>CM073122.1:21884447-22435996 GCA_037039145.1 Fundulus diaphanus | reverse complement strand
TGTGACTGTCTGAGGGGGTTTGTCTATGTGTGTGCATCTCCTTAGCCGGCTGGGCGGTCCCAGCCTCACGCTTGGTTAGAGAGGACCAGAGAGCAGGGATGACAGGCTGAGTTCCAGCCCAGCCCCACCACACACAGAGCCTTGTTTCTGGGTGGCTGTGAGGGCACCGTCCCTCTCCCGCTCAGTCATCCAGGACAGGATTGCCTGCCTGCCCGTTTAAAACAAGTTGCTCTTGCTTCATGACACGTAAACAGTGACGATGTTTGGACTAAAAGCACCCCTGTACTATTTACCAGGTAAGCTCACTTCTGTTTTTTTTCTTTGCACAGTGATATATGCAGCACTGTACATCCTCGTGTTTTGTTTTTGCTTTTGTGTCATGGCTAAAGGTTGGAGGTTCACGCCGGGTTTGCATGAAGACCCGCTCTTCTTTGTGCTGACAGTCTTGAGGACTGAACCTGAGCTCCAGCCCTTGTAATGTTGTGTGACAGCAGCACTCGCTCTGTGTCTTTAACCTGAGCCTTTTATCAGTGTGGAAGCCGGCAGGTAAACGGGACTCTGACAGGCTGAAGCAAGAAGCACAGAGTCCAATGTGTGGGGTTTTTACGTGCCATTTTATCTGTTGCCAGTGTGTTTTCCTTTCTTTGCCGACGAGTGTGTACGCATTCACACATGCTGGTGTGTATTTTTTGTGCTTGCATGTGTGTGTGAGAGAAAAAAAACTGAGTGCTAAGGCGGCGTGAGGTTACCACCGGTCGGCGCTTAAGTGCGTGTCTCAGCTCACTGGGCACTGATTGTGGAGAGGAGAGCCAAGAGAGAGGCGGTGATGGAGGAAGAGAAAGGCAGACTGGAGAAGGAATGGAGAATCAGACAGGGATGAACTTCAGCGAAAAAAAATATTTTCTGTGTCAAGCTGTCTGATTTACTTGAAATGTGTGCATGCTGTGGGATGGGAAAAATGTGCAAACACGTCTAAGTCCTCCCTGTTTTTTCATTGGCATACGTTGTGTTTACACACGTGTTAAAGGAAAAGTTACATTTGACATTTGCACTCTACAACACTTTTTTCCTCCACTTCTGAGCCAGAGATTCCTAATATAATTCATAATATTTAAATTCTTACTTAAACTGTGTTTCCCACCAAGGCAAAAACATAACTTCCATCAAGGTAATTTGCTTTTCTTAACTTGTTAAAGTCGTCCCCTCATTACCATTCAGAGCAGACTTAGAAATGGTAAACTGTGGATTAATAGGGCTGGATGATGGTAAGAAAACATGCATTTACGACAAATGACAAACATTGTGATGACCACATTTTCCAAGGAATCTTCTTTATTTTCCGTCATTGCAACATCTTGATTATTTGATCAGTAAACTCAGCATGCAGAGAATGCAGAGAACTTTGACTATAAGAGCCGACTCAATACTGCATTAAACCAGCCCTTTGCAATTGCGATATGATGGCTTTTGAAACTTGGATGATGGCTTTTATTTGATATATTGTGCAGCTCTAGATTACAACACTGATTAGTTTAGTTTTGACCCAACAGAGCCTCAGCCTTTTCTAGCATTTCTTGCATCTTTCCGTTGCCACAAACTGTTTTTTATCAGCAGCATTTTACATTTCAGTCTTTCCCACATTTTTTTATGTATGCGTGACAAAACTTATCAACTACTTTTCATCTGTTCAAGTTCAAGTTCATGTAAAGCGACATTTTATTTCAAAACAGATCTCTATTTTTTTCACATAAAGAGATAAGCATTAGGCTTGGTGCAGAAGTGTGTACTCAGACTGTCCTTTGGTTTGATGTACTTTAGATCAAATATGTAAGATGCTTGCAAAAGCCATATTATGCTGCTGAAAAAGAAAAATCTGTTTTTTATTTACCTAGCTTACATTCTTTTGCTCTGAAGAATTGCTATTTTTATGACTTAAGCATAGTACAACCATTTTTAAAGGATGCACGTTTCATGTCACTAAAAAGGCAAAAGACATATTTAACATCGATCACACCTTAAGCAACATATTTTAGAAACACATTGTGAGATCAATCACTCACAGTGTTTATTAATCTGTGCATCTTTTTCCAACTTTACAAGCTTTTTACCCTTTCCCTGTCTTTAATTCTCACGCAGCATGCATTAAGAGTCGGGGTTTCTCTTTTTTTCCAGAAACGGTGGGGTTGGGGGAGGTTGAAATGGATATTTGCTGCTAAAGGCCACCAAGATCCTGCTGTGCGAGAAATAAAGACATAAAGAGACATGCAGAGGTGCTTGTGTCAGAGGTTGCAGACAGGGACAAAGGACCGAATGCAGCACTCCTCTACATGTGTCTAACCCGCTGACCAGACTGCTCTTTACTCTCAAGGTTGTGCATGCTCAAAACAGAGCGGTGCAGGAATCGGTAAAAAAAAAAAAAAAAAAGCATTTGGAGGAAAGGAAAGGAAATAGCAATTAAACTGAAACTCAAATGAGAAATAAAGTGAAGGAAAACCTCAAAAGATTTAAGAAAATGAAAAAAAATGAACCCATTTCTGTCACCTCAGGACTTCTACTCCCCATTATCTTCTGTATCGACCTCTTCTCACATCTTCTCATCCTGCTTTTTGATATCTGTAACCCCATTACCCCTTCTTCTTTGCTCAGCAAGTGTGTGTGTGGATGCATGTGTGTGTGTGTGTGTGTATGTGCGTGTGTGTGTGTGTGTGTGTGTGTGTGTGTGTGTGTGTGTGTGTGTGTGTGTGTGTGTGTGTGTGTGTGTGTGTACGGACTGCCCCCTGTGACCCCTAGAGACAGAGAGAGGGTCTTCGTTGTGACAGAGGCCAAAGCTAGTCAGGCATGTGCATGTGCGTGTGTGTGTGTGTGCGTGTGTGTGTGCGTGTGTGTGTGTGTGTGTGCGTGTGTGTGTGTGTGTGTGTGTGTGTGCGTGTGTGTGTGAGACCGACACTGTGGGTTGCTTCTTCTCTTCCCCCTTCTTTCATTCAGCCACTGAATGAGCCCCTGCCTGCCTTCCCGTCTTAACCGCCGTTGCCTTGGAGACCATGTCAGACACATGCTAGTTCCACATGATTATTTGACAACAAAAAAGGTTGGGTTAAATAAAGAGGAATGGGGCTGTGTGCGTGTTTGTGGGAGGGACGGCCGAGGTTTTTGATGGGAAGAAAGCAGGCGGAATGCAGAAAGAAATGTATTAAGAGCGAACAACAGTGGGGGGGGGGGGGGGGGGGGGGCTCAGAGATAAAGGTGGAGCAGAGAAGCACTTGAACTTGGGTCGCGTTTACAACGCAGCTGAGGTAGAGGAGGGCCAGAGAGCAACCACTTCAAAATGGTGGTTTTGTCACCGGTTCTACGTTATGTCTCCGGCTTACTTTTTTACACTTCTAATGTTTTTTATTCTTCTTCCTATACGTTTCTTCGCAGTATGCTTAAAATGCTCTTTATTTTACCACATCCATCCTCCATATGTACACTTACTCGAACCTTGCATAGATGTGCCAGCTCCTTTTTGTGTGTTTATTTCCTTTTTTAAATTGTTTGGTTGATCGGTGAGATGGGGAAAAAATAGGGAGTAGAGAAAAAGGCATCAAGTAGGAGTCTAACCTTGCTTTTCTTGTTTTAATTCCTTTAAACCACTCAGCGCGGTGGTAATAACTGAGGTTACAAAGCAAGAAGGACTGACAAATTCTTTGAACAAACCAAAAAATACAAAACAAGCTGGCTTTGAAAGTAAATCTATCAGACTGTTTAAAATGAATAGTGTACTTTCCTACAACCTTGAAGTAATCCGATGCACTTGTCAGAATCGGACTCAGACTTAACAGACTGAGGTTTACGAGACGCCGATCTCCTAACGAAAACTAACTTTATCCTGAACAAAACTCAATCAGTCAAAAACTCAGTTTTACAGCAGCTTTCAGTCAGTGTTTTTGCGACACAAAGTGTACTACAAGATAACAAAAAAGATTCTCCAGAAAAACAAGCAATATAGTTCAAAGCATTTGTCAAAAGAGATTACTATATGTACCAAAAGATATTTGAGTTTACATGATTAGGTCTGCAGACGGAAGAATTTTTCAACCTGATGTTGACTAGGAGACATAAAGAAAATGTCTGAATTACAATAAACAAAAATAGAGAGAAGAATAAATAAATACATTGTAACCAGTAAATCAGGCAGTACAAATAATTAAAAATAAATGAATACAAAATATGAATAATTTAAGAAATATACACAAAAAAACTTGCTAAAAAGGATTTAAATGAAATAGAAATATAGAAGGTGGGGGTAAAATAGGTTTTGACTGCTTGGACAATATTTCTGCATATTTTGCATTATCCCAACATTTCTGTTCCTCTGTTCACTTCCGAACAAATCTCAATTTTGTCAATTTTGAGTGGACATTATTTGCCAAATCTACGTGCACGTATAGAAATTATAGTGTGATTCTGCACACTGTGCTGGGCGGGGTTCCACTGTTGCCTCACACAACAGTAAGATCCGGGGATCAAATCCCAGCCAGAGGCTTTTTATGTGGAGCTCTTTTTTTTTTATCTCAAAGTGTAGGTTTTCTCCAACAGTGAATGAAAAACATAACATGGACATTAGGGGGCTAGCTGGAGATTCAAAATTGTTCTTTTGATGTTCCTTGGGCAAATATAGCAGTCGAAAACAAGTTTGCATCACCTGGCATAAAAGTATGCGTCATTCTTCCAAGCACCATGAAGGTTTGGCGCACGTTGCTAAGCTCTAAACAGGTTTAGAGGATTCTGGTGATGCAACATAACACGCGACAGAAAATAAGAAACAACGTTACTCAACTTTTGAAGTGCACTTTGCATGCTAAAAGGGGAACGAGGGAGCAAAGAAACAAATCTGCTGCCCACCGACTTTGATTATTGCTGTTCACTATGTTCCCACATCCCCACCTCTCTTTTAAAATCAATTCCTAGAGAACCAACAAGATGGACAAAACATCTCTCCTCTCTGCGTCAGACACGCTCCTACCAGGATAATCAATATGTGTGCGAGCGATGCTGGGTGTTAAGCCCTGGATCAGAGTGTGGACTAATCACTCATGATTTGTGGGTTAAAAGAAAGAAGAAGAAGAAGAAAAAAAAACTCGAGAGATGCATGTTCACACAGTGTAGGGGGAATCTGAACGTGCTGGTAACATTAGCCACAGGAGATCTACCATTGATAAATCCGCCAGAGGAATCCATACTTTGTTAGAAGATTATCAGTACAGCAGTGAAATCATTAGATCCAATTAAGTACAATATCCTTCCTTCCCTGTATTCCTAACTGAGCCCATCTCCTCCGATCAATTCCCGCAAATCTCTTTCTCTGCATCTCCGTCTCTCTATGCAAGCATCCACTCAAGTGTCGGCCATCGCTCTCTGTGTCCTTCTCCTCCTCCCACTATGCTTTTATCCCTCACTTCACTCTATCATTGTATCCATTTATCTGTTTTACTCCCTCTCTGCCTCACAGTCCTGCAATCCTTCCATCCCTCCCGCTCCATGTGCTCCGACAGCTCTGTCATTAGATGGCAGGAATGGCAGTAAAGCGGTCACAATGATAGACTGCCAGCTCCCTCACCCTTTCTCCCCACTCCTCCCCGCCTCGCCTTCCCTCTCTCTCTCTGTCTCATTCTGCCCTTGCTATAAAAGCTCTGACCCATACACAGCATGGCATCTGTTCCACGTCAGTCCGCAGGTGGCACCGCCTCGGCCACGGCTGTAATGGTCGATAGCGGCTCGTCACACCGGCTGCCCCGTTAACCTCCTCATAAACCCAGAGCTGTTAAACTCCGACCCTCCAAACCTGCAGCCCCTGAACCGTCTCTGGACACAAGTCACCACCAGAAACTGTGTGGGATGGAGCTCCACAAACAAACACACACATTTGTTTAAAAAAGAAAAAAAAAAAGACACCACATAAGCACCGATCTAGCTTTTTCAGGTTGATACCGATTTATGTATTTTTAGGGCACACTGGCTAATTGTAATTCTGACCAACTCCATCTTTTTTATTCTAAGGGCTATAACATATGGAAGAGAGAAAAATGTACCGCAGGTTATTTGATGGCGGTAGCAGTTTTGGATCCAGTAGAAAATGAAGAAATTACAAGATTGATGAATTATACATAAAAGCATTTCCCTCTAACCTTCATGGGATTTTTATTAAACTCGATAAAGGTACATCAGAGTACATACTGATGGTTGACGCTGCTGTTTGAGTTTTTTAAAATTTAATGAGTAGGGGGGGGGAAATAACTAAATTTTCAGTATTTGACATGCTAATCACCAATCTGTCAAGGGAAAATTGGAATGATTTGATTGGTCCATCCCTAAAAACATCAAAAACAAGAACTTTTATCATCAACATATCCTAAATGAACAACCCCGTGCAAGAGTTAATCAAAAACCTCCTTCATTTAAAGAACTAATGTCCTGGGAAGAAGAACAATCTCGTTTTTTTGTTCACGTAAGAATCAGAAGGGGAAAAAAATGACATGCCCTGGCAAATAGGTACAATAAACTCCCAGCACATTATTTCCAGTTATCATTTAATGTGCGAACAGGTGCAGGGGGTGGGGGTGGGAGTAACGCAGGCTTTACTGGTATCACAGCAGTGACTATGATTTATGGACCGCTGTCAGTCCACTCTCTGCCTTTATGTTCTCGGTTGTACTCTTGTCAGTTTGGCACCAGGGAGACGCAATGCAGTTTGTGTAATGCATTGTGTTGCATGTGGGTTTGATTATTCTGCTCCTCTGCGGCTGTGGACTGAGCGCAGACACTCGCACACACAGAAATGTATAGATGGAAGTAGTATGTGGGCTAGTAAAAGGTTTCTTTCCAGCCACGTGCATGTGGACAGATCCCATTCAGTGTGCTCGTCAAACACGCGGACGCTCGCCTCTGCTCTTCAGGGTAGAGTCACGGTAAACTCTCGTGAACCCCCTGAGAGGAATCTGAGAAACAAGACTGTGGGCCTACTAGCATTTTGCTGTTAAATATGTGCGTCAGTGTGTTTGTGTGTGTGTGTGTGTGTTTTGTCACCTCTCTCAAACATTATTCCAGCAGCAGAAATAACAGAGCCCTAATTGCCTTCATCTTCTTTCACTTCCACTAATCAAATTAGAGTATAGAGAACTCTAATTAAGCCCTCCCTGCATGCAATGATGCTCACGCACACACACGAAACCTGGATGCAAATTGTTACATATTAGCACATGCACATCTACTGTACTATTTATGTTTTATTTGTGAGCGGATTAGAATAAAACCGGAAGCAATAGTAAGTTCATAACCCTTCATGAAGCCCGACGAGGCGACAGAGTGTGTCTTTTTTGAGGTGAGAACGTTTTATTGATTTTGGCTATTGATTTTGGTCATTGCACAGAACCTCTGCAGGATGCTTGACACTGTGCTCTCCAATAACACCATGTTGGACAAAACTCTGATGAGTGGATGGTAAAGTCGGGCAAGCATGCAGAACGGGCTATTGCTCCAGACAGGCTGGGGCCAGAGTCCTATCTGCTCCAATCCGTTCATTTGTTTAACACAATAAATTAATGTATAGATTGTTGTATAAGGTGACTATGCTGTATGTACCTTTATCATCTGTAAAATAAAAGGCTCTCTTAGACGGATCCTTTTACAACCTCCACTAGACAATGGCCGTTTATCTTGCCTCTTACTCGTTTGCACAGATCACGTCCTGTGGAACAATTAAATTTTAAACTTCAGGAGATCTCAATCACATTTCAGGTATTCACATTTCCTAGCCAATCGTACATAGAAACATTAATAAACCTGTAACTTAAAGTACTGCAAGCGGGAAAAAAGTTCTGAAAATGTAGAGGAATATTGATTTACATTTTGATTTAACCTAAACCTAAATGCTTTGGTAGCAATCAAATAAATTTTCTCTAATTGGACCAAATGGTTTTTTACTTTAAATGTTATACCTCTTGACACTTTCTGATTAAGTTTTAACAAAATTTAACTATGCACAACTAATGACTAATATGCACTGTTTTCTCCCTTTCTATATACATTATCTTTGGCAGTGTTCTTACCAAATAGTCTTGTACACTAAAACCATATGTTTCATATCTACTAAAAACATTCCTTAAATGTTCCTTCTTACAAATATGTATTTACTTAGCTGTTCATATTTTAATACATTCATATAACTCAGGAGATCATATTCCTCATGTCCCTCTTAACAGACAGTAGATCCATCAGTCAGGCATAACATTATGACTACTCACCTAATTCTGTGTTGGTTGCTGTTGTGCTGGCAAAACAGTCTTAACCCATCAAGACATGGACTCCACTACACTCCTGAAGGTGTGGTAAGGTAGTTCCAGCTCTTATGCCTATTGGTAGTGCATTTGGTGATAGAAAGCGGTCAGCAAGGTCACCGTGACAGAGCTATAGCTATGCTGCCTCATACTGGGATGCACTGGGTATTCTGACATCTTTCTATCTGTCCCAACCTTAACTTCTTGAGCAAATTAAGCTTTGACCCTATGGGCCAGCCTTTTCTCCCCACATGCATGTATGCTGGCCATCCATAATCATGATCAGAATAATGTTTACAGATGCTGACCACTGCAAATCTTGAACACCTCACAACAATTGCAGTTTTGGGGATGTTCGGACCCTTTCGCCAAACTTGCTCAAATCTTTACACTGGCCCATTATTTTTCTACATCGAGCACAGTTGTTTCCGTGGTGCTCTTAATGACAATCATTCTTTTTTGATTCACCCCGGCAGTGGTCCTAATGTTCTGACTTATTTTATGTACCAGCAGTTAGTGGATGAGCATCCTTTGCCCTGCAGCAGAGGTTCAGTAACATTTTTTTCACTTCTTCCCTGGCAGAGCACCTGCTGTCCAGACCGGGGCCAGGCAGTTAAGTCGTCACACCCGACCGTTTTAATAAAGTCTCTCTCGCTTTAACGTGAACCCTCTCAAATCAGCACTCCCGAGCTCATAACTGTTGATGCAATTAGATCTCCCTTGCCCTTTTCTAACGGTGCAATAAATGAACCTTCAGTCATGACACAGGTACAAAAATGGCATAAGTGAGATATTATGACTAACTTTCAGTTGTAACTAGTCTGCGGTTGTAATGGATGAGGGGAAAAAAGGAGTTGAACATTAAAAGCTATGAGAAAATCTCATAAAGAAGTGTCATTTTTTTGTCTTTGTAAATAGTTCTTGTGCTGAAAAATCAAAGAAAAACACTCTAAAATTATGATGATGATGCCCTTTTCAATAACCAGTCATCGTCTCTTCAGACAGTTACCTAAGATATTTTCATGCAGTTTATATCAGTGTTTTCACACCTCCTTCATAGATGACTTTCCACCACCCTCATTCTGTAACATTCAGCCTTTGGGCCAGGTGTCACATGATAATTATCTGTGTGGGGTGTTATTTCCCTCAGTAAGTATCTAGAGTCCATAGGAGTGTTTATAGATGACTTGGTAAATGCCCGTATCACCATATGTGAGTGTTAAAAGGGGGTTAAAAGGAACAGCCAACAACCTTGTTGTATTAGTGGGAGGTGTAATTTGGTACAGTCATGGGGTGTAATGAACGAATAACCCCTGTCTCCCACTTTATTTGCAGGGCATGTTACTGTCTGAGTTGTATTCTTGTTTGTGTGGATGATTGGTGCTGAGCTACCTTCCTTTCGGCACACAGGAAGTGGAATTGAATCATGGGAGGCAGATTAAGAGAGCGGCGAGAGCTCATCACATCCTGTTAATGACAGGAGATGACTCAAGGCGAGACCTCTCTCTCTCCCTCCCTTATTTTTCCTCTCTCAATCTTCTCCTGCCTCGTCCGCATCTTCCTTCGCTCAGTCTTCCTTGCTGTCTGTCGTTCTTAGATGGTGGCTTTGAAAGGGGCAAGGACTGGATTTAATATCCTCTCAGAATTAGCGCTGCACAGGAAATTTGCGTGCGGGTGCGAGGCAGAGAGGCTCAATGATGGATGGTGGAAGATGGATGTGACCTGAATTAGACACCCTAGGACTGGTCAGATGATTTCCTCAGAAGGAGATGGAGGGGTGATGAGGAGAAGGCACATGATTACAGCTCCATCACTTTGTGTTTATGGGGAATTTATAAAATAAATAGCACAGCATCAGGAACTGGGTACAAATTTAACTCACTGCATTTATGTTTGCCAGTATGTTTGCATACGAAATTTTGCTTACCTATATTTTGCACAATTATAGGGGTACATATCCTTTTTAAAATTGTAAGATATATTAAAAAAATGTATCTGTAATGTCAAACCTGAGTGTTAATTCATAGGACAATCTCACAAAACACTAAAGAAATGATCGCAACATCAGCAGCTCGAAATTCAGTTTATAAACGGAAGACTTGTTTGGTAAATTATCAGGGTATCTGTAGAAATAGTGCCGGGGAGAAGCTTGGAGACCTAACAAACTGGCACTGTAAGGAAGGATTAAAAGAAAGTAAGAAAATATCCCCAATTTGTAGCACATTGCACAGATCAAATCACAAACTGCTATACAGTAGAAGCACTCTCTTGAAAGCCTAGTCACTGTATGTCACCACAGTGACAAATGACTGCAACAAAAACTGTGACTCGAGGCACCAGAAAATCTGTCAGCATTCAGATAGACCTACTGTTTTCTGCTGCAGTTCTGACCAGAATTTTTACTATGTTGTGTACAGGCGTGCATGATCATATTCCTCTCAACTATTGTGCCACTGGAATAGCCTACAATCCTTGCTTTTCTCCACTGGCTATAGTCATTGGCCAACATACGAGCCTGCATAGATAGGCTGTTGTTGGGAACAAATCCACTGTTTCTGTTTTTTTTCTGCCATTTTTGATCTAAGTTGTTAATTGGTGTCAGTGTGTGGATAGAAACACACTCTCCACCATGCAATGATGCAGGGGCTCGGCAGCTAGTGGTTAAACATTGCCTTTTACCATTCATCTGGAAGCAGATTTCCAAGTAAATCCCAAAGCACCACCAGTTGAGGGATGATGTATTGATCTGACACGCAGTTGTCCTGCACTCCTGTTCAGATTGATGTGGCCTGGCTCCTCTCACTGATTGTGCCTGTTCCAGTCTCTGAGCCTCATGTCAGGGAAGGTCTCCGAAAAGAGCTCGACAACTGGGGGGATGCTCAAGAGAGCGGTGAGCATCAGATGAAGGTCAGAGGAACGCAGTGTAAGGTGAGAAGAGGGCTAAACGAGGAAAGATAACTCAATGAGAGCGAAAGAGACAGGCAGAAAAGTAAAGGGTGTGTGTGTGTGTGTGCATGTGTGTGTGAAGGAGAGCAAGTGTTGGGGAGCGGGAACAGATTTGGGGAGGGCCGGACAGCTGAATCCTGGTGGGGAGTGGCAAGATTGAGCTGGCACTGCGGAGGCGGGCATATGGAGGGCAGGTTGGCACTTTGGCTGCCACCGGAGTGTGCACCTGCCGGCAGGGGGAGACACTGCCAAGACAAGCAGAGAAAGCAGCGACGGAGGGTGTGTGTGTGTGTTTGTGGCAGCAAAGCTGAGTTTTGGGCAGCTCTAAATGGCCTCTAAAGATTTTGGCTGTTAATGAGGAGTCTTAAATGTATCCGACAACTGCAAAAACACAACTGTGCATGCGCACATTCTCACATTCTGTACAAGCAGCCAAACCACCTAAATACACAGAGATATAGACTTGTGTTTAGCTAGCTCTCAGTCAAAGATAAAAACAGTTTCCTTTTATTCCCTATTTGTCAAAGTTTAGCAGCCAGGTGCACAGTGAATTTTCTCATAGGAACAGTAATATACAGCCTTGATTTGCAAGATAGCACTTAAAATCTGCACTTCTTTAAACAACAATACACCCTCTAATTGGACTGTTTTCCTGCTAACTAGCTGCTAATTAGAATTTTCCTTTCACTCCTAGTGTTTTCATTGTTTCTAACTGATAAAACAGCAAAACATGCACACACAAAAATCCTTCATATGGAATAAAACGGATCAGCTCTATCATTTGTCTTTTTTGGCACCTCAACATTTAAACAGATGCCACAAGGCACACGGCAGTTCCTAGTCACAGAGGATTTGCACCAGCCTATTGGACCCCTTGGGTTCTAATACTGTTATAAACACACATATGCAAAAATTAGTTTGTGTCTTTTCTTTTTCAGCATGTTTTTTATGTGCATTCCCAAAGCTGAATCTTAACTCGGAAAGGTTGTTTTGAATGTCAGGTTTTCTGATGTGGAAAAATAGTACATTTAATTTAAATACCTGAAGCGCTAGTACAGAAAGTTATGATTTTCCCGCACTAGCTTACACAAAGTCATAGCGAGCGTTGGTGGCCACTGCTCAACACCATATAAGTCAAGGGACAACACTGCAGTGTAACTCTGGTGTGGGCAATTAATTTTTGTAAAAGATCAGGTGAGTAACTATGCTGATTGTTAAAGCGCCAGCATATTGGCTTGACTCATTGTTTTCAAAATATAATAATAATACATAATTAGATGTGACAAACTCTAAAAATGATTATCGAATGCCACAACCATAGCCATTGCAACTGTGCAATAAACTATGGAAGTTATTGCATTTCATTCTATTAGTGTGATGTTAATTCAAGCAATTGTTGGGAACAGCAGTGTGTTCCCAACAAACAGCGCCACTTTATCTTTGACCTTAGTGAATAAATACTTCTACAAGATGGCGGCTTCACAATATTAGTACTCTCTATAACCTTTAACAACCCAGCCGCCATTATCTGGGTTAAGTGTGGTTATAAACTGCAGTGAGACTCCATCCAAAGGGCAGGATGTCTTATTGGCATCTTCTTTTTCTGGATTTTCCCTTTCAGGGGTTGCCACTTGTCTCCATCTAACTCTATCTTCTACATCTTCTTCTCTCATATCAGCTACCTTCAAGTCCTCTTTCACTCCATCCATAAATCTGCTCTTTGATCTTCCTCTGGGCCTCCTGCCTGGTAGTTCCAGTCTCAAAATCCTTCTACCGATGTGCTCACTATCCCTCCTCTGAGCATGACCAAACCTTCTCCGTCTGGCCTCTCTAGCTTCATCTTCAGTATATCTAACATGAGCTGTCCCTCTGATGCAATCATTCCTGATCCTATCCATCTTCATCACTCCCAAAGAGAACTTTAACATCTTCATCTCTGATACCTCCAGCTCTGGTTTTTGCCTCTTCCTCAATACCAACCTCTCTAAACCATACAACACCGCTGGTCACACTACCATCTTGTACACCTTTCCTTTCATTCTCACTGATACTCTATCACACAACACATCTGACACTTTTCTTCACCCATACAACATGCTTGGATCTCTTTGATTCACCTCTTTTTCACCCTCGCCATTGCTCTACACTGTTGATCTCACGTTCTTAAAATCCTCCCCATTGCCTTCTTTATCTCTGTAACCTTATGGCTCCACTTGAATTCCTCTCATTCACACACACACATATTCCGTCTACCTACGACCAAACCTTCATTCCTTTCCTTTTCAGGGCAAACTCCGTCTCTCTAGATATTCCTCCACTTGTTCCTTGCTTTCACCACGAATGAAAATGTCATCTGCAAACATACATGGAAATGGAGTACGATGTTTGTACGTTCTAACCTAATATGTCAATCTGTCCATTAATTAGACACACACGTTAGTTTACAACTCTCAGACCACTTAGCAAGATAAAATAAAAGGAAACAAAGAATGTGGTAAAGAGTTATGTGCTTACCTTCAAGAATATTTTAAACCATTACAGGAAGGCAAAGTTGCACTTTTTTCAGAGTTTGGCCTACCCTGCGACTTGTAATCAGGTGTGACTTATATATCAATTTTAAATGGTAATTCGTATTGACCAACATGAACCAGTAAACATCACCATCTATAGCCACAAGAGGGATCCCTAGTCTTGTGAAAACTATATGCTGCTCTTGTACCACTTAAACATTAATTGAAACATTAACTTATGGATAACAAAAACTGAACACGTTTGCATGTTGTTTCGCTTTTTCAGTATTCATTCACGCAGCGGAGCGCTGCGTGGTGCAGCTCGAAGGGCCCAGACTGTGACAGAACCCCGATATTGGGCTGTTCATGAAGCTAGTGCTAGCTTACAGGTCTGTTGTCCGGGCAGTTTACAACTTCGCTGATGAACTCTCACTCCGTGTTGTACTGTTAGCTTAGCAGGTAGCACGTTTATACTGACTTTCTAATTTCAGTGTAATTTTGCAAGAAACTTACCGGTTGGAGTTGCTGCCTTGTTATGCTAATTTACCCCATTTAACGTCCCAGGTATGTTCCATATTATTCAGCCAGTTGTGGATGCAGTTGTGTAATTGAATAAGTTGCCCTACCAGATTAAATGTCAGTTTATTGTCTTTGATTGTGTGAAATAAATGTCTAACTAAATCATATGGTCCGGTGTGACTCATATATGTTTCTTTCCTCTTTATGACCACTACAGTGGTCTTTCCTTGTTTAATACTAATCCTCCACCGACAGTGCATCCTCATATAGAAGACAGATAGGGCAAATCGCGTAAGGCTGACATTTTGTCCCCTTTCGGCTTCTGAAATCAGAGATAGCGACGCAACATGGCGCCTCCCAGTGGGTGCACCCATACCTATGGATTTATAAACAACTAAGTCTAAGTTATGCTGGTGAAGATTCTCAGTCATCCAGGTCATGGTCAATCCAAAAAAAAGGTAAAAAACAAAGCAACTGGATTTATTTTCCGTAGTTGAAGACGTTTCGCTTCCTCTCCAGGAAGCTTTCTCAATTCAAAAAGTCTGGAGTAATGTGGAGTAACAAGCTTTATACTCCTGTCAAACAAAGGCCTTGTAACTAAGTCTAAGTTATGGAAACACATTCATTTTTGATGTGATGCTATTAGACTTTGCCAAAATATGTTTTTAGAAAAGCACAACTTGATTTCTGCTACTTAAAAGCCAAATTAGTTACACATTGTTCCTTTAAGCCCTGAAAGACAAAATTATGTTTAATTCTCTTTTGGAGATATTCATATAGTTCACTGTCTTTTATAAAGTCAAAATAATTTCTTTATCCTAAAAGGATAAGAAAATGGCCTGAGTTGATGCCAGACTTTAGTATGGGAGTATACATACCGATGAGTGACTTCATAATACCGACGTCAGCCTCTTAATTACACTGAGGTATTGTTGTGGCTTAAGTCTATCCATGCTTATGACAGCATCGCGGTTCCTGGTTGGATCTGACTACCATCTGTGTCCCAGTGGAAAAAATAATGTTTTGAACCATTATTTTGGGGTTATTTGAAAAGGCAACTCAGAACTCTCTCTTTTTTACCCTCTGGCTGGGATCAGGGGGAAGATATACCATAAAGGATAAGATCCCACACACCATTTTCGTATCATCTGTAAGAGAATCTAAAACTGAATGATATAGTTTTTATGCAAAAGATTTGATAACTGCTTTGAATTTGTTTGGAGAACAAATGTGAATGTTGGAAATTTGTATTTTACATTTTCCTCAGCAAATGTTTGTTTGAAAATTTAAATTAGGATTAGCGCAAAAGCGTGTGCTTTAGATGAATGCTGCTCCTTTTTTATGTGTTGTTGTGGATGAAAGGGCTTTCATTGTTCTTCTCTGATCAGCCACCACTGTTTCATCGGAAATCCACAGAGGAGGATGTAATGGGGGCAGCAACACCATGGCCTTGAGGTGTTATCTCTGCCCCTCGTTGTGTTGGAGAGAGTGTAGATGGGATCTAGAGCGAGGTGAAGAGGAAAGGGCCGTGGGGCTTGACTGCAGCGCAATCCACTTATCTTTATTTTTTTTTTTCCCCTTGGCGGAGCGGGATGGTAAGCAGATGGTCTTGTTACCATCAAAACAAAAATCCACGCAGAGAAATTTGCTCGCGTTAATTTCTTGTCCCCCAGGTGAGATGTCGAGGGTACACCGACCAGTGTGCATGCATATCACAGACACACATACAGACACTGTGTCTGCTGGTTTTAAACACACCATCTGCATGGGGAGAGTGTGTCGGAGGAGTGTGAAGCGTGTGCTTGGCTTGAAGGACGTGTTTCCAGTGTTCGTAGCCATAGCTTATGTTGCTTTGGAATGCAAAGTGTTACAAAACACTTCATGTATCCGTCGTCAGTAACCCAGTTGTCCAATGGTAGTGGGTGTTTTGAGGGCACACTGACAGAGCTGAAAAGTGGGCTGAATTGGCAATCAGAGGCAAAAGGGAAGTAAGAGCCTGTTCTAACTGAGAGGAGGAGATAGCATGTTCATCCTTTCGATGAAGACTAAATCCCTTCATTCTCCCATCTTCCTCCCTCCCTCCTTTCCCCTGCTTGTTTAGGAGCGAGACGAGAGCTTCTGCTTTGTAACATCTGCTTCTTCATGTTTTCTGTGTATCGAGGAAGCCCATAGATTATCCCTTTGAGTATGTATGTTCTGCAGGGGATAGACGAGCCTTACCCTCCCTTATCGTCTTACAGTACGGTTCTCGCTATTGCTGAGTGAGCCCCCGGGGAGAAACAAAGTATTGCAGGGAGGGATAGTGAGGAAGAGCATACCTGCACCAAATGTAAAGTGAGCTAATCTTTACAAGTGCTTTTAGATTTTTAGAAGCACTAGAAGGCTAGTTTAGCTTGTAAAAGCAAATTCATACCAGGTCTGTTGCTAATACCAGTAGCTGTTTGCAGAGCAATACAAGACTGGCATCATTATGTTCCACTGTATGGCTGTGTTGTTTTTTGTTTTTATCAGAAAAATTAATTCAACATCTCAAAGACCAAAGGGAAGACAGTGAGCTGGCAGATATAAAATATGCTTCCAATTACTGAAGGAAGGATCCTTTACACAGCAAATGGGCCTTCAATGTTTAATTATAATTGAATAAAAGGGGATAAATAGAAAAGAAAGCAGGAAGTACGGTGAATGGAGCAGGCTGAAGTGAAAGAAACTTCTTCAGCTATTTTTTTAACTGTATTTGGTCCTTGCCTCTTAAGGGGAAGGTTTTGAAGTGACCTCTCAAACAATAAACCACCTAAAAATGGTGCATGCAGCGAATTATCCCAAAAACCGTCTATGATACTAATGAATACACGTGCTCCATTATTGCGCTAAAACAGGAATAAGGGAAAACTCTATGGGCAGTTCTTGTACTGTAGTATCCTGAAGACAAATTCAAAAAACATATGTCACACTTCTATTTATGTATACACTACCATACTAGTGTCTCTGTAGTGTTAATATCAAGCCACCGTGCTGCCCACGCAGACCAATGTTAATGAAATGAGGATATGCTTCACAAATAAAGAGTGGAGAAAGAAAATGGGTGAAACCGTTGCTTCTGGTGTGTCATGGTTAGAACATGGTGCTGCGGTGCTTCATTAATGTTTTGAGATTGGGAAGTCTCAGAAATATGTGAAACAATCTATGGTGTGGGCTACTTGCGTATGTGTTGTTTCTTTAGTTTTGCTCTGCTGTTAACAAGACAGAAGTCATTTTTCTTATACTTCTTTTCTCTTTAAATCTTCTCATGTTTTTCCCATTTTGTGTCTTCTGGCTTAAGATTTGTTCACATTTCTCTGACACTTATCAACTTTTAGCTCTCCTCTGAAATCAGTCTGCTCTAGTTAAAGACTTTGTGCAGAAGGTGCGGCGGCCGCACAAGGATAGAACATGCAACCCATGTGCAGAGTCCTCAGTCCTCGGCACGGCCATTTTGGGTTCAAGTCCCAGCCCATGCATGGACCTATGTCTTCCCCTTCTCTCTCAACCCCATTTCCTGTCAGTTAGCTGTCAAATGAGGACCACTAGTGCCAAAAAAGACTATCAAATTGTGCTTTTTCGCTAGCAAATGTACATTGACAATAAAAACACAATAAAAACACTGCTGTTTAATGACGTTTGGATTTGCAGTTCAAATATATATATATATATATATATATATATATATATATATATATATATATATATTTGTGTGTGTATGTGTTATGAATATAAGGATCAATTTGTTAAATCTAAACATTGTGGTCTTCATTATTTCATAAAACCGTGTCACATATGAACCTTTAGGAACAGACTTTTTGGGTGAGTACTAAAGAGGTAAAATTAATAATATGAGAAAAAAAGTCCTAGGTCAATAAAGTAAAAATAAACAAACAAACACAAAAGTGATATTGTTATGATAAAAACGTCATATTATGAGAATTAAAGGGGAACATTTCCAGAATAATCACAGTTTGCAGAATTATTTCACTCCTGGAGTAATAGGGCCAGGTTAGATTATTTTAAATACTTTTATTCTTTAGGAGAATAAATTCAGGAGAATGAAGCTAAAGGGATACGAAAATAAACTTGTAATATTACAAAAAAAATACTACGAATACAAAGTATATTCAGAGATTAAAGTCCCTCTGATACTGTTTAAGTGACTGAGTAACTGCAGATTTGCCACATTTAAGATGGCGGACGCTCTGACGCATCGCAGCATAGGCAGAACCCGCCCAATGACGCGTCTACTCTTATATTATGTCTATGTGGCAACCCATATAAAGTAAATACAACAAAATGGCGGGGGATCAGACACAAACGCCTACACTGGTTCAATTTGATCTTTATGTAGGTCAGCAGGGGACACACCATGTAGAGTCGGCTCATTAGAAAGGAAGAGTCCGAGGACGCTACTAACAGCCATAACAAAGCCAATATTTACTTTAGCATGAATGCAACACCGGACGTGCCATTTTTGCTGTTATTTGTGAGAGTGAGGTGCATGCGTGTGACAGAGGGAGGTGAAGCTACGATGTCATATTTTCAGAAAAGATGCGCTCGCAAATATGGGCCTTAAAGAAATAAGAAGTCTTAAAAACTGGCAAATACTTGCTGGTATTTGGTTTGATGACATCAGAAGAGGGACAAGAATAATGTTGTTCACCTTGCACTGATAAATGTTATGATGGAGTTGACATATTTTGATATAGATTCCAACGCATTCCTCTAAAGCAGAGGTCTTCAACCCTGGTCCTCACGACCCACTGTCCTCCATGTTTTAGATTTGTCTGTTCCCCACCACACCTGAATCAAATCATTACATGACCTCTTTATCAAGGGCTGCAGAGGCCTGTTAATCACCCATTCATTTAATTCAGGTGTGTGGAGACATGAAAACTCCTAAAACTTGCAGGACAGTGTGTCCCAAGGACCAGGGTTGAAGACCCCTGCTCTAAAGCATTGATTCTAATGACCCCTGAACCAAAACAGAAACTAAGGGTGGTGCAGCACTTTTGAAGAAAATATTGTAATGATCTGAAAATCAGACTATTAGAAGTCATTGACCAGGCAATATGTTTTTGTTTGGGTTTTTTCTTTAGTAACCTTGCTCCAAATGGTCAGTTCAGATCTTGGATATTCAAATCTGATCATTCCTTTCTGCCCTTGTCCTCTTCCCTAACCACTTCAAAATATGTTGCCGTCGCCGCTAAATCCATGCACTGTTCTCCCTTTCGGCTCAAACCTCAAGTAAACTAATTTGAAGGAGGACATTGGTGAAAAATGTCTGAACAAAGACAAAAAAAACAAGAAAAATATAAAAAGTACACTAAAGAACTCTGAGTATTTTTTTATGCCTTTTGTGATGTCACCAGAACCATGCGTTATTGGAGGGTAGATTTTATCTTCATTAAATAATGATTTTAACATAAGGACAAACATAAGAAAATTGACCATGATATGTTGTTCTAACACTGATTATACTGACACTGCATTTGAATGATTTTACAAAAATGTCTCACTAGTAACTTTAGTAATCAACAATCCTTTTCTCAGCATGTGGCGATAGCGGCATATATGGATACGTATGTGCTAGCATGTCTGAGGTCTTAGTAAAGTTATATTTACTAGCTGGTGCCTCAATAACTTCTGTTTTTCTTGGAATTGTTTCTATTTTCATGGAACACATTTGTTTCAAAATATCTTCCATATGTTATTGATGTCTCACACAATGTTCTGACATCTCTCATAAGTGGTCATCTTGGTTAACATCTGTTTGGGTATGTTTGATCGTTTTCATTCCCATTAAGCCATTAAGTGACCACTAATTGCTTGTGGATTTGAACGTTCTTATCTTGGAAGGAGCCACTCCCATCAGAAAAGAAAGAAGTACAAAAGAAAACAACTTGCTGTTAATAGCTATTTCCCTTCTAAATGGGTAAATGGATCCACATTTGAGCAACTTATCACCCACAGCTTAACAAAGCTACAAGAATCCTCCTCCCCACTGTAAATGTCATCATTTTAGATCTCCACATGCTGCTCAGGCTCACTGATTTTACTACTTCTTTTTTTATCTTTATCTGACCAAATGGTTTTTCTCATGTGTGCCTTTATTGCTCTAATAAGGAGTTTACTACTGCAAACCTACAAAATGTTCACTGCCTAACTCCCACGATTACACAATCTGATCCCTAGCTGCATTGGCATTTTCAGTAACCTAAGGAATGCGGTGCTTCTGCTTGTCGTTACACATTGCTCCCGTGTGCATCAATGTCATTTAGTGTGGACTGGTAACCACATAGCTTTCTGCTGAAAAGATTATCTTTTACTGGCATCACTGACACGCCCGTCAACTGATTTTAATGTTGTGTATTTGGCTGCACAGTACATTCACATCAACTTTAGAATTAAAGTAATTTCCAGTTACTGCTGGTGTTCCTCAAGGTTATATCTTCAGTCCTCTCCTGTTTATCATCATATAGCATCTCTTGGCAATATCTTCTTAAATTCAGTATCAGTTTTCAATGTTAGGAAGATGAAACCCAACTCTACCTTTCTGCTAAGATCACCTCTTCCCTACCACTAATCTCGCTCGATGTTTGCATGAGGTTAGATTTTGATTCTGCTTAAACTTGCTTAAACAGTTCCACTTGTTTGTACAATAGCAACTATTTCCAAAGCCTCTTTTAATATTGACTGGTCCATCATTTCCCCCTTCCCTCAGTACAAGTGTCTGCTAGACAGACCCCAGGTCAGATACAGTGTTGTTAAATGGCCTTGTTAGACATTTTTTTCTGTTTTGCATTTATCACACCTGAGTGTTTCAAACCCTCAAACAAAAGTAATTGCCTCCCTTTCTAAATCATACATTTACTGTGATTAACCACATTTTTTGAGTTGAATCTTTCCAGGAGAGGCAGGCCTTTCTAACTTTGAGTGCATCAACGACTCATCCAGGAGGTCACAAATGAAGCTAAGCAACATCTAAAGCACTGTAGGACTTACTTGCATCAGTTACAGTTAGTGATTATGATTCAGCAACAACAAAGTGGGAAAACATGGCCCCCATAGGGGAGTTAAAAAGCAAAAAGCTCCAAAAATTCCTGTTCCCAACAACACCCCCAAGACTTGAGGATCATTAAGGTGTTAGAAGATCCAAAAAGTTACACTTTTTGGACTGTATGCAACACTGTTACATTTGGCATGGAAAAAAACAATCGGGCAGTCAAATGTGGTGATAGTGTGATGGTCTGGGGCTGCAATGTTGCTTGAGGACTTGGAGGATTTTCTGGAATAATAAATCTTGCTCTCTACCAGAAGATTCTACATCACAATGTCCCGGCCATCAGTTAATGATGTTAAGCTGAAGCACAGTTGAGTTTTGCAGCAGGACAATGATCTGACGCACACCAACAAGTCCTCCTCCTTAATCAAATTACGATGCTTGAAAACTCTCCACTATTGCTCATTTAAAGTCAAAGCTGAGAGAGCCAAAATTCCTCCACAGTGATCCAAAAGGCTCACTGCTAGTTTTCCCAAATGGTTGAGTGTCCTTTTTTATGCCACCTAGAGTGGCACAATCTGTTATTAAGTTCCAGGTGCAATTACTTTTCAGATAGGGTCAAGGTCGTTTGAGCAACTTTTTCCCCTTAAATTAAATCAATGTTTGATTATGGCTTTCTTTGTTTGCTCAGGTTATTGCAATATTAAAATTAGTGTAGCCTGAAGCATTTAAGTGTGTCAAAAACAAACAAAAAATCAAAAACATGGCATTTATTAACAACACTGTAAATAACATCACCTTGTCTGCTTACATGCACTTCTTAGATATCTTTGCCCACCTCTGACATCCTCCTGCAGTTACTGCAACCCTGTTCTCTTTGGTCTCCTTCTCAAGTCTATACATAAACTCCAGTTGGGTAAGGCAGTAGTTTTGCGTCCCTCATCATTACTAAAACACCCTCAACTAACAATGTTACTCCTGTCCTTCAGCAACTTCACTGGCTGCCCATTACATATCACAACTCTGCTATTCATCGGGAAAGCTATTCATAACTTCTCACGTATTTTCCTTTCATTTTGTTTTGTGCTTGCTCTTTGATGTTGGTGTCTTGAGAGGCACACATATGTCGTTATTATTGTTATTTTTAACTTTTAATGGTCTTTCCTGATGTCTCCTCCAGAGACCCAGATGCAGAGGTAACAGATCCTGTTCACACACCCTCCAGTCAAACAGTGACAAAAAGGTCCAGCCATATGAGCTTTAACAAGCAGTAAAATTTACTGGCCTCAGCATTTTACGATTTTCGCAAATCTCTATCACTTTTAAATTGGTTGAGTGTACCATACCCACGCATGTAACCTTACAAATGTATGGAAGCATGCAATTTATCCAGGTTTCTCCTTTCATTTATATATATTTAAATATTGGATGGTAGAACGCGCCTACGTGCAGACTTATACTCTGTAACTGTACACAAACAAGTGCTCATAAAACCTAATATGTACACCACACGCATTAAGATCTACCTCATCTCCTGCTGTTCTTTAACTGGTGTGGTTGGTTGTGGGATTCGTTGGAGTCCTTGATGTGTGCAGAAGAGTGATGATGAGCTTGATGCACTCCATCTCAGTCTTGGACGTGACCACCACATTAATATTGTACTAATACAGCGGACTGTATGCTGCATGCTAATCGCTTACTCTCATTCTCATGCAGTCTTTCCCTTGTTCTCCTATCATCTATTGTACAGAGAGAAAAGAGAAGCGAAACCTCCACAGAGTTACTAAATGTATGCTATCTGTCAGTCATGACACCATTTCCTTTATCGGGTTTAGATTCTTATATTTAGTGGTTTTCCATCTCTCATTTCTATGGCTCTCCTGTGAAAAGTACTTTAGGGGTGAAATGCACCTTGACCTACAAGTCAGAGTTTGATGTCAACACTTGTAAGGCTTTCAGTTTTATTACACTTTGTTCCAAAGACCCCACAGACCTTTCGTGCCACCACACACAACCACTCCTCAGACTGGACGGACTCAGGGAGTCACTTCAAAGCAGCTCAGTGCCAATGCCAGATGGCCTGAGAAAGAAACAAGGAGGGAGGTACTGTGATGCTGGAATGAATAAGGACGAAGGGATGTGTAACCATGACCGCTACTAATGTCCTAATAATGTATTTGTCTGTTTTGGCAGTTGTGAAAAGGGTGAAGAGGAGCAGGGTGTTGAGGGAAAAGGGACTGACAGCATGTCACAGCTGGTTTAAAGCAAACTGCGAGAGGGGGGAAAGAGAGGGGGGCCGTTTGCAGGACTAAACGCTGTAAATAACATCAGAGAGTGCAGCTAAATGGAAATCAATGCAATTACCCTATTAGCATGGGCTTGAACTCACCCCGGCTCCTGCTACATTTATCTCCGCCTCCCTTTCTTCATTTCCTGTGCATTCATCACTTTGTGCGTTGTACATAATAATAGACAGAGATTGTGGACATCAGCTACTAAATGATGAGAAACACCACTCACTACACTCAGCTGTATGGTGAGTAAAAGGTAAGATAAGGTGACTTGATTAGTACTGTTTGACAGGAGAAACCCGTAATCACAATTAAACACATACAGAAAACACCATAAAGAAATATCTAAAATACTCCAATATCAAGGCCGGACATGGTTGTGAAAAATACAATAAATAAGCAAAAATGTTTATGGCAAGAAAACATTTGAGTGGACATTCTCTGATTAAGTCTACTGCATGTGTAAGGATTTTGTTAAGATTTACCAACCCTCCCGTTATCTTCCCAGCATGAGCACCTGACATTAGCAGGACAGAAGATTAGGCTACAGATAAGTCATAATTAGATAAATAATTGGTCTGGTTTCCATCAACCCTGTGCCATCTGTCTCCGGGTAAGTGGGCTTGTGGGAGTGGGTGAGAGAAATGGAGAGTTTGTGTGAGAGGGTGGAGATAATTGAAAAGATTCGCAGGTTTTATGGATCATGTATTCATTTAAAAAAAGGCAAGGGGGGTAGGGTTACAAAACACTTATCCTCCTCTGTCTATTCCATTTAGGTCAATAATTTTGTCTTTCTTGAAGTCATACTGAATCAAAAACAAGAGCTTACTTTCCTTACAGTAAATGTTTAACCGCTTGGAGCTCATTCATCTTTGTCTTTTTCTCTTTTATTGTTGAATTGTAGGCATCTTGTGCTTGCATCTATAAATAACATCTGAAACGCGCATTTGTTTTCTGGGCACCTCTTCTGTCTTCTGAGTTTATTTCAGTCCTTTTTTTCTGAAACCAGGGCACGTCCATTTACATTAGAAGTTAGAGCCTGCCAGGTAACGGATCTTGTGGTGTTTAAATCTTCTAGTAACTTCAATAATAATTCCAACCAGCATTATCAAGCAATATTTCATTTGTGATTAGTTTGCTGTAGAACTGACATAGATGAGGAAGAGGAAGAAAGCAGAAGGTTATTGGTGTCCCTGTTTACATCAAAGGTTAGTGTTAGCACTGCAGCACAGCTAGCCACTACAAGAAGTTAGAAAAGTAGACACATAAAAGTACCATGTGCTTTTGCTGCAAAGGGTTTATGGTTGTAAATTAACTATTTTTTAATAGATTTTTGCCTTTCAAATGTGTTTAATCCATTAATTATACAGCGATTAGATACAACATTATGACCACTGGCAGGTGAAGTGAAAAATACTCATTTCATCATGGCACCTGTTAATGAGTAAGATATATTAGGTAGCAGGTGAATATTTTGTCTTTAAAGTTGATGTTTTAGAAGCAGGAAGGATGACCAAGCATAAGGACTGAAATGTATTTGACAAGGGCCAAATTGTGACGGCTAGATGAAGGGGTCTGGGCATTTCCAAATCTTTAGCTCCTGAATGTTCTACTCAGTCTGCAGGGATCAGTATGAGGAACAGAAGTCAAAAGACGACAGGGTCATGGGACCACCAAGGGTCGTTGGTGCATTTAAGGCGTTTAGACTGGTTGTGCGGTCCAATCTAACAGGTGAGCTACTGGAGCCCAAATGGGTGAAGAAGTTAATGCTGGTTCTGATATAGCCACAGACCAGTCAGGGTGCTGTCCATGTGGATGTTAGTTTGGCTGGTACCACCAGCCTAAAGAAAAGTGTAGACCGTGTAAACTGCATCCCCTGAAGCCGGCAAACTATTTCAGCTGGATAATGTGATATGCCATAAAGCAAAGAAAAATGTTCAGGAATAGTTTGGTATCACAACAAGCTTGAGGTGTCGACTTGTCCTGCCCACAATCATTCCCCAGACCTCAATCCAATCAAGCCGCTGCAGGATGTGCTAGACAACTTTGATTCATGGAAGCCCCCACTTTGCTGCTTCTAGGAATTAAAGAATCTGCTGCCAACATCTTGGTACTGGATCCAACAGCACACTTTTAAGGGGTCCAGCGGAGTCCGTGCCTCAGTGGGTAAGGGCTGTCTTGGCAGCATAAGGGGGTCCTTCTGTTATGCCTTAAAGTTGTACAGGCATTCAGTGTTTGTTAGAGGCCATGGCTGGTGAAATGTAAAGCGTCAGGTCTTTTTTTTTACCTTAATCCCAACATTTGCTTAAGTAAGATAATGATCCTGATTTGCCTGAACTATTCAACATAAATCTGCATTTTGCTAAGGGTTTCCTCTCCCTTTGGAAAAGTCCTCTGCTGATGTCGGACATGGCTTTCCTGTTGTTACCCCGTTTCTGATGCTTCTGATTTTCTTCTTCCCTTCTCCTTATAGTTTTTGTTTTTAGAGCATTACTGCAAATCTGGTGCCTTTCCGGCTTTACTGGAAAGAGCAACAAGTGAGGCTTTATTTATATCATGATGGTAAACACAATTTTATCTAATTAGCTGCTCATAAAGACTGTCCTTTTAACTAGCGGCTACTATAATGAGAGCACAACCTGCGTCTAGGTATAGGTGAACAAGACAAGAAGGTGCAACAAGTGTGTTAACACAATGTACTGTAAACCTCTTCTGGCCCGCGCTGAATGTGTGGACAATGTGCATAGAGAAGGGTTAAGGGTGTCTGTATGCTCTCAACATTCACAGTGACAGCTAACAATTAGCTTATGCCAGCGAGGCTAATAGAGGAGTGTACATAGTTAATTACATCACGGCAGACGAGTGGAAAGGTGGAATACATTTGAATAATGAGAAGAAAGATATAACAGGCATTGCAGCTCCTAATAACGGATCTGGGTGTCCACTCAGACCTAGGGGTCTGTTGATGAACATTGAGGAAAGTTAAACGCACAAGACCTGCCTGTCTTCCTGCTGACGCACACACCTACAGCAGCTCAGATGTGCGTGTGTGCCTGAGTAGTGTGCTGATGCCTGGTTTTTCAGATCAATGATGTGTGGTTGGGTGATCGATGTGAGGGCTTAGCAAACTGGAGAGAGCTAATGGGCAGGTCAGTGGCTCAGACACATCCTGGCTCCCCATGCCTATTATCGCTACGTCTGTTAATAGGCCTCACCACACTCCCCTGTTGCTCCCACACACACAGACGCAGGCGCCCAGATCATTGGACACTGATGGGGGGGGCAGACAACCTCATTCTTGTCTCCCGTTATTTAAACTCACATCTTCAGTACACTTCTCCAATTATTTATCAGGTTTACTTCCTTATTGTCCTTGTTGTGCTATCTCTGCCCCGGTTTAGCAGTAAGCCTTAGCCTGCAGAAACACAGCATGTGTTTGCAAGTAAATAAGGCGAGGGGCAGATAAGCAGCGTTTTTACAGCCATGTAAAGTAAATATGAAAGAGATTACAGCACAACACTCATCTAATCTCCTCAAAGACATCCCGAGCACACACGAGCTTAGAGACGACCAATCCTGTGCTGTTCTGATGAGGCAAAGCAAACAAAGGTGACTTCTGATTGGTCACGTGTGCTTGTCAGTCAGAATTAACCTGTTAGTATTTGACAAAGGGGGAAAAGGGCCTGGTTAGATCAGTAGGAAATATGGGGATTGATGAATTTAAAATGTAGACATCAAAAGCTGGCTGTTTTCTTAAGATAAGATAAGATAAGATAAGATAAGATAAGATAAGATAAGATAAGATAAGATAAGATAAGATAGGCTTTATTGATCTCACGTTGGAGAAATTCACTTGTCCCATCGGCTCAATAGTCAATAGTCAGAAGAAGGTGCCAAAAGTAGGAAAAGGTGCATCAGTTATATACAGTGTATCTTCATATATACAGTGGATCAAAAACAAAATGACAAAAACTAAGAATAAAAATACAAAAGAAATCGGAGTAGGCAGATGATGTCATATGTACATTCACGTACATTCACGGTTATATACATATATATATATATACATATGTATTGACATATATTCCTATATTACCTAGCTTCATTATTTTGTTTGTTTCTATTATAAGAGGCAGTTATGTGTTAACTGGAATTATGTGTTCGTATAAATATACACGTATATATATAAATTAAAAAGTCAAATAACGTGGCTATGTACCTTTAAGAATATGAACGGCGATCACTGGACAATCAAGGACTTTTTCTGGCTCTATTTTTTTCACTTTGAGTCTGACAAAAAGCCATAGACTGAGCAGCACGTTCAACATTGGTACCACGCTGTCCATTGTCGCATTGAAACCAGTCACGTTGCCTTGCTATGAAATCCTCACCCACATTACCGTGGTATTTATGGTAAGGGAAAACTACCTGAACCATATGGAGGTGAGTAGAGTCAAGTCGAGTCCAGCCAAGTAGATACCAATGGAAAAAGGGTTATTATTTGCCTATAGATACACAGAGGTTAAACGTATTCTTATTTTTTAACTGTGTGTTTGCCACAATTTCTGGTTTTGAGGGCAAACCTAGCATAGCAACCTAAGTAGGCTGACTTTAAAGGGGGTGGATGAAGTCTGCTGTGGCCTGTCCTCTCGGGCTATGCCTCTCTTGTGGCAAAGGCTACATAAGCTGTCACTTGTCAGCATGATGGAGGCAAGGATTGACGTAGGGGGCTGTTGTGCTGCTCGTTTTTTTTTTAGGGGAATCTGAAACATTTTTGGCAGAGAGTGTTTACTCCTTTGAACAGACTTCACATTCTAGAACCATAATCCTCGAGACATGTACAAATTGCTCATGTTGACAAAAACATATGTATTCTTTGACACTCTGTACAGTGACCTTTGCAAAACAGCTTTTACCCGCCAGAGCGGGAGGGATCGGTACAAGGAGCAGAGCTTTAATAATTAAAAGCAATATTAGTACAACTTCCCCTTTCTCTCTTTCTTACACACACACACACACACACACACGCACGCACACACACACACACACACACACATCCTTTCTCAGCCATGCAACAAGGCTGTGTCTCTGGTGGCTGATAGATTGTAATGAATGTAACAGCAGTCAGATCCTTGAAAAGCCTCTCAAAAGCTTAAGCCCCTTTATTAAATTAAGCTAACGATGCCTAAGGCCAGGTCCGCTGCTGAGAGAGAGGGAGTGAGGTGGGGAGAGGAGAATAAGGGGAGGTGGTGCAAGAGGAAGCAAGGGCTGCAGAGGAAGAAGAGGGGGAAGCAGTTTTGAGATTATGTGAAAATGGCGAGCAGTCCAATGAATGAGGGATGGGATGGTGGGAATGGGTTGGAGGGTGGAGTTCGGTATCAGAGGATGAAGGTGGAGGAGGCCAAGAAAAAAGGCTCGTAGAGGAGAACGGGAGGAGGAACACCCTGCAGATTCCTGTAGTTAGACAGCCATACACCTGCCGCTGAGTAATTATCTAAAGTCTCACTGTGAAAGATCCACAGTTTAAATGTGTATTTTTGAAGGTATGCCAAAAACTGTGGACAAAAAAGCAAATGTTTAACCGCTCTGTATCTAAATGGGCCAGGCATTTTACAAGCTGTTTTCACACTCCTTTAGTCAAATGTTAATTATGCTTTGTGCTAAATGCCGAGTCTTTGCAGTTATATCCGGCGAGAGGGAAAACTGCACAATAAAATCAGGGAATTGGGGCATTTATGGATGCAAAATCACACTTTGGATCATATAAAGCTACACTATACATATTAATGAAGCTCTTTATTTCTGCTTAGTTTGCTCCTGGATTGGCAACTAAGCTTCATGTCACCGTGTCTTGGAAATGCATTTGTGAATTTCTTTGAAAATCTAATTATTACACTATTTTGTCAGAAAAATGATTAGCACATTCATACACTGTGATTTGACACTCCTGATACAGATAAACATGGTAATGAATTGCATTGTGATACAAGAAAGGAAAATTTAGTGTATTCCTGACAAAAATTACTAATTTAATTCCTGAAGGCCTATGACATATAAGCAATTAGTGATCTGTTTTAAAGAAGACCACTAATTTATACAATTGGACAAAAAAGTACTAACTTTATGCAATATTTTTTATATGTTTAGTACTTATTTGGTATTTTTTATTTGTTTTGCGTCTATGTAGACACAAGAAGGCACATCAGAGCTCTTGGAGCTGCGTTATTAGTGAGGATGTTTTGTGACAGCTCTTTCCCTCAATTAGTTCAAGCAGAGGTAAAGGATACATTACAAAAGCTACAAGGAAAAAACAAGGAGGCTCAAAACGAGTGCAAGCTGCGTGAAGAGGATTGCTGTCTTAGTTTAATGATGTTTCCCTTCTCCTGCTGTGCTTGCTGTAAATTCATAAAATTCTAATATGGCAGGAAACACAAACAATACGCAATTAAGCTGGCATTTGATCCAGTGCATCCCGCATTTAGCAAATTCACCAAGCAAAGTACAAAAGGCTTCATCCCACCTCTTTCCTAGTCATGACCTGCTTAATTCTCATATTTTCATCCTTGGCATTTAGACAAAACCCTGCATTTAGTGCTTACAAGTGTGGCTTTGATTTTACTGCCTGTGCAGTCTCTGCTATCTAATCCACAGGAAAACAATTGATAAGCCACACAGAGGTTCAGACTGCCAGTTGAAAGGTCTGTGTGCTTTTTGTGGCAGACTGTCCCCTTGTGGACACTTAGCAGAACTACACTTTCCCTTTAACTCCTCCTGCGTGATGGCTGCTGGTCGTTATCTGTTACAAACCAGGATCAATCCAAAAGTGATGTAATCTTCTTATTGAGTCACATAGTTCTTGTTGTTGTCAACTCTGTGGTATCACATGGTATTGATCAATGCTGGTAGCTGGATTGTTGATTTGAAATTCAATTAAGTGTGCAGAGAGATAAGTGTAAACCATAGACTGGACATTGGACATCACTGAAAACAAGGACACTGTTGTTTACATACAGAACATAGCTGTATAACCTGATTTTTTTATGATCAGATCACAAACAAACAAACATGTACCATACAAATCTTCCAAGTGGATTTTAGGATCACTGCTTTGATTGCTGCTGTTATGCTTTAGGTTGGCACAGCCTGCGTGCTGAAACAGCAAAACATAAAATATGCAGACATAAACACAAACAATGTATGTCGCCTGTAAACATCAGAAGAACACACATGCACCTTTAAATTATTTGCCACGCTTGATGAATGTGAAGAGTTACTTTCTCATGTTTCCTGTCATTTGTCATTAGTAGACGTAGGCAGGCTTGCACATAGGTTTCTTTATTTATATGTCCATTAAGTGTCTCTTTTCTTCCTGGCTGAACAAGGGTCAGGCATTTTTATGGATAAAACAATGCTGGGAGAACACTGTGGTCTGGGGAGGGGCAGCAGGTGCTTCAACCCTACCCCCTACAGCCCGCTCCGGGCACCGACTCGTCTTGTCTCCTCTAGTGTCCGGCCCCCGCCGGAGCGGAAGCTCCACCTCCCGGCTCTCAGCCGCCTCTCTCCTCCTCTCCTCGGCGGTCTGTTGAGCTCTCCTCAGTCCCTGTGGCCTTGCTAGGCGTCGGAGCTTCCTGCGCGACAATAAAAAGTGCCGAGTCGCTGTTCTCGACGGGGAGCAGATGGATCCAAGCCTTGACTATTAACGGAAGGAGATTTTTTTTTTATTTATTATTTTGACTAATTTATGAACACCGGCGGAATAACAACATATTTGTTTGCGGTGAGTGAATCTGTGTAAATCTTGTTAGTTGGGCTGTGTTTTCTAACCCGGAGGTTGTTTGTGTGAACGAGCGAGCATACGGAGGGGGTTTTGTTGAGGAAGTCATTACTATGTCGAGGAAACGGGTGTGTGTGTTTCCGCAGGTCTGTGCGTGAGCCCTTGTCGCGTGCGTTTTGTGTGTTTGTGTGTGTGCCCGCGCGCGCGCGTGCCGTGACGTGTGAAAGGAAAATAAGCGATAGAAAAAGAAAGAATGAGCCGTTCCGGTGCCTTGAGGTGACCGTTTACGCTTTTATTTTAATGTTCTCTTTCCATCTTAGCGCTGAGGGTTTTCATGTGTCTCGTGTTTAGAGACACAACCTCTCAGGGGGGAGGGGGGGGGGCGAAAGAATAGCGGGCGACCCCCATCCCGTCCAAATTAACTTGTAACATTGTTACCAATGAACTGTTGCGATTAAAATGTGAAGCAACAGTCCAGGCAGAGGGGTTTTCTGTCTTTATTTGTCGGCGCTTGTGCGCGTAAAACCCGAATTGTTTGCTTTCCTGGTAGCACGGAGTCTCCAGTCAGACTGGCTCCATTAAAATGATTGTCTGGTCTGAGGTGCTCCCTGGGAGGAGAGGGACAGGGGGGCATTTCCTCGGTGTAATTGTGACTGACTGCTACAGTGACACGTTTTGACCATTTGGTGCTCTCGGGATGCGGGATTTGACCCCGGGTGTAAGAAGCTGTGCTGTGTGTGTGTGTGTGTGTGTGTGTGTGTGTGTGTGTGTGTGTGTGTGTGTTATGCGCGTGCGCGTGGCAGGTGGACCGTGCTGAATCACTTCCCACGCGCTCCTTCACTTCTTTAGAGCCGCAGGCGCGTTCAACAGCTGCTTCTGTAGTGAACACACACCGAGCGAGGGAGAGAGAGACCCGCCGCTCATCAGGCTCGTCACACACTCCAGGTTTAAAACACGGTCTACAAGCACAGCAGCGAAGCAACAGGCTTTACCGGGAGCACGCTGTTGAGTTTTTCCGCAGCCAGGAGGAACCTTGTGTGTTTTAGCTCCCTCTGATAGAGGCAATTGGAGGCTTCTGCTGTAGCGTGCCATTAGGTTTGTTTGCAATATTATGAAAGCAGTGCGATGATTTTACCCAAAAGAGCATTAGATGATCATGATGATGATGATGTGTGTGTGTGTGTGTGTGGGTTAGAAATTGAGTCAAATTAAATGCAGAAATTCTACGGTAATTTATTTCAATCAGTTTTAACCAAAGAACACAGAAAAACGATTAATTAAAAAGTGTTTTTTTTTAGGTATTGCTATGGTAGAATAAATGCCAGTTAATTCAGTTTCTCCCAAAGTAGGAGTCTGGAGCTGACTGGGGGTTGCATATCAGTGCTGATATTGGTTCTGAAAATCCTCTTTAGAAATCAAATATGGGGACATATTTATTCCAAACAGTAGACAGTGAAGGACAGTAACAGAAAAACATTCTTGTATTTCGCTTGTACCAGATAGCATATGTAGAGCTCAGGTCTCACTGGGTGCAATGACGACGCTTGTTTTTATTTATTTTAATTCACATGGTTTACATATACATCACACACACGTAAATTCAACAAATCCGCCTTTCGTTGTCATTTACCAAGTTGCAGAGAATCAGTTGATGGTGTTTCCGTGAGGATTTCAGTTTTTGCTAACATATGTTGGGCAGTTTATGACACAGTTTATGACACAAGAGGATGTGAAGCTACAACTTAAAGAACAACCCCTCACCACTGAATTATATGTACTTTGGCCAACGCAACAAAAATTAAAACAAACCCAAATTGGAATAGGAATGCTGAAAAATCATAAGTCAGACAGTTTATGTGAGAACAGATGTGATCGTTACTTTTTTTATTCCGTAATTCGTGTTCGGTGTGCCTTCTGTAATTTAATCAGTTTCAGGAAGTGGATGTTCATGTTTCTGCCATTTTATTGATGTATTGATGTGTTGATGGTATTTCAGTGGGGTTTGTTTATTGTTCATTTGAAATGGAAGTCCCAAGCTGTGATATTTGCAAATGCAAGTATTTAGGGTTGAGTATTTCGCTTTGTTTTCTTTACATACAGAAAGGCTGTGTTTTGGTTCAAAGATTTCCATGTGCTTCGACAAACATCACTATGTAATCCCATTCCGTTAAGTTTCTGAAATATGAATCTTAAAGCTGCTACAACACACAGAAGGTGTGAATAAACCTAAGAGGTTCTCTTGTGTCTCTCCTGCGGATGATGCAGTGTTACAGTTTGTATGGTTTCATATTATGGTCGGTTGACGATGTTGCTACTAAACGACTGACACTGTACCTTTGCCACATCTGTAACTTTGCCACATCTGTACAGTTGCGGTAACTTTGTTGCCTTTTGTGATTTCTGAGTCGACCTGGAGCAACTTTAGATTAGCCTGTGTGAAAAGTTACAGGCTTGTTTGCCTGCTTTTTTTTTTCTTCCTGCAGCGTTTCTGTTTGATCGGCAGTTTGTATGCTATGTGCAACATATGTGAATAGCAAACTGTCCTGATTTGTTTCTTTATGAAGAATAATAATACAACTTCTCCACGTGGCTCCGTTTGGACCCTCTTCGAGCAGACGTTCATGAAGCCTGACCTAGTTTTAGAGTGTGACCACTTGATAGAAATTATATCTGTAATCTTTGAAGCATAGGCTTTAACATTTCTGACTGATTTCTTAAATGTCACCACGTGTCAGTCTGTTCTGTCCTGCAAACTGAAAGTCTTTAGCCATCCAGTAAGTTAAATGAAGAACATCCATGCGCTCTTTTCAGGGTTAGGGGATTTAAGCTGGAAGATGACGTGTCCGTCTTTTGACTTAGTCTTTGATCCAAGGCCCCAGTCACAGTCTACCTCACAGATGTAGTTGAACTATGTGTATCTTACTTGTGCATCTCTGGAACAAAACATGTCACCTTAACTCTAGATTCAGGGTGACACTCACAATTTCCAACATGTTGCTTTGTTTGTAAAGTCAGTCCTCAGACCAGCAGTGAGGATTCATATAACTTGAAGATGTACCGGTCGGCCAGAAGTCGAAGTTTGCCAGTTTTCTCTTACGCTTTTTTGAGTTTAATCAAAGTTAGATAAAAGTTAGGGATGTGTGCGTAAATGGGGATATTCTTGTAGGGTTTCTTTGTTGTTGTTGAATTTAAAACTACTGTTTCTAACAAGGAACCTGCAGTGCATTTCTTCTCATGCGTTATATACCGTTAGGGGGGAGGGGGGGGAACAAACATCTGAACCAGCACACCAGATCTCAAAGAAAACAGGAAATCAGTATTGCCCTGGAAAAGCCTGATCAGTACATCTCTAATATCACTGTTACTTTGAAGCGCAGTCTGTTTGTCTGCTGTAGATCATTATTTCGACTTGCCATGCAGCCTCAGGGATGCACTGAGCATCTTTTGAAACTCATTTAGGCCCAAACCAGTCATGCATCTGCAAAGTCCAGGTAAAGCAGTGAAGTCTGAATGCCTGTTATTTATGTAATAATGGGCTTTATCCAACAGCCAAAGCAAGATAAGGGTCTGCTGCATATCTACTAAGTGAATAAGTTTGAATTGGGTTAAAGGGTTTTAGTTGGACTCTTGTCTTCCATCCCAGGTTTTCATGTGTCTGATGGATCAGCACGTGATGACGACTAATGCGGATCTTCCTCAGAGGTGCAGAGTTTCTTACTAGTGATCTGCCGTTGAAAGATTGGTATTTTATCTTTTACCTTTAACGCTGCAATGCTGCTTTTTCCAGAGTTGGCATGTTTTCAGGTGTCGTCGCGCTGCGGTAGCCTGTGGTGCTGTGATGTCTGGGGGCTAGACGGCAGCTGTTCTGAGCAGTGTTGGTGACAGTTTGTCTGTGGCAGCAGCACCTGGCTCTGTTTAGAGAGTGATTAGGAGAGTCCCAAGCAGCTCCCTGTTCTGTTTACACAAGGAGCCTGGAGTTAAAGGTGACCCACTTTGCATTTTCTTATCAACAGCCCACATTGATAGCTTTGAATAGCACAGACTGTAGAGGGACTTTTGCATGGGTTTACATAGCTCGCAATTGGAAAGAATGGGACGTGTTTGACTGGGCGAGGCTTGGCTTTGACTACTATTATAACAATGTCCTTAGGTGGTATGAAAATGTGGGAGCGTACACCGCTCCGTGTGTGTCGGTGCAGGGTTTCTGTGTGGTCTGGTTGTGTGTTGGAAGAGAAACCACTGTAGGATGTTTATAAAATGAGGGTTTTTCTTGGTCAGCGTGTCTCCCTCCACCTCTGCCATTCTTTCTCTCCCTGTGTTGCTGTGCTTCCCCAGCCAGACCTTTGTGCTGCTAAATTCTGGTTGAAGCCATGATATGGTTCATTTTATTGGGTCTGTGTGTCTAAGAATCCCTTATATTGGGTCTTTAAAAAGAGTGACAGTAAATGTTAGCTGTAAATGTGAGGACGGCTGAACAAACAAACTGTAAAGTATTTAACCAGGCAAACAGTTTCACAGATTTTCTTTGGGTGGGCAGTAAAGCTCAAGACACCCAGGGTCCAAATTGGGTCCGGATCGGATGAAGTTGTAGCAATTGCACCTGGTTGCAGTGAATGGGCCGCGGCAACTGTCTTCGTAGTTCCAACTACGATAGATCCCTGGTCTATTTTGGTCGGAATTATGCAGAAACTTGAACACCGTGAGTCACACAGGAAGAGAGACACGCTGAAGAAGTAAAATACATCCTGTACATGTACATTAAAACATCTCTGGTACATACTCGTGTGCGAATACTCGATTTTCGCGAATCCGGTGGTTCATAAGGGGACCCTCTACGCAGCAAGTAGGGCTATGTCAGGAAAAAAAAAAGCAGATTGGAGTGTGAAGGATCTGACGCAAGCAGTGTGTAAACTAAAAAGAACAAAACATTATTTTTTGTTTGTTTTAACACCTTTCACGTTTTGCCTCTTATGTCACCGATAAGGCTGCTTTTTTTTTTTTCCCAGCATCTACTCTCGGGTGAAAGAACAAGCTAAACCTGCTCCCAATCAGCCTTGACTGCATTAAAAAAACAACAATAAAAAAGTAAGCTGGAGGCTTGACACAAAGTAAGGCTCTAGGGAATATAAAAAAGACTGGACTTTATTAAAAGTACATTTATACAATTGGCTTATACTACTGCTACTATTGAATGGATATTGCTGTTCGGATAGTAAAGTTTAAATCAGAACCCATGCTCCAAATTTGGGATTTTAGCCACCAGTTCTTTGTGAGGGGGTCATGTGCATGTTGTCATCTGCATGGTTACATAGTTTACATTTATCTTACTTGGAGAGAAGGAGAAAAAAAATATGCACCAATCAGGTTTTTCCTGGCCTCACAGTTTTTGGTCTGACCTACCAACAGCATTTTAGACTGATGTGAGACCTTTTTTCTCTGAAAGCTGTCACAATGTTTCCTATCTTGCCCTGTTTGTTTGCATATTGAAAAACCTGTTACGTGGGTCTAAATGTGAAGAAATGAAGGGGAGTTTGTGGAACATCCTGTCACTAAGTCTTATCACGGTGTAACCTTCGATGCACTCCTGTTCTGACTGGTGCATGTGGATTGGGATTCAGGGTGTCCTGCTGCTTCAGGACCGGGTACATTTCTTGTGACATTTATCGCTGCCTTGTTAATTTTTTGTCTCCATATTGAAAGATCAACTGATCATTGAGATTTAAATTCCAGTTAGTAGGATCACCTAGTTGTTGGACACTAGTTAGATGAAGACACCAGACAGAAAGTCGGTTTCGTTTTCATTTTTAAGCATCCACCGTGCGGAGGTGAGTGAAGCGCCTGGATAGCGATGCAGGAATTAAGTTCCGTTTTTTTTTTTTGGGGGGGTTCCTATGGTGCAATGTTTGAGTGACAGATTTATGACGGTTTGACCTGCTAATCGCTGGGTAATCAAAGGAATTTTGATTATGATCTCAGGCTAATTGAGTCATGCGTTTCCTAAAGATCTGCAACAGATGGTCGTGGGTACTTCGGAGGTTCACCACAACTGTTGTTTTACTCACTTTCTTCTGTTCAGATGGTGTGTATGACTGTTGCGAGCTAATATTAAAATATATACAAGACACTGAAGCAGTGATCATGTGCAACACATAATATTTACAATACATTGACTTAGCTTTATGTGTTTCTTTTCACTTGTAGGGTCAGTTTTTTTTCTTTGCAGCGTTTCCAAACCCAGATCCTTCAAATTACATCAGAGACATCCTGCTCTTGTCTCTATTGGACTTTCATTTATAAAACAAGGCCCAGTTCTCAGCAGTGGGCATGAAACTGTTTCCTCAATGATAACGAGGCTATAGGTTGCCTAAGACAAGCTGATGAAGTAAAACACTCCCATTCACACCGGTCAGCCTTGTTACTACGACCGCACCAAAGCGGCTTTTTGTATAACTTTAGATTGAGTGTGTGTATGTTTGTGTTGCTCATGTTTGCTGCTGTCGTTGTCATACCCCAGAACCCGATAAGCGCTTGCCAAACAAACACAACACAGGCAACATGAGAGCAGCAGATAAGGGGATCATGCATACAATCAATACTGACCATACTTGACTATTGCCCTACCCGAGTCAGTCTTCTTCATTCCCAATTGTCTTTATGTGTGCGCGTATGTAGTTCGGCATGAACCGTATACTTTGCCTCTGTGCATCCTGCTGTCACACACTCGGTTATAACCCAGCATGGTGCCAGCGGCTACTTTTCAACAATCGTCTTTTCTTCTGCTATCACATCATCATCTCTGTTTTAGCCTCTATCTGTCTCTACTTCCATGTCTCTTCAGTGTGCCTCTCCTGTCTGCCCTGCTTCTCTCTCACTCTTGCTCTCTCTCCCTGGTATCTGCTAGATCAGCTGACTGTCATATTGTATGTATCGGTTTGTTAGCTTGCCTCCTCGTGTATGAGAGTAAGGTCAGTCATATGCCTGAAGAAAGGAAGCGGGCTTCTGTGGCCAAGTGTTTTGATCAGCTCCTGGACAGAGCTGTGTCGATGGTCCCAGAGAGGGCCTGCCGTCGCCAGCGAAACTTGTTTCATCTGGCTGATATTTGCATAACTTAAGAGCCTCTGGTTTGGACTCACTTTTTTTGTGTATGTCTGTTTATACCTCTGCTTCACATCTCTCATATGTGTTGTCTCATATCTCAGTTTCACATCAACCATATGGGTTTCCCCTATGCATTGCAGATGACTGTCATGATGTGCAGTAACTCAGTAAGTGGCAAAAGTGTATGCAGTAAGGTTGTGTTCTGATGGATAATGTATTTGGCTTTCTTCTAGCTGTGTAAATGCAATTTTATAAACCAACCCATGTTTTTTTTTCCTAAATTGAGGGTGTTATTTATTCTTTTAATGGGACGATTTTTATTTTTTTTAATTTAGTGTTATTTTTACATTGAAATGCAGAAGATAAAGAAGAAGATTTCCACAAGAAGTAATACATTTTTTTTCTATTGATCAGCATATCAACAATTTATTTGAATACTTTGGCTTTTCTTCGAGGTAATTTGAAATCCATTGTAATTTAGCAGTAATTCGTATCTAAACGTTGCATACTCTGTGCAGATTAGATAAGTCATTCATACTCGTGCTCTTTAAAAACAGTCGTTCTTTTTTTATTATTCCTCAAAGTGGTAATCAAACGTATTTGAGATTTACCTGTTAATCATCAGGAGATGGGGATTAGACATTTTCCCCTTGATTGGCTCAGATTAGTGATTGGCTTTCGTCAAATTGTGGAGAAAAAAAAAAACTCAGTAAATGAAGCAACAGTAGGAATGACCACCATTTTCAGTCTATAAACACACCAACCTATATCATTGCAGTTTTTCCACTTCCTTTTCGTTTTATAAAAATCTGATTAACCTCAGAATTGGACACAGCCTTGGATGCATAAATGGGAATAATGTTATTTCTTTATTTTGAGTTATTTTCAAAACTTACTTAAAAAAACAACTCTACACCATTTTGATTCTGCTTTGTGTTCCGGTCCTGAAATAAAGAAAAAAGCTGTTATGAGTAAAAATTGGAATTGGCAGGTTAAATTTTCAAACACCATCAGATGAAGCCTGATCGGTGCTTCGCTAAATCAAACAAGGAGCAACTCAGCTCTGAGGTTAGAGATTTTGAAATTTTGCACATATGAGCCAACCGGTTTGATGGTGTATTAACCACATTTGCATCTGTAATTCTTTTCACAATTGTGACCAAGTGTCTTGTAGGAAGCATCATAATCATTTTGGTTAGATTAACTATATGGTAGGCTATTATACATTCACAGGACCACTTTATTGGGTTCACGTGTTCACAAAAGCTGAATCAGACAAACGTGTGGCAACAAATCGCTGGGTGGAGGCATCTAGATGGCTTCTCAATAGGGGGTGTTTGGGTGCTGCCCCATCAAAAATGTAGGACAAAAACATATTAGATAATTATCACATCTTCTCTCTTAGAAAATGTGTCTAACTTGATTTTTCAGTATTCCCGGAGACATGCACTGAAAAAAAAAATGCTTATTTGCTTCTATGTAACTTCATGCTGGTCTCTAAATACTTATTTAAAGATTCACCTCATGGCCAATCAGCAATTTTTGTGTCATTCTTCATCTAATCAGCTTAATGCATCATGCCTGTCAACCAGAGTGACAAAATGATTGAAAGAAAACAGTAGATAAAGTAACAGCTCGTTACATGTTACAACCAACGCATTACACGAGAAACCTTTAATCTGATAGACTGCAGCAGCAGAAACCACGAGAGGCCACTCGTCCCGGCTTAGAACTAGAAACTGAAGCTATGAATTAAAGAGGTTCACCAAAAGTGGACTAAACACACTGGAAAATCATGGCCTGGCTTGATGCCTCTCTATTCCTGCTGCAACATTCAGGTGGCTGGCTCAAAAATGGCGTAAACAGGAAAGCATGTTTCCATGCCTTCTTGTGTCAACGGTTCAGGCTTGTACCGGTATCCCTTTAGGACAACAGTGTACCCATTGTCTGGTGGCTACAGCCAGCAGGTACCGTGTCACAAAGCTCAAATAATCTCAAACTGGTCTCTTGAACAAGACACTGAGTTCACCGCACTCCCGATGGCCTTGGTAGTCACCAGATGTCACTCCAGTAGAGCACCTTTGGGAGGTGGTGGAACAGGAGAAGGGCGTCGTGAATGTGCAACAACTGCATGATGCTATATCATCTGCGCCTGGATCAAAGTCTGTAAGGAATGTTGCACCTTGCTGAATTAATGCAACTATATATATATACAAAGAATACCATGGTGGCCGGGGAGTGACGCATTCATGCTCTTCGTGCCAGTGGCATCCATTGGGGTGGCTTTGACTGCCGTTGCTGCCTCCACCTGATGGGGATTTCAGTTCACAAGATACCGGGGCCTCAGGGAACGTGGTGTGAACATCTTGATGTCCGAGAAGGAAAACGAGGGAAGTAATGGGTATTGTGCAGCTCTAACTTAAGATCATGTGCTGTATGTGAAGCTATGGTTCAGTCATGAGAACTCGCTGCAGACCTGTAGGCATGCGAACGTAACAGCTTTGCCGTGAGGTTTTGTTTGTGGTAAGTGTGGCCTTTCTGCCTGTTGTGTTAGCATGTCTTACTGTTGACGTTTAAACCTGGTGTCATGCGAAGCTAAATCTCTAGTTACCCTTCTGTGCTGAACAACTGTATAAAACCCTGTATGCATTTGTGTCTTTAAAGGGTTAACAATATATTTTTGGAAGCACACTGAGCTATGTGGCTATTGTAGCGTCAAGTGCCCAGATGAAACCGATTCACTCATCAAGCATCCACGCTCTCGGACAAGCACATGCATGTACGTGCAGGAGAACACTCCAATTATACCAATTACAGGATTATAATAGGGTAACTCTCAACAACTGGACCCAGCTACGGAAAGTCAAGTGAGCGTCTGTGTCTGTGTCTGTGCGCATATATGTGTGTGTGTGTGTGGGTTTGGCGGAGCCACTTGGGAGTCAGGGCCCATGCAGAGCACTCGCAGTGCTAATTAGGCAGCTACAACCTAACCGGGTACATCACAGGGAGGAGGAGAGAAAAGAGCGGAGAGAAGGGATGAAGTGAGGAACGTGTGCAGGGGGAGCCAGCAAAAGCGGAGCTCATCTCCTGAGGTGGTTTGTGGAGGGAGACAAAGAGGGGAGGAGTGAGAGAGAGAGAGAGAGAGAGAGAGAGCTGTAAGATGATAACAACCAAAATATGTTTCATGCAGTGGAGTCCCCCAGGCGCTGAGAGAATTGCAGTGCAGAACTGTACAACTGAGCCAGGTCTGTGCGACATGTAAGCTTGCCTGTGTGCATGTGGATAGCTGTGTGTGTGTGTGTGTGTGTGTGTGTGTGTGTAACGTTTATGTGGCGTAACGTGTACCAAGGAACGGCACAGGTGCATAAACCACACAAGGATTCTTGGCAGGTCTTCTTTGTGGAGTTGATGATCTGGAACATCTGCCATTTCTCCCCCTTTGTCTGGATAGAACCACCTTTCTCTTCTTCTGTAGTAGATGACGCTGATTTCAAAAAGTGAGTTTAAACAGGATACGGTGGCGAGAAGTAAAAGCTGAGTCCCCCCACCCCTCCAGGGAGTGGCGGCCCTGTTGTCCCCCCCCCTCCCCTCAGAAAGAGACTGTGAAAGGCACAGCCATCCAGGCAGCAGCTTGACTTCAGGGGGAAGAGGACCACAAAGAGCCGGGGACACAGACAGGAGGCTCTTGTGTGTGTTTGTGTGGCTGAATGTGTGCCTCTTCATGTGTGGGTTCACACTCTCTAAGCAGCGTTGTGAAGCGTAACCAGACTGTTCTGTCATACGCCCACGCCGGTGTCTCACAGAACACAACTACACACTTCCCAGATGACATGCACGCACATGCACGAAGCCACAGCCCCGGCAAGCCGTACCACAGCTGATATGTAATTAACAGACAGAGGAAATGGCCCTGTTGGGGTGGCTTAGGCAGATGCAGGATGGAAGGGAGGGGAGAAAGTCACCTCAGCTCAGTGCCTGCCCTCAAGACACGCCGCTCCTCTGTAGCTTCGCCGTGTGTCTGCGTGCTGGAGGATTGAAAGGGAGAGAGGTGAGAAGAGGGAGATGGATGGCGGCTGGTCTTTTGAAATCTCTCTGTTTTTGTTGCAAGCTGCTGTCATGCAGGTTGTGGGTGTGGGGTGGGGGGTGACGGTGAAGGAATAAAAAAAAGGGAAAAAAAAGAAGTGGGAGGTGAGGTATGAATAATAAGCCGTGCGCACTCGAGTACACGAGCTCGTCAGTTGAATTCAGACGAGCTAAAGGGAAGGAGGACTGCTCGTTTTGGTTAATGCACAGGGATATTTTTGGGTCCGGGACAGTGCGTGTGTGTGTGTGGGGGGGGGGTCGGGCAAGGAGGTGGTGCGCGTTGTTCTCCAGCGTGGAGCCTTAATGGAGGCCTGCTGTATAATGACAGTTCAGAGTGGTTCAAATCTTTTGTCTCCCTGATTGATCTCGTCCACACACAGCACCACTTTTCTCTCGCCGTCGTCGTCTGTCGTTTTCTCTTCCCCTTATCCTCCAGTGGAATTGCTGCCTTTGATGGCGCCGCTCTGCAGCCTCAGTGCGCCTGTTTCAGGATCTCTCTGATATTAGGGGTTTTGTCTTTGGTGTGGGACCAGAGATGGCGCTCAAACGGTGTGTGCTCTCATGCAAACACACACACACACACACACACACACACACACTGATACACATACGTTGTATAGCGCTTGAGGGCAGATTGCTCTGACATCTCATCTCAGAAATCAAACAAAGCTGAAACTACCAGAGCAGGTTTATCCTGCATGGCCCTTGGTTACGTCTGTGTGTTTCTGCGTGGAGGCGTGAGACCACAAACCTCTAAATGTACAGTTAGTAATCAAGATCAGGTATTTTGGAGTCAAACTCATACTCAACATCGCCTTTTTAGAGTTGTTGGGGATTGTATTGTTGTTTGGTTGGACTGGTCAGTGTCTTTGTGCACAGTTGGTAGTTTCCTCATATTTGTCTACCTTGATAAAAAACAGTCTAACTAAACAAACCGAAATGCCATTTGATCATTTCCTTGTCCTTTTCAGCTAACCTGTTCTACTGCTACGTATGATTCATCGGGAGGAATAGTTGAATAACTGTATTCTAGTGCAGGAATTTTACATTCAGATTAGGACGCTAATTTGCATAATTCAGAAAGGAATGGCTTAAAGGAAAGCAGCAAACGTTTATTTATTTGTTTATCATTTCACATTAAGCAAATAAAATTCCATTACACCTACGTTTGCCCACACGGCTTGTAACTCTTCCTTTACACTGTTCGTTTGGTACGCAAGTGTCAGTTATCAGCAGTTTGTCACCTAAGTAGTTGATTTTTGTCAGCCACAGTGTCGTGCTTCCTGTGGTTATTCAGTCAGTTATTGTAGGTGTGACTTTGGCCTGTGTTACATCTCGCTCTGCTCGGTCGGTTTCATCCACATTTCTGTTTCGCTGGTTATTTTTAGGCGCCCTCATTTTGTTTCATTTCTCAGTCTTAAGCCTGAAGTTTCCTTGATGGTCGCCGGACTTCTTAAATACCTTTCCCCGCAGCCCTTTTAATCACCTGTCAGCGCGTTCTCAGCCAACCGTCTGTGCTGACATGTTCTCGCCGGGCTGACTGTAAAATCCCTCCTGCATCAGGGACTGAGGGACTTAGTCTTTTCATCAGAGAGGGTGGTTGAAGTTGCTGCTGCTGGCTGAGGACTGCTTTTCCATTGAGTGACACCTTTATTTTTGAACGCAAAGCAACTGTGATTTAAAAAAAAAAAAAAAAAAAAAAACGTAATCCGGAGTAGCTTGTTTCTTCATATCTTGGAGTTTGGTTTGACGTCACCTGGAGCTGATCTACTGATTAGTTTAGTCTGGAGATGCACAAATCAGTGGTCCAGAGATCGGAACCGGCCAATTTTCCCTTATTTGGAAAAATACGGGAAAATCTGAATTTTTATTTTTTTGCCATTAATTTAATGCTTCAAAAGTAAAACCTTGCATCACCTTTTTGTTTATTAAACTATTATCCAACAACATGTAATTTGCAGCCCTTTTTTTTAGTTTAATTATAAGTCTGATAAAAGCTCATTGCTTGAATTAAGAAAAGTGAATACTTTTATAATGGCTTCATTTTCAGCTATTGCTCCTAGTAAAGTGTAGCAGAGTTTCTCGTATAATCTGTCCTTAGAAATAATAATGAAAATAATAATCAGGATCAGCAGGTCGGACCTCACAGCAAACCGGAAATTGATACTGGCCTCATTAAACCTGATTGGTGTGTCTCTTTTATTCTGGACTTCACAAGTATTTCTTAGGCCTGATGACAGGAAAGGAATGCTTTGCCTCAAATTGGAAGCGACGGTGCTTTTTGGTTACTTTTGTTTTATTGTGTTTGTCATTCAGGCAACTGCAGATGTGACGGTACAGGAAGGATGATCATAAAACAATGATCAAGCTTCGTGTCTGAGCGAATCGATTAAAGGGAACGTAGGTGTGGAACAAAAGCAACAAAGCTGCAGAAGTATTTAATGCGCCGACTAGTTTATTGCCAAGACATTTTTATTGCTCATTTGAGGGCAGGGCACTCACCGGATTGGCTCGGTTCCTAAGCAGCGCCTCAGTATTGGAGCTAAAGAGTGCTTTTCTAAGCCTCTATAAAATGGTTTATCTTTGTGTGTGTGTGTGTTTGTGTGTGAGAGATCAATACACAGTAGCTAGAGGTGGTGCACTTTCAGTCCGTGCAGCGTTCGACTTTCAAGCCATCCTGGTGACTGGATCAAGTTGATGGGCCAGCTGCACTGCGCTGCTAGTTTTAACAAGCTGATAGGCAAATCCCTTCCTGGTTAAAGATTAACCACCCGCTTGAGCTGCCATTGCATTATCTCGCTACTGGCCAGGGCGCACAGGAGCCAGGGGGATTTACTTTGTCTGTGTGTGTGTGTGTGTGTGTGTGTGTGTGTGTGTGAGGGTAATCTGCATTCCAACCACAAAAGGGTGGAACAGTGTGTGTGTCTGTCAGTGCGTTTGTTTGAATATGGGAGTAAGTGATCGGCTTTTCTCCCAGCTGGGTGTTAAAACTGTGTTTACTGTATGCCATTTAGCAATCAATCTGTTCTCGTGTGTGTGTGTGTGTGTGTGAAACTAGCCAAGTGTTGTGCTTCTGGGTGTATCCTGTTTACATGTTGTCTGTTGTAATCTAACTTCTTCTTTCAGGGACTTGTTTTGTTTTCCCTGAGGGCGTAGCAGCACTCAAAGAGTTAATTGCACCAGGAAGACCTCTGATTAACCTCCAGGTTGCCAGGAAATGATTATTTTGTTTTGCCTTGCATCCAAAATATCTAATTTATAGGAGTTTTGCATTAAGAGCCCTAGCTGTGGTATTGGATTTGACCTTCGTCCCTTGCATAATCCCCAACAGTATCATTTTTAATCTGTTTTTCCTTTTGTGTATCAGTAGCTTTAAGGTCGGTGACACCAGGCTGTGAAACTGCCTGATTAACTGTAACACAATGCCATCTGCTGGATGCTGGAAGAACAGAGCACTCTCCCTGATGCGTTAATGTTGGCTCACTTTTCTGGAAATTCCTTTGAAATGTATCATCATAAGCTGCATCATATCATAATATTCCTCATTAGTTACCGTGAAATGACTTGTATGTGGCTTGATTTTTCCACCCATGAAAGAGAAATTGTTAGCGATTTGAGAGTGCTTGATTGGTTAGACCATATTTAATCACATATCTAATATTCACCAGTGCCTGGACAAATAGCCTCTTTATTTATTGCTACTCTTGTTCTCCAGAGTTACTAAAAAGTGTTTATTAAATTGCTAGGGCTGGACAATAATTCAATAACAATATATATCTTTCGATAGACGTATATCAACAATAGGAAAAAGAGGGTCAATAAAAAGTTCAATAGAATATGAGCTTTCCTTCCTTTTGCATTCTAGCCATGTAGTTAATATTACAGTCATTACATCCTCCCAACCAATCACAAACGCAGACCCAGGAACGATCTGTCACCAAGCTCCGCCCCCTCAAAGAGTTCAGAGAGCACACATTCTTTTTTTCTTTTTTAAAAACTTGCAGTTTTGGTAAATAAGTTGGTTGAATAAAGGGTTGAATTCAGTGTTTGTGTGTCTGTATCTAAAAATAGGCCGCTAAGGTACACCATAACATGGCCAGGGCTGCACTTAAAATATATGTTTTGAATTTGTTGATAATTATCAATAACGATCAATATGAGTTCTATTTTATCGATGTTATTTTTTTTATATCGCAGTAAACTGTGGAAAGCTGACAAATCGAGTAGACTTCACTAGTAGAAGACTGATCAAGTACAATCTCGGGCTAAAGGCCTCTGGTGTACCAAGGTTTTAAAAATCGCATACCTTTAACGTCTTAACATTTCTAAAGACGTTAAAGTCTTTTTAACGAGAAGCCAGAGAGAGTGTTGGGGTGACTGGCGCTGTCTTCGTATGCGTGAAGCATTGACCAACACTTCCCCACATGTTGCTTTGAGCGGCGGGTCAGTTCAGCAGCAGCGTGCAGGTTGGCTACACGGGGCTAACTGGCCAGCTAGCATTAGCTGGTGATGAAGAGCAGAGCAGCATAAAACTATTTCATTCTGTCCCACAAGCATTTGAGAAAGAATTTGCAGATCATTTTGCAGAAGTCTATATTGAAAGTGAGGTAATGAATTCGAAAGCGGCAGGGAAAATGGCGTTCTCCTAAATGAAAGCAAACAAACCCTGTTATGTATTTGTGTTTAAGCATTAGTTCCACATAGAGCATGTCCTGCAGATGAAAGTCTACCAGATAAATAAGAACTCGGCCCGAGCCAGCAGGAGTCTTTAAGATTAGACGGACAGGAAAGGTGTATTTTAAGGAGGGCGTCTGCGGTACAGCCTGGGTGTCTCTATCTGTATCAGTCACATGCCCTATCGCCCTTCTGAGAAAAGCAGCAAAGTGACGGAAGGAGGAAATGACTAAAGAAACAACTCATTCACACCCTTGCAATAACAGCAGGACCCATGAAGGGGAAGTCTAACTCACGCTTTCACCCTCTTTCCTGAGCCCTCCGCCCCATGAACACTTGCGAGCAAATCATCATGTCTTTGGTAGTGTGTCGGTTAGATAGCCGGTCCGCATTGTTGCCGTAGCTTCCTTGTTTGTGGATAATAGAAAATGTTTGATTAGAGAGAAGTAGATTCTTTGCTATTTTCAGGTGGAGTTGTTCTTGTTTTAGGAGACGGACGCTCTATCACAAAAGGCTGCTTCTCCCCCAAGCAGTTGGGCTTGACACAGGTCAAGACATGTCATCTTTTTTTTTTTTTTTTTTTTGCTCCATGTGGGGCGGTTGACATGTTTAAGCAACTTACCGGTTCCCACCCACCCGTGTCTACGCACACACCCCTGGCGGTGGGGTCACATGTAGTGACCGACCGAGCGCCCTCCTCTGTCTTCCCTCCCTTCCCCCTCCTCCACTTCGCCTTGGCAGGGCATGCATGCCTGTGTCTGTTATCTCCAAATGGCTGAGGAATTATAGGTTGAGAGGGGAGGAGGAAGAGGAGGAGGAGTGAGGAAGGGAGGGCGGGGGCGCGGGGGATGAGGTCATGTGACATCGCAGCAGCTGCTTGCCTAAGAATTTCTGTTTTCTCACTTGGGGAGCGCGCTTGAGCAGGGAGGGGGAGAGATAGGCAGGCTGCGTGGTGTGTTGCTTTGTTAGATAAGCATTTAAACAGTCTGCGAGAGTCAGGAAGGCAGGCTGGCAGGGAGGGCGCCGGTGGGTGGCTTAGAGGAGCGCAGGAAGATGGTGTGCGTCCTGTCGGAGGCTGCCGGCGCGTGCTGGGATGGGCTCGACGTGAAGATGCGGCCATGGGGGATCCAGGCGGCTCCACTTCTTTGTGCAGTAAGAAGCTCACACCATCCGCTTTCTTTCTTTTTTTTGGGGGGGGGGGGGGTGTCTCACGGAGCGATTCACGGGAGCGCTGCCAGACCTCTAGATGTGTGCATGTACACAGCTCTCGTCTGTCTCATCTCTCGCTGTTACTCTCATCAGCCCCGTCTGTGCTGCGGTTTGGTGTGTGTGTGGGTTCTAACTCTGTGGCAGGTCGGGCTCAGAGAAAGTTGAGGGTGGGTTGCTTTTATTTCCGCAGAGAGAAAGGAGCCTGTAGTGGAGTGTCTTGTTGGACTGGGGGGTTGACTCAGAGGCGCTGTTTGCTGTGCAGACAGTAGTCATTGTTGATTCCATTATTAATTGTTTGCTGGGTTCATTGAAAGTGCACCGGGTAACCGGGAGGTTACAAGCAGGACAACCCAAGAGGTTTTGGGAATGCTATTGACTATCTCATTCCTGACTCGCTACCGTGTGTGTGTGTGTGTGTGTGTGTGTGTGTGTGTGTGTGTGTGTGTGTGTGTGTGTGTGTGTGTGTGTGTGTGTGTGTGTCCACTTAGACACTCACAGGGTGCTGAGCTCCTGCTCTCTTCTCAGGAAGGAACATGATCTTTTTATAGCTCTCTCAACCTCTGGGGTAAACCCAGATATAACTCCTAATGGTCTAATTATGGTGGTGATATACCAGCAGTAGGCAGCTCATATTTTGCACTTTCTGTTTTAAATGTTCTAATGAATTTAATAGGGTTTGCTAAAAGATTAAGGCGGATGTTGATTCACTAGTTTTGCTGTCTTTTTTTTTGGGGGGGGGGGGGGGGTTGAACGGTTCCCAGCATACGTGTTTTGATGTTAATATTCGTGGCTCTCCGGACCTACACTTGTCTGAACTTACACTGTCCTCTGAGCCACCCCTATTTGTGTGTGTTTGTTTTGCCTGAGCACGTAGGGCTATCAGCCTCCGCTGTGGCATTTAGGGATTCCACTAACAGAGAAGCTGTCAGCATGGTTCATTTTACAAGACACACACACACACACAGACATGCATACACATTCATGAAGGAAAGGAACAGCCCTCCTCACGCTTTTATGACCCTCTATCTGCCACAAAACTCTTTTAAATCGGATATTTTCTTAGGGTTTTCTAACCTTTTCTTTTCACAAATGTTTGTTATATAACTTAAAAAGTAATTTAAATATATAACAACATTGTTGTGGTTTAACGGCCGTGTAATGACATGCCAGAGAAAGTGCTGGAGTCGCAGGAATTTTCTCTGGCTGTTTATAGAATATGCCCCTCCCCCACCTGTTGCTATGCATTGGTATTCAGTTGCCTGAAGAAGGCTGTTGTATGTTTTTCTTATCTGATACGCACCAACCAGCTGGAAATTAGAATTGACCAACTTTACTATAATCAGCTCTGATCGGTGATCGTCAGGTAGTGAAAAATGTTATATATTGTTTTTGTGTAAAATTTGTTTCGGCCAGAACAAGCCTGCTCTGCATATTTATATTTGTCATACTTGCAGAACAGAAAAATTGGGCTGTTAGAAAATGTTTCCAGTTGCATAAAAACAAAACAAGTCAGGACGTGGAAACTAAATGTGTGACACCATTACCTCAAAACTACAGTCCCAAACCAAGTGTGGACCTGGCAACCTTAAATCTTTGTGTTGATATCATGAGACCATGAAACCTTGGTATTTTTCTCAAGGTTTTCCTACCGTCAGCATCTTATTCTGGCCCCTGTGCGTTCCTCCTCAGGATTGAAATTCAAAACAAATCCAGCACTTTCTCTTAAGTGATGTTTGTCTGAAAGGTCCACACCACTGGATGGGAATTTGCTCACATTTATGGCTTTGACTGTGAGAACCAGTCAGGTTAGTAGGGCTGGAGCATGCTGAGTAGACTTTTTGTGTGGACCGTGACAGCGGGCCTCCAGTGGCCATGCGTGCACGCTACTGAAGGTTTTTCTCTGAGCAAAGGAAGAGTGACCTGCCCTCCTAACCTTCCACCTCTGACCGTAAGGCGTACAGGCCTGACTCCCCATCCTCTCCAGCTGTCACAGATACCCACCATCACAAGCTGCCTCGCATGATTCTGTATCAATGGAAGCAGCCAAACGGCATTTACTTCTCGCTTATGTTTGTCTGCATTGTTCCTCTAGTAATAATGTCCACGGGAGCTTATTTTTATGTAAAGGTGGCTTTTTTTTACTAGAGTAGGAAGCTTGTTGTTAGTTGTGCACACAATTAACACTTCCCACCCTCCTTTCTTTTTGTCTGCTTCTTTAGGCATGAGCCATGAGCCAAAGTCACCATCATTAGGAATGATCTCAACGGCGACCCGTACAACGGCGACGGTCAGCCCCCTCACCCCGTCGCCTCTGAACGGCTCCATCGTAGCAAATGGAAGCCCAGCTGCCCAGTCAGCCCACTCCGGATTCGCCGCCGCCCTCCGTAAACTGGCAAAACAGGCCGAAGAACCCCGAGGTAAAAATAAAACCTGGTGTGACTAGGAAAAAAAAAATTTCTGTTGTGGAGAATGAGGGCAAATTTTTGCAGTTATTGATTTATCGTCTACGTTTTTATACCCATCTTTAGGCTAGTTAGTACTGCTAATATGAATCGTGTTGTATCCCTGCCTCCTGTATTGAATTTGATGTTGTCCCTGGAGATACGTGGTATGATGAGGAGCCACTCTACTTGACCCATTTAATGCGCTGTGTGTAAATCCGTACGCATGGATGCACTTGTAGCCGTATCTCTCGACTCTTCAGTTCATTGTCATCAGAGCCTGTTTGTCAGAAAAAAAAGCTGAACTCCCGTCCATCTCATGGCTCTATAAATAGGAAGTGCTTCATATGCAACTTTTTTAAGTATCTCTTTTGGGTAGAGATTTACTTATCAGACAGCAACAGATTGAGATTACCGGGTTTTAAAAAGGTACCGTTAAAACCACAAAGAAAATGTTCCGTCACACTGTCCTCACAGTTTAAAGTCCCTTTAAAGTGCTCGGCACAGACTAAGGCGGCATTGAAAGAAAGTTTCCGGGTTTTTTCTCATCTCACCGATCAACAACCTGGAGATCAGAATCAATCTTCGGTCCTGCATTCGGCTTTGATTTCTGAATGGCAGGTCAAATACTGATTTTTTTTATTTATATATTTTTTTATCTTTTTACCCTATTCATGAAGTGCATCAAAACTAAGGACTCACATTATCAGTGTATTAACCATTAGCATTTATATTGATGTACTTTTTTCAATTTAATAAAAATATAACAACTATATGGTATGTGTGTATCTATGTATGTATTTCAGGGATGCAAACATTTAGATTATTATAACCCTTAATTTTCTGTTGGACTCAAAACTACATGTTCTATCAAAAAGTCTGATAAATCAGATCTTAAAGAAAATAGGAAAGCTGTATCAGTCCGGACATGTCTGGGTGGTGCACGATTCAAAGAATTGTGGAAAGGCTTTCTGTGCCTCTGAGAAGGAAAACCTTTGCTCAGTTTGACTTGGCACTGAAGAGGCCACGCTACCCCATCCTCCTCGACTTTTTTTGCTGCTCCTAAATCAGAGGGACCCCTCCCAGTTTGCTATCCCTGGACACCTTGCTCCCCAACCCACTAAAGTCTGGGACCCAGAACTCCTCAGATGATTTATAACCCCATACAGAAAGCAGTCAGAGCCAGCTTCTCCTTACCTTCCTCACTCAGTCCCTCACCCCATTATCGCTCCCTGCTGCTTTCGCCTTGCACCTCAGGCCCATCGCTTTCTGACTCTTGTCAAACACAAAAATTCACCTCCAAGATTCGGTCTTGCATTTTACTTTTACAGAAAACCAATTTCTTTTCATCAGAAATGTTCCATTTCATTTCCACTGCGTGTCTCCTTTTTAATTCTAATGATTTTAATATTTAGTTTGACACAATGTGTCCACAGAGCTGCTGGTAATTCACGATGGCCATAAGAAAGAGCTGCCTTTTTTTTTTCCCCTCTTTGTGGTTCTGAGAGCAGATGCACCTCCTCCTTACTAAAAGCACATTGCCTTTTGTTATCTCTGAGGACTGCACAGCCTGGCTGGAGTAGGTAGCCAGGTGTCTGTGAGTCAGCTGTCGGGCGTACAGCAAGGTGCAACTGCCTGTGTAGGAAGCTTTGTGTTTCCAGGGTGGGCAGAGAGTCATATGGCTCCTGAGCTGAAGTCATTTTTCTGTCTGCAGAGTCTGTATTTATAGCCAACACACACCCAAACACCCCCGCATGTATAAACAGTTGTCTTTGCATGGTATAAGCCTTGTGATTTCTTTGCATGCTGCAGCCTGCTGTCCTTTCATTACCTTTTGACTCAGCCTCTTCGTCTCTTTCCCACCCTGTGGTGTGTGCTTTCAGGGGCAGCGTATGTATGAGAGATGTCATGACTCACGTTCCAAGGCTTTAAGGAATTAGCTTTAGTTTGAGCACCAGTATCACAGCGACCAGCCGCTGAACTGATTTAAGACCCGGAGCGCCGCTGCTGTTTATATGCACACCCACACACCCGTGCGTACGCGCACCCAGGCACATGCGTCGTCACTTGTCTGAGGCGAGCATAATGAATAGCGCTGTGTATTGAGAGCTGTGCTGAAGAGGGGAGGTGATGGATAATGAGTATCGGAGCAGCATAAAGGACACTCTCATCCAGCGAACGCTCACATGTGTAAGCAAACCCGCGCAGACGCGACCGGCACGCTGCCTCGGAAAAGCAGACCTCCTGATATCTGATTAATTAAGCCGATCTGGGTTTAATCATCTCGGTTGTTTCTTCTCCACTCTCTGCTTAGACACACAAACACGACAAAAGTTTTACAGCTGGAGAGAAAATGAAGCGAGGGAGAATAAAGGTATTCAGAGAAGATGGGATGAACTGAACTGGCTAGATAAAAGGATTAGGAAGTAATTAGTGGATTTGTGAAAACCAGGAGTGTCAGTTATAGTGTGTGTGTGTGTATGTGTGTGTATGTTGGAGTGCGTGTGTGTGGCCAGAGGCTTCCCTTGTTTCTGGGAGCCCAGAGAATGCTGGGACAGTGGGGCAGTGTGTCGCTGACCTCTCCATCTGGAGCCTGCCTGGAGCCTGCAGTGCCTCGCTGTGCTCAGGGTGTGTGTGTGTGTGTTTCTCAAAATCAGAAACCCTTCAGGCTGTTACTGTCCCTGAAACACCCACAAACAAGCTCATTTCCTTTAAATTTGCTCCATCTTTCTTTGCACACTCCTGGTGAGGAGAAGCACAAACGAGGCATTATTTAGCTCTATGTACAGTTTTTACAGTCAGCAGAAGCCACTCAGTATTGCTCCTCTTATTTCCACCCGCCATCTTGTACCGTCTTCCTTTCTCTCACTGGCACAGCAACACACATACTGTGTGTGTGTGTGTGTGTGTGTGTGTGTGTATATATATGTGTGTGTGTGTGTGTGTGTGTGTGTGTGCATGCTTTCCCCTCCCCCCCCAACCCAGTGATGCAGATTACAGGCTTTGTGTTGTGTTGTCAGTGCATGTCCAAGACTGTAGTAGCAGGTGCGCGCAGCGTTTGTGTGCATCAGTGTGCTTGTGTGTTTCAGAGTGCACGTGTTGAGGCTTGTGCTGGTTGGGGTGGCATATGGATGCAGGGCTGGCTGGGCACTGCTATGCACACCAGGTGTGAAATGGACTGTTTAATTAAGTGCTGATGTTGTTGTAATGCATGCTGGGAGGGAGGCGGGGTGAGGATGGTGTGTTGGCGGAGGGGGCGGAGGACAGCAGCCACTTCTTGGCAGGATGAGACGTATGCCCGCCCGGCTGTTTCGGCAGGGGTGATGGTAGTGGAGGCCGTGGGCTGGGAGGGATTAGGCAATATTTTCCCTAAGATCCTATCGGGGTACAGCGGAGTGTGTGGATGAAAGGACCCACTCAGGACCCATGGTAGCTTTTTTTTTTTTTTTTATAGGGTCACTGATAAATGTAAAATGCATTGGCTGTGCAGGGACACCAAGCCACAGCCTCTGACCACAGATTGCATGGTTTGTTTATTGCCTCTGCCTCTTGATTTTGTGTGTGCATGTGGATCTGCTTGAGCAATCAAGTGTGGAGGCTCTCTGAGAGAATGGGGACTGGTAATAGAGGAGGCGATGGAGAGAGGACCTTCGCATTAATCATATACAGCTATGTACTGAGACAGGATTCTCCTCTTATCTCTTTTGTTCCTTTTTCCTCCCGTCTCTTCCTCCATCCATGTTTCTCTCCCTCTAACCCCCCCTCCAGACTCCATCATCACGCAGCGCGCACCCCGACATATCAAGGAAGTGGCAATCAAAGCCGTTGATGAAGTGCAGGTTGAGAGACGATGATGAGCCCGTTTTAGACTCTGGGGATGAAAGCTTGCGCTTCGTTCCTCCTCTTCCAGCTCCCTGCAGGCCCAGTGTGTGCGTGTGGCCATCTTCTCTCTATAGATAGAAGGGGAGGAGCATATGGCAGCGATGAGACCATGCTGGTGCCAGTCACATGTTTTGCGCGCAGGATTTTTGTCCTATCACATGTTTGCGTGATGAGAGGGAGAGGCTCTGGGAAGAGGACGGTCGATTATGGTCTACAATGAAATCTTAAGGAGAAGATTAAGACTTGAGGCAGCATGAGAAGTGCACGATGGGGTGAAAGCGGGAAAAGCAAGCAAGAAAGAAACTTGCAAATCTGTTCATGCCCCTTGAACTTTTTTCACATTTCATGTTTAAGCCACAGTAATTGTAGAAGGGAAGTGATGCGTGGCTTCCCAAACGTTAGAAAGCATCCAAGCTTAACACATAATGAAAAGATACATGTGGCACAACAGCAAAACATGCCAAACCATGACCCCACCTAACCTTAGGTAGGCTGGGAGAGTGGAGAGCATCATTCACAGAAGCAGCAAAGGTGCCCGTCCACTCTGGAGGAGCTCCAGAGATCCATGGCCCAGTAGGTGAACACAGAAAATCTGGTCAGAGCTGATGGGACGCTGTATGGAGTCAAAAGACCCGACACTGGGGCGGAGGTTCACCTTCCAGTGTAACAAAGAGCCGTAACGTATAATGAGCTTTAGCTGTTTAGCAAAGAAAGATGGGCAACAACAATCAGGCAGCTGAGCACAATGAATTTTGTGGCTGTTGTATAATAAAAATGGGACATTTGAAGGGGTGTGAATACTTTTGGCAAGGCCCTGTACATGCATGAATGATGTATTCTAACAGAAACCTCAATGAGCAGTAATTCCTTGCATATATGTACGTTTTTTTTTTTTTTTTAATTGAGCTTTAAGGCTGACAGATCTGTGGTCCGTTTTGGCAGGCTCCACGTTTGAACAGAAGGAAAATGAAGTAGGGGGTATGAAGAGGTGGTGGTGGTGGTGTGTAGGGGTGCCGTTAGAAAGGAGGAGGTGAAATGATAAAAGAATAATAGCTGTTGGTGTGTTTTTGTTTTTTCCTCATGTATAATGTGTGTGCCCATCGAGGAAGGGCGCTTTGAAGTCTACGCAGATTCTCCAAGCTGCAAGGAGAGAATTAGGCTGTTGGTTGAAGGCTCTTGTCTCTGTTATTTCCACCCTTCTCTTACCTGCTTTCCTTCCTTCTCTTAATTATTTAGTCTGCCCTGCCTCTTCTTTGGTCTGTACTGCCTCCACGATGAAGAGGAGGAGGAGGAGATTGGGGGGGGGGGGGGTGCCAGGGGGAGTTGGGGGTAGATGTAGTGCAGCTCTGTTGCTTAGCAGTAGAGTATCACTGTGATCACCACCACCACCATTACCTCTATCCCTCCCCCCCTCTCCGGCTTGTATTTGCTTCTCCATCCGTGTGTGTGTGTGATGATTGAATAGGCTGTGACACTACAGCTGTATTAAGTGTGGCTCTGTTCCCCAGGCTGAGTGGCCTGCTATTGATTGGCCTAGTCTTGTAGGGGAGAGTAATGGCTCTCCGAGGTGAGGCGGGGCAGGGGGGATTAGGCCACTAATTGCTATTGTGCAGACAAGATATGACTGCCCCCACCCCAACCCCGTCTACCACTCACGCATCTGCACCCCTTATCTCTGCTCTCCTCTCTGGTCTCTCTCCCGTCTCTTACTTCGCTCTTCTCTTCCCCCCCCCCCAACTAATCACTTCCCATCTCCTATCATTTTTCATTTCCATGCCTCTCCACATATGTGTCACCGCCACCCCTTCGCCACACATCTTTTCATGCTGCCCCTTCCCGCCACGCCGGCACTCTTGCATAGATTTTTTTTTTTTTAAAGGTAGAAATCACCTCGCCGCCGTCATTGATCCCTTCTGTTATTTAATGGTTGTCGTCTGAACGGGGAGTGTAAAATCCTCCTCTCTCTTCATGGCACCTGCCCTGAAATGAAGTTGTCTGTTATTATGGTTATGTTGCCATGGGGACCGAAGCAGGGAAGAAATTTGGATAGGAGGCAGACCCGAAACTGGCCTGAGGTTTCTGCTCTTTTTAAATTTAAAGGAAGCTGTTGCAGAAAGCCGTGCTTCCTGCACACCAGAGCACTCATCTCTCATTGTCCTGTCGGCAGCGCCGTCCCACCGAGAGGGTTGTGACCCATTTTGACTGCGTAATGCTGTACTTCCTCTGAGAGCCGGTGATGTACAGCATGCTGTACCATCATAAGCACAGGGGGAGGCTTGCAGAAGAAGAACAAAGACAGCATATCAGTAAAAAAAAAAGAAAAAGCTGGAAGACAGGAACATCAATAAAGGAAGACGGGATAGAGACAGAGTAGAAAGAGGACGTGGCCGGGAGCAACAGAAGGTTAACGGAGTGGAGGTTCGGGTTGTTACGGTCAGGAGGATGAAAGTCTAAACAAAAGCATGCGAGTACGGGAACATCATGTTGGAGGTTTTGCAGCCAGGGAGAGAGAGAGAGAGAGCAAGATGTGTTGAAAGTGAGGCATCTGACCAGTCTGTGACCCCGCGCTACAGGGTTTCCCTGGAGGGCTTTGTTAATGTGGCACAGCTACATCACAGCAGAGGAGCTCATTGGACGAGCTTTTCACCACCTGCTGTGCATGTGTATGAATGGAGGAAAGGAGGAGGGGAGGCGGGTACATATGTGCCTGTAAGCACCACATATACATACAGTATTAGTGTTGACGTTCAAGCAGCATGTTCTAATAGATTTATGTCCTGCAAATCCTCATCAATGCCACTGAAATGAACCCACCCATCCGGCTCTGTGTGCACGCACAGAGCCTTCCCAAATTACAGCCAAACACGTACCATCTAAAAGGAGGCTTCGTGTCATGCACACAAGGTACCGCCCAAATCTGTACTCTGATGTGCATACGTGTTCCAACGGCCTTCGGGGATCATCTAATTGATAAATAGAGTCCCACCGTGTGTAATTTAATCTCAGTAGGAATGCAGCCATTCTGCGAAGACCTCAGAGGTTTGTTAGAGAACGGCAGTGAACAAAGAGCAACATAAAGGAACATGGCCGACAGGTCGGGTAAAGTTGTGAAAAGGTTTAAAGCGGGGTTTGGTTACAAGCTGCAGAAAGAGTATTGTATAACTACCAACCTATCAAGGCTGGGCATGGATAGCATCAATCAGAACAGGATCCGAGAGGCCCACAGTAATGCTGAAGGAAATCCAGAGATCCACTTCTCAGAGTGGCAAAAGGGCCATTGTTGAACACAAGCTACAGGGAGTCCTGCATAAACTTTTGTCACATGCTGTGAGGGGAAATGGCAAATATGTGCTCTGGTCAAATAAGTCCGAAACTGAACTTTTTGGCCTACAGTCAAAACACTGTCCTCAGCAAAAATGACTGTGTACGTCTCCCTGTACATATCATCCCCACAGTAAAACCTCCTGGTGGCAACAATATGCTGTGGGGAATACTTGTTTTCCAGCAGGGACAGGGAAGCTAGGACAGGGATGGGAAGTTCCAAGCTAAATACAAGGTCATCCTGGAAGAAAACCTGTTTGGAGGCGGCAAAAAGCTTGTAACTGGGGCGGAAATAACCCTTCGGCAAAGCAGCGCTGTTATTCCATTCAAAGCACGTTCATGTGTTAGAATGGTGATGCCAAAGTGTAACCAAAACCCCACTGAGAATTTATGACAAGACTTACACATTTCTGCTCCCAGATGCTCTCTGGCCCATCTGACTGAGCTTGGGTTATTTTGCCGTCTCTAAATGTGTGAAGCTTGTACAGACAAACCCCAAATGACTCATCGCTGTAACTGCAGTGGAAGGTGCTGTTCACTCGGTGGGGCTACAAACCATTTCAAACCATACATGTTCCTTCCGTTTCATGGTTAGGGTGCGATTGGTTTCAGTTGTTAGATCAGCCTTTTTGGTTTTCAGAAAAACAATCAGCGTGGGATATTTCTGACTGTATTCGTGTTGTCTTTGTCTCCAGCTGCTTCCTCCATCAGCAGCGAGTCGTCTCCAGTCTCGTCTCCGGCCACCAACCACAGCTCTCCAGTCAGTACACCCAAGAGGGGTCCTCTCGGTCCAGGACCTGTGCTGGTTCCCCCAGCGGGTCACAGTGTGCCAAACACTCCACCTGTAGTCACCATAGCGCCAACAAAGACGAGCAACGGCCTGTGGAGGAGCGAGGGACGCCAGGTAAAAAAAAACACAAACACACATACTGACGTTGAGTCCTTCTCTGTTCCTCTTCAGTTTGTCTTTTTTTGCCTCTGATGCCACTTTTTTTTCCTGCTTTCCACTGTGGCGCTCACATCTTCTCGTCGTTCAGCTTCTGTCCAAGCGCAATCCAGATGGACTTTTCGGGCATCAGTGGATTTTGTTTTTGGCTTGCAGCTCATAACATGTCAGTATACGCTTGACATATGTGTCTGTGACATAGCTGGCAGGTCTATGAGAGTAGCTCCACCAACCCGCTGACTACATGCATTAAACAATGCCAGCTGCCACTGGGACAGCGAGGTGACGGCAACAACGCCAGCGAACATCTGTGGCCCTCTAGGCCCGCTCCCATTCTGTCCTTGGCTCCGTCTCTCTCTGGTCTTGGAGTTAAGACTGGTAGCCCTCCAACCTAGCCCCCAGGACTTTCACCTCAGCAGTCCAACGCATCCTCTGCCCCGTCAACCTGACGCGCACTCTTAAGTCGCGTCGTGGAGGAGAGAAGGAAAGTAGGAGAGCTGCTTGCTTTGATAAGGAGTGGATTATGGATTATGGCCTTGCTTTAAGCCTTCTTATCTCAGCTCAGGGCTAATGGTTGAGGCCAAGTGCACGGTTATGAACAGCACTCGGCAACATGCGGAAATTCTCTGAGACGTTTAGACGATTCCCTGGGGACAGACAGAAGGGGGACAGTGAGGGGTGGGTCGAAGAGGTCGGTCAGCAGCAGTGTGTGGTAGCATTCGGGCCATTGTCCTCTCTCCTGAATACCCCCTAAACCTTTCGATCTGCAGCTACAGCTTTGTCAAAATGACCCGTCTGCAGTCCGAGGGTCAGCCAGTGCAAGGAGGGGGTAGGATGGATGAGGCTGCTCTCGGAAGGAATGCCGTTTTTGCCGTTCCTTCAGCCTAGCGGTTTCACGTAGCAGAAGGAAGAATATAGCATTAAAAGCCCCGCCTTCGTGCACGTAGAGCGTATGTTTCCCAAGCGATCGTATGTTTGTGTGCTTTTGCACGCCGGCTGTGATTGTGTATCCAAGAGGTCACGCTGAAACTGCAGAGGTCAGGTCACCGGGTTTGCGCTGCCCCCAAAAGCAGTTGAAGGCCACATTGCCAAAGAATGAGGAGGTTAAGGGAGGTGATGGTGGCAAGAGGCTAGGATGAAGGGTCAGAGGTTAGGGGGGAACAGCAGGGGAGATGCGTCATGGAAGCCGGAGTCACGGCATCTGAAACATTTCTGCTGCAGCCGTGAGGCGGGCCTCAGGACTTTAAAAGCCCCTTCATACAAGCACACGCCATGAAATATATTTTTTTTCACAAAGATGATGATAGTGTAACAGGCTTTTCTAATACAGGGTAGCGCTCTATCGGTACAAATAGAGGAAATGGTCTCATTCAGAGGCAAAAGTGTGTTGTCTTCATCCTTTGTAAAGTGTCCAATAAACACTTTTTTTTTCCTGTGAGCAAAAATGTTTGTGTCCCCCTTTGTGCATTAGAAGGGTATTTTAGGTTCTCTAAGGCTGAGATACGAGTCTGTCTTTCAGAGGTGGGGGGTGACAGGCAGCGCAGTGAAGTAGGGAGGCCTTGGTGCGTTGGCATTTTGCTTTAATGACTGCGGGAGTCTGCTCCCGCTGCTGCCTGTAATTGCTTTATAATTGGCAATTTGGATTCATGGCTCCATCTGAGAGGCATAAACGAGCACTCTACAATGCGCGGGGTCTCCCACCCTCGCTGAGGGTTACAGGGGCCTGGCTGGCACAGAGGGAAGATGTTTGTTAATGGATGTGTCTTTGGAGTTTGAGTGCTTGTGTTGTTTAGTGTGTGCAGCGTGATGGGCTACTGGTGAATAGTGCATTTTCAGCGAGGAAGAACTCAAAATGGCATGGCTGGCTGCAAGTGGAGGTGCCTGAGTGACTAAGTGGTGTGGGCCTTATCCAAGGTCTGACCTGTTACACCTACACCTGTCCATACCCTTCTGTGGGTGTATATACATACATTCATGTAGATTCACAGGGACTAAGATAAAAAAAAGAGATGAACAGAGTGTCAAATCTGGGTTTTATGAAGATGTTATAACGAGGTATTGGTCGGTTACTCGTTTCAAGCCATATTAATGTTTTAAAGTGGGTGTATGAAGCTTAATCAGCATTTGGTTTATGACTCGATGTGATCAGCTGTCCACTGTCGCCACGTGCTTGCTCATGAGGGGAGATTGCTGCAAAGATTACTGTCTGTAAATAGGTGGGGTTTCTTAAATATAGATGTTTGTTGTTTTTTGCTGTCATAATAAATGGAACCTGTCTGGATTTATTAACTAAAATGTATGAGGACAACATTTGTTGTACTTTTCAAATAAAATTAAGTATAACGAATTAATGCAGCATTTCTACTCTATCTCTTGCACTGCCAGTCAGCTGGCTGAAGGAAGGTTCTTATACCCTTCCTCTGCTTTGAAGCAGGATTAATTGAACTGAAAATATTTCTTGTTGCGTAAAATATTGACAGTCACAGTGTGGAAACTTAAACGGCGTCACCCGTCGCTCTCATTAACATAACGCTATTTTGATACTACAAGCAAGCTTCAGCTAATGTGACAGTAAAATAACTGTTTCCTGAGCAGATAATTAACCAGATACTGTCAGTTACATTTTTGCTGCCCTATAAAAAGGAAACGGCTAAAAAGGTTTACTTTGTACAATAAGTGGTCTGTACTACTATACTGACCAATGCCTCGTTACAGCCCTCACATCTTCTGGTCTTTAGCTTACATATAACAGGAATTTGCTCACTTTTATTGGCCATGTAAGTTGTTAATACAAGAAATCAAGCCAATTCGGTGACTAATATGTAGCAACAACAGCTTAATTATTGCTGTTGCTCCATCTTATAAGATTTGTGTGAAAATTGTTAGAAAGGAACAGTTGATTCAATTTCAGTGGCAATGTGTGTCTGGGGATTGGACCAATTCACAGTAATTGCATCACAGCCGTGGCAGTGAAGAGGTGCCTCTGTGACGCACACGGTGTCTGACGCAGGACGCCAAACACACAACTTTTCCCATACCAGCCGCTGGTTACCGGATATTCTAAAGTCATTAACTTCAAAATGACTTAATCAGCAGTGGGCAGCAGAGCGTTAATTGATGTTTGCTTTGATCCAGGCTTTTGGCTGATCTTTGTTTCCTCAACATGGATCTGCATCAGAATACCAGAGATGTCAGTGTGGTGAAAGCATCTTTTCTTCATGAACTGCGGCCTCATCTGTTTCTAAAGTACATTTTGTTTGCAAGTCACAGTCCATTAGGCATGGGTCAGTATGAAATTCTGATGGGATGATAACCTTGAGAAAAACACCACGTTTTACAGTATTTCCAACAACAACAACAACAAAAATGCAAAGCTGTATGATCTAAATGTCTGTTTAAAAATTATTCCTGCTATTGCAAAATATTTTAACATATGTAAATAGAGCTGCACAATAAATTGCAATAGTTATTGCTACAAGAGTGTGTGCAGTAATGCAATTACTAGGGATTGCTAATATTTGGGAGGTTGTCTAATTTCAGCAGCCATGCATTGAAACTTTACTTTCCAATAACATATTTGGTCATTTAGATGCATTTTCACAGGTTCAATATCAATATCATCGTTTCAATACTAAACAATACTATTGCAAACCATTAAAAGTATATTAAACCATAAATGTTTACGGTTTATGGTGACTTGAGTGTAGAAGAGAATAGAGGCATCGCTAAAACACCACATCCTTTTATGACTTAATGTGCAAAATTGGGTTTATAACAGAAACAAAAACAGTAATGATCTATATTTTGACGTCATTGGCTCCCAGGTGGCAACTTCTCATAGGTGAAGACGTTAAGGTTGACACCATTTTTTTCTTTATTGAGCACTGCCTGTTTGGTGCCTTGCAGACTCATGTGCTACTCTGTCCAGAGCTCTTTTTGCTAATCATGCTTTTATAGAGTCCAGCAGCAAGGATAAACCTTCTGCTCGTTGCTTTGTGTTGCGTGATTGGAGGATGGTCCAGGTGCAAAGTAGATATTAGCTGTTAATCCGTCTGTGCAGTCCAAAATGTCGGCACTCCCTATGGCTGATTGTAAATAATCCCACGGGGGGTTTTAGGTGACATGTTACAGGTGGCAAAATCTGACCCACACACACCTTTAGGTCGATCCGAGGGGTGAAACAATGATTGGCCTTTAATAGTCCCTTCATGAGTAGAGGGCACATGAATAAATCATAAGAATCCAAAGATATTGCCACTATTATAACTGCCAATAAATGTGATGGAGGAAGTTTTAATCTTTTGACATAATTCACTCAACAAGTGAAGACATATTGAATATTTGTCTTATCAAGAATTATTCCGAGGTTGTCGTTTTTTTTTTTTGTTTATTTGTTTTTTTGGGTCAAGTTTATTGAACTTATCTGCTTCTTGAAACTCAAGATGAATAATCTGTTTCCAATGTCTTAAGACTGGATAATGCTACAAAAAATACATTTTGTAAAGGATAGACAGGGGGGCGACGAGCACGCAGAGCTGCTGTGACTGACATGTTTTGACATATATGTCCTTCTTTACCTCACGGCTGCTGAGGCCATCAGCGAACGTCCACCTTCACCCTGTGCTCATAAAACTTTAACAGGGCCTGGGCTGGGGTTGAGGAGACTGCTTGCTTCGGGGGGAATAAAGTGGCACAGTGTTTAGTGAAGCGCAGCAAACCCATTGGAGTAAATAGCTGCATTAGACTACTGGAAAGTGCAGAGAGGGGGTTTAAACAAAGGGTCACGTTAGGAGTCTGACCATTAGAGGCATTTAAGATTGGATGTTGGCGCATCAGTGTCAGCCTGGGTCAGTAGCTGTGGAGTTAATGGTTCAGTAAATGGGATTTGTTTTATCAGAGGCAGTGGTGAGAGAGGCGGCAGTACTGCTGTAAGGTCTTCTTCTACTCCCAGGGAACCCAGAGGTTAATTTAGTGGGTTCAAGAACTGCCAACTCCTCCTGCTCACTCTCTTTTTGGCCTCGTCTTGATCTTCCCTGTCTCCCCTCTCTCTCTCTCTCTCTACTTCCTACTTGTTCTCTTGCCAATTTCGAGTCTGGTTTTTGCGAGACGTGTGATAAATGTTCCTTCATTCCCAGAAAAAACCTTGACTGTACGTCCTCCTTTGAGCATATCCTTGTATAAGGACTGTAAAAATCCCTCTTTCTGCTCTTGGATTTGTAGGCTGAGGAAAAACCAAAGCTTCGGAAAATGCACTCCCACTCCCACAGCGGGATGTCTTTTGTGGCTCTGAAACAGTGTTTTTGCCTGCTGAGTGTCTGTGTGTGTTTGTTGTGGGATTGAAGAAGTGAGACGAGGCTCGCTGCCAAAAGGAAAGGAGGAAGGAAGGGAGGTGAAGGAAAAGAGGGAAGAAACGGGAACGTAGGCACTGGGATGTTGCTTTTTGGACTTTGTTGTGCACACAATCAGAGACGCATACTCTTTATCTCGGATCAAAGGCATCTTCACTAGCGGCATCCTTGTCCTCATCGATCACACGAATGTCAGCTCTTGTTCACAATTAATGAAAGAAACAATTTTCTCCCCTCTATCCACTTGCTTTTCCTGCTTTACAATATATTCGCTATTAGAAATGTTAAGCTGTCTTTTTTTTTTTTTTACGTTGGCCGCTGTGTAGGAAATGGTATAAAAGTGCCCGAGGCAGGCAGATCAGGCGAGGTAGGCTGCCACTCCACAAACAGGCCTATTATTTCTTCTATCTCGCCTCTCAAAAGGCTGGCTCCATGAGCAGCGACAACCGTGACGGTCACAGGTTCCTACGAACAATGACCAAGATTCTTTCCCTGTATCTCTCTGCAGGCTGACTCGGGGCCCCGCGGGGCCAGCAGGGAACGTCTGGCTGCAGAGGGGTCCTTCTCCCAGGAGAAAGGTGGCCCCTCAGTCCCTGCTCACCTCCTGGGAAACCCCTATGCCTTCGGTCTCAGCCCTGGTGCTGTCATGCAGGATTCACGGTTTCCGCCCCTTAAGTGAGTAAAACGCGTTTTCCTCCCCTTTTCCGTTTGTTAAATCTGTGTTTAGTTTTATCATAGGAAGCAGCAGCTCGCTTGGATGTTGCGATCAATAGTTTTTCTGTATATCAGGCTCTCCGGAATAAGCAAGAGCAGCGCACATTCATCTTTTTGACATTAGTGCTGAGAAGCAATTAGTTTATGTATTTTCCTTATTGAATACTGATGAATTTACACAATTATAACCAGAAAAAAATCAAATAAACTATATTTCCTGCGCTGCGCCTCGCTGCTCCATCCGTCCCCTTCAGCCTGCCCAGACAGCTGCCTAATGCGGTGCCTCCTGGTGCCGTACCAGAGGAGTACATCCGGAGTTTTCGGCCCTACGCCACAGCCGAGGATTCCCTCAGGATGCAGTCTCTGTCCCTGGGCCTGGACCCTGCAGCGGCAGCGGCTGCAGCGGCGTACTACCACCCCAGCTACCTTCCCCACCCCTCCTTCACACCCTACAGGTGAGCATCTTATTTCATCTTTTTGTTGACTTTAAACGGTTTCTCTCAGATTATTAATGGTGCAGAGCCCGTGATTATAAGTGCTTATTGCTGCATTGTTGATGGTGAACTGGGTCCATTCATCCATTTACTGTGCCTGCTTAATCATGAGCCTGCACAATCAGCGACAGTGGAGATGCAAGTTGCATTAAACTTCAAAACATGAAAGAAACCAGTGAACACAAGCGTAATAAATGAACTGGAATATCGCTGACGTTTTTTCTTCAGTCCAGCAAATTAAAAAACGGAAATCTGTACATAAAGAATAATACATTTTCAACATTTATTTCAGTTCATTTTTATTAATATGACTTTTACAGTTAATAAAACCCAAAATGAGTATTTCAGAAATTTTGAAAAAGACAAATAAAATAATCATTTTTGAACAGAAATCTTGTCTTGTGACCTTCACAGTCGGGACTTGACAGTTGTCCAGCCGACAGCGTTCGACATCCTCCACAAGGAGGACAAGCAACGAAAGATTGCTAAACGTAGCCTGCTGTTCAGAGCTTTGTCCAAATACATTAATGGACAGTTGAGGGAGAGAGAGAAAAAACGAGGTCATAAAAGATACATAAGCAACATGAATAACTGATGGTGAACCACAGCTCATTCAAGAGATTGAGGAATATTTACGAGGCACTGGACCACACCTGGGCTCAAATATCTAAGGAGCAGCTATGCTCAAGACCAGAACAGCACATGGACTACAACTATTGCATTCCTGGTGTTAACCCACTCCTAAACTAGAGACAACGTCAGGAGCACCTTAATTGGGCCAAGAAGAAAAAGGACCGGAGAGTGGCTCTGTGGTTCAAAGTCCTGATGTCCACTAGTGTTGGACCGCTGTGTTCACTACAGGATTCCCTCTGCTGATACTTACCTCACTCTATATATTATATTAGTTTGGCTTTTTAAATTAAATTCCTGAAAAAAAAATTACCCTTCTGCTGATTATTAATTAATTTATGGAGATGCTCCTGTACATCAACTTCTTGGGAAAAACGATCCAAGGTGACAAACTAGCAAAGATATCTTCTGACCTCGAGCCACATGGTGAATTTTCCATCTCCAGTCCATAGGGTCTGAAGCTATGGCTGCACTCATCTTCGCTGGATAAGGTGATGGAGGGGGTTGTGTTTGAATATTCCTGGGTCTGTAATATCAGAATGCATTTAGAGTTAAATACATATTACGTATAACATATCACTGTTAGTCACCCAAGCCCGTGGAAATGGAAATTTTCTTTACCCAAATGTCGGACCGAACAGGGCTAGAGTCCCATTGCTGTCAGCTGTATGCTTGGAGGTTTTTTAAAGAGCGTTCATTTTGTTTAAATATTTGGTTTCAAATTTGAATACCTTTTAACTGAATACCTCTTTAAAAGAAACTGCACAATACATCAAATTGCGTGTGCTTTATAGCAGAAGACTATGAATGCATTATTTGACAGAGTATTTGGTTTCAAGTCCAATCCATTCACACTCTGCATGCCGATAATATATTTGGCTGATTGGATGGACTCTGGCTGCCCTTCATGCCCATACCTGATAGAAATGTTTATTTCTGAGATGCTACAGCTTCTGAAAAGCTGTGGCAGCGTCTTGACTTCTTCAAAAATGAAAAAGAGCGGTGAAAAAAAATGGTTGAATTGCAACGTATGTCGTCATCACAGTGTTTAGATGAAATGTTGTAATTGTATCTGTTTCTAATTGGTGTGCAGCGATGTTTCTGAATGCGTTTTCACTCCTGATGGTGTGCACGTTGAGAAGGACCCCTCTTGCTCTCGGCCCACGCTGGCTGCATGCCTCTAGTCTGTCATCTAACATCATAGGACCGCAGCAGCCATCACACACGCTCCGCTATAATGGATTTAATGAGGGGTGGGCTGTGGATGTCACACACGTACACATAAGCTGTGCATCAACGTGGAGCGCTGTCTTTTCCTGGCTCCTGTGTGGCGATGGAGCTTAGCTGACAGATACTGCTGCCTCCTGGAAAAGATGGGCGGCCCAGTGATGTCGTTTCTTTGGGAGAGGGAGGCGCACAGGTTAATGAAAGTAAAAGCAGCACAGCCACGTGGGGAGACTGACTTTTCCCCTCTTTTTTTCCCCCTTGTAATCCTTGTATCCCAGGATGGATGACCCGTTCTGCCTCTCTGCTTTAAGGTCACCTTTCTATCCACTGCCAACAGGGGGAGCTTTACCCCCCATCCATCCTTCTGCTGTTCACATGCACCTACCAGGCGTTCGCTACCCTGGAGATTTTGCACACCCTTCGCTGTCAGCACTGCAGTCTGAGAGGTAAAGTCCCCCTTGGTAAATGCATAGAGCACATCAGCAGTGTGCAGCAATTATGTGTCGTCTTCTAATTTTGCTGACGTCGTTTTTGTTTCCTTGTGCAATTCATTTTTCCAGACTCCAGCTGGAAGATGAGCTGCGACAGCGCGAGAGGGAGCGTGAACGAGAACGTGAGCGCGAGAAAGAGAGGGAGCGCGAGGCCGAGAGGGAGAAGGAGCGCGAGAGGGAACGGGAGCGCGAGCGGGAACGAGAGAAGGAGCTGGAGAGGGAGAGGGAGCGGGAGCGGGAACGCGAGAGAGAGCGGGAAAAGGAGAAGGAAAGGGAGAAGGAGCTGGAGAGGCAGAAGGAGAGGGCTCTGCGAGAGAAGGAGCTGCAGGCATCCAAGGCCATGGAGAACCACTATCTGGCTGAGCTCCACAGCATGAGAGGACAGGAGGAACGAAGCAAGCCTGAGAGGCTAACCCCTAATCGGGCTGGTATGTGTCCGTGCTCCCTGTTATGCCTCCGAAAGCTCCAGTCACATTGCTTCTAAACACAGAAACGGCAACAGTCTAGATCAAATGAATGTTCAGTATTTTCTGCTGCCAAGTGGATACGTTGACCTCCAGGCTGTTAGTGAGACAAAGCCAGCTGACAGATGGGGTTTCTCGTTTATGGTGAGGAAGAAAAAGGTGACAAAAAAGAAGTATTTCTGTTATTTTGTAGGGCCTCACAAGCAAAAATGCTGCTTTAAAACTAAAACTAGCGTATCATCCAAAAGGCTCCTCCCTACAACACAATACAGAAGAGTTTACACTATATCATAGTTTGAACACAGCATTTATTGTTGCTCTCACGCTCGCAGCAGAAGGCTTCTCATACCAAGATGTCTTCTGTTGGAGGTTTCTCGCTGTAAAACATGAGTTGTTTCTTTCCATGTCGCCACACGCTTCCCCAGGATGAGAGAGTGCAGCAGCGTCGTCGGCTAAGTACGACTGCCGAGGCTTACTTGGATAAAGTTTTACCCATTTGTACATATGATCAACTCATCTTTTACTGTAGTTGCGATAGTTTTGGATTGTATGCCGTCTGAATGCAACCGTATGATCAGACTGTGTTGAAATGAATTGGATTCGTTTCAACTGAAGTTGGATCCATGTAGCTTGTAATAAATTGGATTTGTTTGTCTTCAGAGAACCCTCGTTGTAATTTTGTCTAGACAAATCAAACTGAAGTAAGCCGAATTGTGAAAAATATTTGGAACAACTGCACCACCTGTTTCAGGTTGTAGTCACAAGATGACTCATTTAAATCACGTTCCTATTTCTTTCCAGTGCACAGTCATTACCCATTACTATGTTGCTCGTCCTTACTGACAGGATTTTAAATGTTGGCTCAAACCTACAAGTTTAACCTAATTTTCCCTCTAAAAATGTATCATGAACAATGTAACCCTTAGGTTTTTGAGTCTGTCTAATATTTACAGTATAAAATTTTTGTGCAGATGCATTTTTTGTTTTGCTTCAACATTTTTAAGCTTTTTTTATTCTGATTGTGCTTGTGTTTTTGCAACACAAGAATCCATCTGTTTAGGTGTCTAGAGTGTGCAACTGTGCGGCCTGCAGAAATAACAAGAATAACACATCTTGTTTTTTAAATAAATCATTAGGATGACAGATGATAAATTCAGATATAAAGTTAGATAAGTTTTAACTTAGAAATAAGCCAAAATGGTTCAAATAAACTATAAACATGGGTATTGGCTCATTCTTCCACTTCACTGCCCTATAGTTTTTGTCATTTTTTTATTTAGTTTTGGATTATACTGTTTAAAAATATTTTTGACATTTTATTTTCACTGGCAGAAACCGATTTTACTGGGGGTTTTTTAAGGTCTGATCTGCTGAATCTAATTTTTACCGAGTTTGGTTTTGTTTTTTTAACTTTCGCTAGCAACTATAACACGAAGGACAAAAATGTGCTGCAGGTTATTGCCATTTATGCAATAAATCACATGCTAATAACTTTTATCAAACAAAATGTTTTTAAACGTTGCTGTTGTTGTAGAACAAAAAATGTTCTAGAAATGCACCAAAATTGGAGTTCTTAGTTTTAATGTACTTAATACAAAGAGCTGATCAGAGAAAACGATGGATGATTCCAAAATCTGGATGAGCGGCTGATGCACTTTAAACCATTATTTTATTAACAGAGCTAAAATGGTCACAAAGCTCCTACTTGAATAACACGTTTTTGACTTTTTCTGCAGAAAAAGCCAAAGAGCCCGCACTCCCGGCTCCCAAACCAGTGCCGCCTGGAATCCACCCCTCAATGGTTCAACCTCATCATCATGTTCCGGGTCTGATCGCCAACCACGGGCTCTATATGGGCTCCGGCGCTGTGAGCACAGGACTCTCCGCCTCAATGATCACGCAAAGGGCCAATGAGGAGGAGAGGTGGTTGGCGCGGCAGCGCAGGCTGAGGCAGGAGAAGGAGGATCGGCAGTCCCAGGTGTCTGAATTCCGCCAGCAGGTTCTGGAGCAGCATCTGGACCTGAGCCGACCCCCTGACGCAGCGGATCACAGGACGGACTCGCACAGGTGAGCCGGCTCTCTCAAACACACGTCTTCTAACCACCTGCCATGGCATGGTTTTCATGATTTCATCTAGTGATTGTGCTTTTTTTTTCACTGTTATCTGAAGAAAGACAATTCTGGGATCTATGGCAACAAAACACAAGTGGTGAGATTTTTGTCCACTTCTGTCAGCTTGGAAGGACAGTGGTTGCTGGGTTTTGCAGTTCTAAAACCAGGCAGGTGTTAAGTTTTGTTGAGGCAGTTCCAGGAACAAGATTAACCATTTCTGGAACATGACAGATCCTCCATTTCCCTTCAGATTTCCTTCTAGTGCTGAAATGAAGAAAACTGCTATGTATAGGTGCTGACGAAGGCTGTAATGCTGGATCCTAATAGCTCCTGCTTATGAGTGGGAATTGATAAGGGGGTTTCAAACAGGCAGGGAGTCAGACTACTAGGACACACAAAGGCTAATTCTCAGCTAATCCTCCCAACCATGCACAGGATAAGCCGGGTACCTACCTCGCGTTGTGAGGGTGCCTGTGTTTTTGTTGTTCATGATTCAGAGGTAAGTGTTGTGGTTAATGCTGGCAGGACTGGAGAGCACACACACACACACACACACACACACACACACACACACACACACACACACACACACACACACACACACACACTATCAGTAACCCTTCAGTGTAATCACATAATCACAGCTCAAAGGCTGCAGATTGTAGATATGACACACTTACTTATGCACATACACCCAGCATGCATAGATAATTAAACTGGCCATGCAGCGTGTGCAATGCTTCCACATTTTAATTTGGAAATAGACATGGGGGGGGGGGGTACATCAGCCAACTACCCTTCCTGCTCCCTGCTACCATTACCCAACCATTTATTGGTATATCTATTTGTTTATTGCCTTTAAAATGACCTTCTGTTTTTTTACCATCCATGTGTTAGTGTTTTCTCCTCTGGCACCACGTCAGGAGGACGTTTCCGCTGGCCTCTGCTTCCCTACACAGCTCTCTTCTGTGCATGCCTCACTACAAAGGCCTAGCAGATCAAAAAAAAAAAAAAAAAAAGCAGCCTCTGTGTTGGGAGGAAAGTGTGTGCCTTGGCCACATCCTCACTCTGCTCAGGGCTACTCTGTCTGGGTTTGATAACGCCGCTTTGCACAGACACACTGACAGGGCTGAGAGGAAGCAGGCCCGGCGCATGAGCTCTGTTGTGTGTCCCGGCTCTGTGTGTTCGATTGGAAATGCTTTTTGTTTGGACGAGGAATTGTGTTTTATTTATGCATCTAACAGATTATAATTTCCCTGCAGGTCCATGCAAAACCACCACGACCCAGGAAGCAGGGACCATCACCCCCACTTAGGTGCCCCTCCACCCCTCATCTCGCCCAAACCTTCGCAGCCCCCGCGTGAGCACCACCCTCCACCTCCGACAACCCTGTGGAACCCCGCCTCGCTCATAGATACCACCTCAGAATCCAGACGCAACCACGAGCCCTCAGGGATGGGCCACTATGAGCTCAGTCGGGGCCCCCCGGGGCCCTCCAAATATGAAGATGGAACTCGAAGGAGAGACTTGGCGGCGATGGAGAAATATCCCCCTCTCCGAGCTCCTCTAGTACTCCCCGAGCACAGCACCTTCCTCGCGGATCTAGAGAAATCCACCCAGTCCTTCCTAAGCCAGCAGAGGGCATCGATGTCTCTGCCAAGTCAGTATGAAATGGAGGGTAGCGTAAAAATCAGTGCTGGACTGAAGAGCCTTCAGGGACATCCAGTGCACAGCAGACACGGCCAAGGGCTTGGAATGATGGCAGGGCCTGGGATTGGACCGGTCACTGCACAGGGGAAGGGTCCAGACCCAGTGCTGATCTACGACGAGTTTCTTCAGCAGCACCGGAGGCCCGTCAGTAAGCTGGACCTGGAGGAGAAGAAGAGAAGGGAGGCCAGAGAGAAAGGTATGTGTCACAGAAAGCGGGTCAGATGCCTCACATATCCTAATCCGTCATCTTTGTGCGAGGAACTAAGAAACATTGTGACACCGTTTCTGCAGGTTACTACTACGAGCTGGATGACTCGTATGATGAGAGCGACGAGGAGGAGGTGAGAGCGCATCTCAGGCGGGTAGCCGAGCAGCCCCCACTGAAGCTAGATGACTCTACAGAGGTAAGCTACCAGAAGGGGCAGATGCTTCCTATAATTTCACACGGCGAAAGAAAATCTGAGTGACTGAAACCAAAACTCCAGCACATTTACTCTTGTTTTCCATACAGAAATTGGAGTTTCTGAGAATGTTTAGCCTGACTACCGTGAACCAGCGGGATGAGCTCGTGCAGCAGAAGAGAAGGAAAAGGAGGAGAATGCTCAGGGAGCGCAGCCCCTCGCCTCCTGCTTCACAGTCCAAACGCACCCCCCCACCTCCTCCCGCTCAGCTCAGCACGCGCTTCACCCCGGAGGAAATGGACCGAGCACCAGAGCTGGAGGACAAGAAGCGCTTTCTCACCATGTTTAAACTCTCTCACGTCACCGTGCAGGAGAGAAAAGGTCAGTTTGCGGCGTTAAAGACGCCCAACGCGTTTTAGTTTGTCACGGATAGAAAGATAGAAAGATACTTTATTGGTACCTCAGCGCTGAAGTTTAACAGAACATTGATCGGCAAAAATATGATATCATTTAAAGCCAATAATGACAAAAATCAAATGGTTATGGAACACACGTTTTCTTGAAACTGCTTTTATATTATTTGCTATAAAGGATGCACAAAAATAAATGGATATGTTGCATGCAAAGAATACAGCATCTTTTAACTGCCTCAGTGGCATTAACCCGTCACTAAAACATACACATCAGTCACTTCGTGCGGATCCCATTTCAGCTGAGCGAGGCCCATTTGGATCTTAAAAATCAGGAGCTGGTTGCAGTCGCTTCTGCAGCCTGCTGATGCTTCACTTCAGATGAGCTCCGCTTGGTTTATTTGCACTACACTCCTATGAACATGCTGACTCAAACCTCAAAGGAAATTATAAAAGGGTCAAAAAATGATGTCAACTTGGCATCCCCGTATTATATACAGCGTGCGTCGAGCAACGTGTGCACAATGAGCCGTTTTTGCACTGGCCCAGTCCGAGGAGAGGACTTGTGTCAAAACAGTGTACACACACGGAAAATTGTGTTTTTAAGCCGTTTACTTATTGGCTTTACTCAGTTATAAGGTTAGCATTCAAAACAAAGGACAACCTCAAAACCTTGCATTTAAAGTGTGTCCAAAATGTCCTAAAAAGCTTAGGCGGTTTCGTTAAAGATGGCAGACGTGGTCTGAACTGGTAGTTTAGGCAGAAGCCCTGCAGAAACGGCACTTTAACTGAAATGTAAGTGCACCAGCAACCGAGAACCTCACGGACACGAATAATGTTAAACTGTTTTCTTTTAGACAACGAAAGGGTGGTGGAACTGCTTCAAGCCATTAAAGAAAAAAGTGTAACCTTGGATACAATCAGACATGCACCTCATCCACTGTGCAAGAGCCCTCCAGCACACGTCTCTGGTAAGATGCTTGTCGCTTTTCCGTCACTTAAGTATTTCTAAGGCTTTTTATAGACTTTGTTCATGCATTTGGAGAGCTGTGAGTGTACAGTATGCTTGTACAGTAATGGTCTCTGACTGCAGTGCCACAGTACAGATGATGCGGAGCTTGACCTCATCGTGAATAACATATGCTGAAATAATTGCAGATCCAGCATTTACCCAGCACTCCTCTGAATCTGAAGACCACCATAATGTCAGACAGCATAGCCCTCCGTCACATTGCCCTGCATCCCCCAATGGCCATCCGAAACCCCTTGGGGACACCTTGCGGCCAAAGGCGCCCCCCTCCCCAGCTGTCTACCCAGACAAGGCCCGGGGGGCCGGTGACGGACCCATCTCAAAGAGGAACTCCAGCTTGCTCAACAGCTTGCGGCCGCCGCTCCCCCTGCAGGGTAAAGAGGGACTCCACAGCATCAATGGGCGCACGAAACCCTGGGACAGCTTCACCCCAGAGGAATTCGCCCAGCAGTTCCATGAATCTGTGCTCCAGTCCACTCAAAAGGCTCTGCAGAAACACAAAGGTAATAAGCTTCCTGCGCAAAAGTGATTTAATGCACAATGTCGGTACAGTAACATCTGAGGCTCGATGCCGATATCAGTGGTTACTTCCACAATCACGGTTTGTTTATTTCAGCCGGTGGTTAAAATAAGGAGCTGAAGCATCATCGGTTCTCACTCACAACTGCGTAAACAGACGTGACTTGATATTCTCATATATTACAAAACACATCTATTAGTCCTGCTGCAGGATAATTATTCATTTATTATGCTTGTTGGATGAATAATGTTAAGACAAATATATGAAAAATAGGTTGACTGTTTTATTTCAAATGTATTTAAAATAATTTTCAACAATATATTGCCTTTATACTCATAAAACGTGTAATTTTACAACAACTATATGTTATATTTACACACAGTATTCTTTAAGTCTATTTGTCTATAGACAAAAAATTGTATGACTGCAGGTTTACAAAATATATCCAAACTTAAATTCATTAATTTATTAGACAATATTTAAAATTCAGAAATATTTTATCTTTGCTTGTTAATACTGCTAAATATTGGTTAAGTGATGCCAGTAATACTCATCAAAACCTTAAAACTAGACAAGGATTATTTTTCTATGCTATTAATTTGCTGTTTTGTGTAAGAAATTAATTGATATTTTTATTAATTGTACTTCCTCACTTATTTGCACCAATCCAACCATGCCTCCCTATTTTGTAAAAACACTATATTTATACATATTTACAAAAAAAAATCTATTTTTATATATTTGTCCTCAATATAGGATGAGTAGAGACAAATATTGGAATTTGGCCACATAACCTAAATACTGTAATATTATTACTACTAAATGAGTAACATCTGATGGATAATTAGCTGTTTTCCGTCGTTTCTCTCTTTAGGAGTAGCAGCAGGTGTGTCAGAGTCTCACCCCCAGGAGTCGTCGGTCCACTATAACATTCCCGAGCTTCAGAACACCCCTAGCCGTCCGCCTCCACCACTTTCACAGCCTCACTCCAACGCAGCATCGTTTCCCCTTCCCCTGTCCCACTCCCACTCCCACTCCCACGCTCAGCCCAATGGACAGCACTTTCCAATGCCCCTCCACAAGGAAGCAGCAGTGATGAGGGAGGACCTGTCTGGTCCAGAGGATTTGGAAGAGGACGACGATGAGGAGGAAGAGGAGGCTCCAGTTCCCAAGTGGCAGGGAATCGAATCTATATTTGAAGCATATCAGGAATATGTTGAAGGTAAATAAAATCTCACAGTTCTGCTGTTCTTCTGACCTCAATCATGACATCTTGGGCTGTATAGATGACCATGAGCTAAATTTAGATTTCTTTTTAACGGAAAATATACATGTTCTCTCAATAGATATGTTGTAGCATAACTATGCCACTAGAGGGCGGTATTTATCCTTTTCAGGTGGGTTTTTCGCTGACAGCCTCTCGGTGGTTTCAGATGTTGAAATGTGAAGATGTGTGCGTCTATAGATGAAGCAGGAGATACTTTACTCTGGCCGTCTACTTTACTTCTCACTGAACTGCTGTTCGTTCTCCACCTTCTGCATTTTCTCACAGAGCAAACTTTGGAGAGGCAAGTATTACAGAGTCAGTGTCGAAGACTAGAAGCTCAGAACTACAACCTCAGTCTGACAGCTGAGCAACTGTCTCACAGCATGGGGGTAAGACACACACACACACACACACACACACACACACAGAACATATAATACGGCCACAATCTTAAGGCCTCACTCAGTGAGTTGCGAGCAGTTCTGAAGATTTCAAGGTTTATAGGAATAATTATTCTGCATCCTTGCATAACTCCAGCTCAATATCCAGATATCCAACTTGTACCCCCATTCTGTCCTTCCCTGTACAGCCAACCTCAAAGTGTTTCCGTCACCCTAATCATTAACTCGCATCCCATAGATTCAAGCCAGGACTCTGGCTGAGCTTTTACAAAACATTGATTTTACTAAGTCAGAAGAAATGTGTTTATTCATTTTAAAGCTGTAGCTGCTAATCCTGTTCAGAAAAAATTTTGTTGTACTGGCTGAAACGGTCATTCCAGTCAATACATTTATATATTCAGAAAAAGGTTATAAAATAAGGATGCAGAATTATTATTTTTTTTCCGTGAACCCGGTGTACTGCTTGGAAAAAAAACCTAATCTTTATTCATTCATTCATGAATGTCCATAAAACGAAAGGATGACTGACTGAAAGCCAGAGCCTTGTCCTTTCCCTCCTTAATGCTCGACTCGTCCTCTGTCGCACAGGAGCTGATGTCCCAGAGACAGAAGCTGGCAGTGGAGCGGGAGAAGCTACAAGCAGAGCTGGAGCACTTCAGGAAGTGTCTGACACTGCCGCAGACGCACTGGCCAAGAGGCAGCCATTACAAAGGATACCCTCCTAGGTGACCCCGACATGCCAACCTGAAGACCCCGCCCCCCTGGCCCCAGGCTGCCTCCCTTTCAGACTTAACGTTTATTTTTTCACGGCCCGGTCCTCGTGGCTCCACGGAGGGGAATATGGCTGGCTAGATGAGAGTAGTGAATTAAATAGCTTGAGTGAGTGAATAAATGCACAAGAGAGAGGACCATTGAGTGACGGACAGTTAAGTCTTCGGACCGTGGCTTGCCAGGGACTCCTCTAAAAGCCACTGACGCGTGCCAATGTAGCCAACCCTGAGGTCAGCAAGGCAGGAGAACCTGAAGATCACAAGCAGATGCCTGATAGTCCCGCTCTTCATCTCCTGCAGCTCTGCTGTTTAGTCCCTGCATCCCTCACCGCCACACAGACAATCCTGCCAATGAAGGAGCAGCTGCCCCCCCCCCCTCCCCTCCCGAGGGGTTTCATCACAAGACTTGAAAGCTCCAAATCTCCGAGCGAAGGCTCCCGGCCCGTCGGGACTGAATTTTCCCACCGCGGCCACGTGAGGTATTGGCCTGGAAATGCACTTAAGAATAAAAGCTGAAGAACTACCTGTTGGTACTGTGTTACGACAAAGAACTATTCAAATTAGGGGAAAAAAAACTTAGAAAATGTACATTTTTTTTAAAAGAATTAAGGAAATGTTTTATTTCAAAACAGAAAGTTTGAAAATAAGAATTTTAAAGGGTGCTTCAGCCTTGTATTGTACATAATATGAAGACTTAAATGAATTTTGTATGTTTTCATTACTTTAATCATTGTTCTTTTAAAAGAAAAAGCCTGCCATTTTTATATGTTTATGCTTTTATTTGGGGGGGGGGGGTTGAAAAAGAAAGCCTTGCTTGTAGTGTTTGTTTGGTTTTTTTGCTGCTGCTGGCCAGAAAATGTTCCACAGGTGGAGTGAAAGCAGGACGCGCTCCTGCTTCCTTTCTGTCTGGACTCTGAGCAGCTGAGACCCGGCCACAGCCCACCTCATCTCACCTCTGAGCTCAGCAAAGCTGGCTCCGAGACCCTGAGACGGGCCCCCTGCCGTCTCGACCCCCCACGCCCGCCTGTTTTCACTGCTCTCCTACGCTTCACTGCTGCTGGCATGCCTAGTCTGTCATATCCTCGTCCATAAACCAGATTCAGGTGCATCTCAATACTTCAAAACATCATTGAGAAATTAACCCCTTTCAGTTACAAAGAGATTTTTTTACATAGTTATATATTTTAAGTGATTATTCTGGTTAAATTTGTTGCTTGCAGCTGATTAAAACAAAACATTTTCCTGGAAATATATTTTTTAGACAGACTGTACAGTTTCTGCGCTCAGAACTTGGCCGACGCTCCTTCAGCGTGATTTACTGCCCCGATGCGGCGTTGCATGGAGGCGATCAGGAAACCCAGCTTCGGTTTTACGGTGGCCGTCAGCTGCTCTGCATTGTTGAGTCTGGCGTCTCTCATCTTCCTCTTGACGGGACTTCAAATATTCTCTGTGGGATGTAGTTTATTCCAGGCTCCACTTTGGGCAGCGAGGTGCCAAGTCCCACAGGAAGATGAGATCAGCGTCTCCGTAAAGCTCATCGGCAGAAGGAAGCACGAAGTGCTGTAAGATTTGCCGGTAGATGGCTGCGCTGAACGCTGGATAAAACACAGCAGACCGCCACCAGCAGGTGTTAACGGCAACCCAGATCAGCTCGCAATCGTCTGTTTTGAATTCAATATCCGAAATTAACTTTTCAATGTTGGTCGAATTTATCGGGATGCACCTTTTAAGCAGCCAGCAGGCGACAGTGCTTCTTGATTCTTTATCTAAATATCGGATCTCTAGAACTTAGCATTGGCACCACAGTAATGATATTTACGCCGTACGAAATTAAGCCCTCGTCAGCCATTAAAGAACACAGTGCCAAAAAAAAAAAAGATTTTTAGAATCTTGGCTTTGATTAGAGTTGCAATTGGAGAGCCAAACTTTCAATCAAGAATCTTCCGCTCATTGCTTGTCTGGAAGGATCCGGCTCTGCTGCCTAAAGCTGTCGGCATGTTCTGAACATTAGCCCCAAAAATCTCTCGCGCGTAATTGAACTGGACCAGATTAAGAGGGGTTTGCTTTCATGTGTTTACATCCTCTCCCCTGGCCTTCCTTAGGCTCTGCCCTGAAATCTGTCCGGCACTACAGCGACCGCTTCCACCACCGCAGTCATTCAGCCTCAGTTTTAGGGTCTGGATGTGCCATCTGAAAGTGACACGGCCGCGTCCCTGTTTTTAAGGCGTTGACGTGAAGCCTTTTTTTAAAAAAGAAATCATTTTTAAATGTACCTAGAGGCGACGTATAACAAAGATCGAAGCACAACTACGCCACACGAACCCCATATCACGTCCAAGTGCCTGAGGACATTGGGAGCATGTGAGTGAGTCGCAGTCCACATCTCGAACATCATCGATCAGGGACTTTCCATCCGAGTATCTCACACCTATTTTAATAAGTCAGAGAGATGACACTAAATTAGTTTACCTGAACACGTCCCTTAATTTGCAACCTGTCTTTTTTTATTTTTTATTTTAACGAGGCTTGAACCAGATGAGAGATTTAAAAGGTGCGGTCTGTTACTTTTCCACAGCAGTAGAGCCAACCGTGCAGCCTATTAGCAAACGAGGACGCCTGCATGCCGAGGTAAGCTGCCAATTAGCTGGAGAGGAAGGTGCAGGAAGATAAGGCTCTTACTCAGCCTCCCTGGGTCTCCGTCTCCAACCCACGCACGCCCATGCAACAGCCCTGTTACTCAGTGGAGGATGTCTAGATGCTGTGAAATCCTGTTATGTTTTTTTTATGTACTTGTTTAAATTCATCATAATGTAATATATTCTTTGTTGAATGTAGTAATTAGGTATTTATGAATATATGGCTGTGATTTCAGACAAAAAAGAAAATAAAATACTTCAAAAATGTCAAACATCAAAATGAGTGGGTGTTTGTGTCTTAGACGTTTTTTTTTTTTGTTTTTTTTTGGATGACTCCCAGATTGTTTTATTTTAACTTCATTACAGGTTATAATTTGATGAAAAGGCTGCTTTGGTTAGACCTTTTCCTTACAACTCTTAATGCCTATTAATCCCATTTAAAAATGTATGCTTTGCTTTTTTGTAACATGTTGATCATCAAACTACAGACGACCTCAGTGAAATATATATATATATATATATATATATATATATATATATATATATATATATATATATATATATAAAAAATAGGAAAAATCTACCCAAACCAGCCTGACCCTCAGTGAACCAGTAATTGCAGTAAAACGTAAGAACTGGATGAGCCTCCTTGGCGGCAGCAACGGCCATCAAGCGTCCGTGCTAAGCCCCAACGATTCCCCCCCAACAAATCCCCATCACAGGGAAACTCTTCCTTACAGACTTATTCAATTCAACCACGGCATATCCATTGGATTCCATCTGGACTTTGACTAGGCCACACCAAAACCTTAATTTTTTTGTTTTGTTTTGTTTGTTTTAGCAGAGAATTTAACTGGGGCAGTTCAACTACGGATTATTGTCCTGCAACTTCACCGAAGTGGACTAGAACTGAAGGTAGCAAACTTGATATTTTCCTTCAGGGCTTAGACGTCCCATCCGTTGTGACAAGTCACCTCAGTCCTCATCACTAGTGCCACGGTTGACTGCAGGGATGGTGTTTTGTTTTTTTTAAAGGTGCTGTTAGTTCTTCACCAGATGTAACGGTGCACATGTCTTTCAATATGTTCCTTTATTTCATTAGATCACAAAATATTTTCCCCAAAGTGTTTTATTTTTGTTTTTTTTAAGCAATGGTGGGACGAGCTTTGTCAGCAGAGGTTTTGGCCTCAGAGCTCTGCCATGGATGCCTCTTGGATGAATTTGACAGGTTTGCCACTCCTTTGAAAATGTTCATGTTTTGTCATTTATGGACAACCTAGTAATAACTTTTGTCTTCAGTCAGTATTGCTTTTCTCTCAAGATGCATTTCTCCTGTGTTTCAGTTCATGTTTTAGAGGACTCTGGGTATTTCTGTTTTTGTTTAATTGCTGTGCACTCATTGATAATAAATTGTCCCCTACGCTTCTCAGTCTTTCAGGATTTGTCATTTATACTATACTGTCAAAATGTATTCGCTCACCCATCCAAATAATGGAAAGCAGCTGTTCTGATCACTTCCACGACCATAGGTGAGTAGAATCAATCTCCCATTTATGCAGGCTTTCTACAAACATTTGTGAAAGAATGGGTCGCTCTCAGGAGCTCAGAGAACGCCAGCGTGGTTCTGATACAGACGCCACCCTGTGCGACGAGACCAGTGGTGAAACGTCCTCGCTCCTAAATATTCCTCAGCCAACTTTCAGTGGTATTATGACAAAGTGGAAGTGATTGAGAACGACAGCAGCTCGGCCAGTCGCTACACACCTCCAAACTTCACGTGGCCTTCAGATTAGCTGAAGAACAGCACCCAGAGAGCTTCGTGGACCGGGTTTCCATCATTCATCACCAAGTGCTAAGCGTTGGATGCAGTGGAGTAAAGCTCACCGCCACTGGACTCCAATCACGCTTCATCTGGCAATCTGATTGGGTTTTGGCGGTTGCCAGGACAACTGTACTTGTCTGATATTGCGTGAAGCTTGCTGAAGGGGGGGGGGGGGGGGGGGGGGAGGATTCTGGTGTGGTGTTTTTCAGGAGCTGGGCTTGGCCGCTTAGCTCCAGTGAAAGGAACTCTGAATGCTTCAGCCGACTGAGATTTTGACCAATTCCATGCTCCCAACTCTGTGCGAACAGTTTGCAGATGGCCCTTCCTCTTCCAACACGACACCAGAGCTCAAAGATTCATAAAGGCATGGATGAGAGTGTGGGTGACCTAGACTGGGCCGCAGAGTCCTGACCTCAACCCAATGACAACACATTTGGGATAAATTAGAGCGGAGACTGGGAGCCAGGCCTTCTCGGCCAACATCGGTGTCTGACCTCACAAATGCGCTGTAGCTGCAACGGATGGACCAACATCATATTGAACCCTATGGATTAAGAACGGGTCGTCACAAGGCAGGGGAACGAATGCTCCTGGCAATAAGGCACGCGTTGCATCCACAACGACCCGGGGCGTAACAGACTCCATGTGGTTCGATGGAAGCCTGAAGCCAGAGAAATAACTCTGGCAAATTTTCCAGATTGATGATTTTCTTTCCATTGGGGCATGCTGCATTGCTTTCTCTGATCTTTTAGCCCATTTCAGGTGATTCACTCTACAGGTCTAGCAACAACGACAACTTTAAGGTTTTTCCATCAGCCCTACAGACGTTATCAATGTGCAGGAACTGCTGGCGCACCAGAACACCACAGCACAGAAAACTACTCAACATGCACACGAGTACATTTATTTTGCCACATGGTAAAAACAAATATTGAGCAACCATTACACTTTTAAATTAACACTATTCATCACAAACAGCTGATCCATATTTTTTTTTTTTTTTTTTTTTTATAAATGCTAATCTTCCTCACAAAGACGTGGGATTCCTTAAAAAAAACAAACTGCGGCTTCCAGAAATGCAGCGTGACCCGAAACAGGATAGTTCAAAGGTTAAAGTCCGGTCCTCTTAAAAATCTTCGGACGGCATCCGCGAGTCCTTGGCGGTCTGGATCAGTAGTCGGCGAGCCGGCTCTTAGCGGAAGCGGGCTGCAGGTTGGAGCGCAGCTTGTACATGCAGTTGAGAGAGTCGAGGAGGAACTGCCGTATGGTGTTGATCTCCATCAGAGTCAGGTTGTCCAGCTGCAGAGTGAAGGACACAGGAAGAGGACACTGAGACCTGGTGCTCTGACACTTGACAGCGAGTATCCCGATCAGGCTTTTGCCGTTTCTAAACCCACAGTATTGAAATGTATGAACAGACGGAGGAGGCTTTTAAAGCAACACTGTGTGGTTTTTGTCAGCGGATGTAATTCAGGCAGGTAGATATTGTTTTCCACACCTGCTCGCCTCCATCAGCACGCCCAACGATGATGATAGTTGTTAAAAAAGGAAAAACCCATCAAACATTTATTGACTTTTTTACGTTACACTGGGGGATCCTAAAGTGGCCTTTCATCTACAGAGTCAGCTGCAATATCAGAGCGAAACAGGAAACAGCCGGGACATGGGCTAAAGGGATAAAAGGATCATCCGAAGTATTCTGCAGCACGGCGCGGCCATGACTGGTAATCCTGTTATGAGGAAAAGCAGGTGCTGCGAGCTCAGGTTTGCCAAATGAACGCGGATCACCTGAAGATGAACCTAATCACATTTCCTTCGCTCTGCGTCTCATTTCCTGTTGGGTACGGCTGTAGTTGTTGAGCTTTCCTCGATGGAAGACAAAAGACACGTTTTTATATCCGACCTGAAAATACCCAAAAGCAAGAAACCGGGGCGTGCTGCCGGGAGTTCGGGTTCGTCTCATCGTCAGTGTATCCCCCGCTGATGAATCTTTGTGATTCAGTGATCGGTGTTACCTGAGCATGAGCCTCCTGCTGCCTGATGAAGCTGTCGGCAGACAGACGCAGTTTAGCGATCCGAGTGTCCCAGATGTCTTTGACCAGCGTTCGGATCTCGTCCGCTTTAGGAATGTTGTCGGACGCGCTGCGGAAACAGAAAAACGGCCGCGTAAGATCGGGAACGACGGCCGACGGGGGGTGGAAGGCGCCACGTTTTCACGTGTGACTCACTGGTTGAGCAACAGCTTGGTCAGCTCCATATAATATGGACTGGGAGCTGGAGCGAAGGCCTCTTCTCTCCTCTCAAGCTCTCGTATCGCCTCCAGTTTCTCTGCACCGGGGAGGAAGGCATTTTAAGACAGGAAGGCGATGCCAGAGGGAGGAAACGTGCACACAATTCACTGCCAAAAAAAATGCCCGCTGGAGGAGCTTTTTGTGCTAAAACTTGTCTGTCGTTTCAGATTCTTCCCCCTTTTCTCTCCTGTGGATCTCTCTATGCTGTTTCTGATATCATGTATTTTTTTTTTTTTTATCCATCTTAAAAAAAAAAAGTTTCAATAAAACAAAGCAATTATCAAACCTCGGACAGACTTAATCCCTTATCTAATCTAAACAGGATCCCCTACTGAAATAAACTCGCCACGTTTTGACAGCGAAAAGATGTTTTAGCACCAAAGAGTTGGTGGCGTTAGAAATGTAGTCCTATCTCTGGCTAATTCTCAGTGGCTCTATAAAAAGCTCTGTTGTTTCAGGCCTGAAATCAAGACCGTCTCCAGCAGATGAACTGCAGCTGAAGGTCCTGGCTGTAGGAAAGAAGGGATAAATATCCATCAGAGCTCTGACACAGACCCGTCATCCTTCCCTCAGCTTTAGCTCCCTCTAGTGGTAAAAACCCAGCTGAACGCTTGTGGCTTTTTATGACTGAATAATTTCGCTGCATCATCGGTTTGGACGAATGAAGGATTTTGGTAGTTAAGTAATGTTTTTCATTTAAACGTGATGCAAACGTTTTTTGTACACCTTGAACATTTCCCCCCCCCCCCCACACACACACACACACATTTTCTCACATTACAACCGTAAAACATTTTATTTCATTGGGATTTTTAGAGGTCGACTATTTGAATGGAGTGGCAGCCCCGTTTACTCCGATACCCCTAAATTATATCCAGTGCAGCTCGGCTGAGCGCAACTTATTCTGAGTGTTTTCACAGCTGTTCTGTGAAGAACTTGGAGGTTCGTTAGAAAACATCAGCGATCAAAAGGCAACATACCGGGCAGGCCGGGTTATAGCGGGTTTAAGTTTTACACCAACACCCCACCAACACTTTAGCGGGGCAGCCAAAAGGGACGGAGCTCTACAGCTACGGTGGGACTTGACAGCGAGTCGCTCTCTCCACAAATCTGTCCCAGACCATCTATTGAATACAGTAAACAGCTGGAAGATGGTTCTTTGGTCAGATAAGAGCAAGATTTTGGTTAACAACTAGCGCTGCGCATCACTGTGAACACACCTTGGTAAAACATGGTGATGGCGGCGTCATGCTGTGGGGATGCCTCTCTGCCGGTCAGAGTTCATACGAAGGACGGAGCTCAATACAGGAAGAAACACGGGTGGAGGCTGCAAAAGCATGAAGACTAGGGTGGAGGCTCACCTTCCAGAAGGTGAAAGGCATAGCTAGAATGGAGCGGCTTAGATCAAAGCACATTCCTAAGTAGAAATGGCCTAGTCAAAGTCTAGGCCGAAATCCAATCGGATACCTGTGGCAAGTCAAGTCTGACGGAGCTGGAGCCACTTTGCGAAGAAGAATATGCAGAAAAGTGTCCAAAAACGCAAGGTTGGTAGATTAATTGTTGCAACCAAAGTGGGGTCTATTCAAGGGGGCTGGATCCATGCCACACTTTTCAGATTTATGTATTTGTCAGATTTTAAAAACAGAACCATGTATCGTTTTAATTTCACTTCACAGGTATGTGCTGCATGGAGGGGTTGTTCTTGTAGAGTGACGGAATGTGTGTGTGTGTGTGTGTGTGTGTGTGGGGGGGGGGGGGGGTATTAAGGAAGTATGAAACGATTCCTCACGGCTTCGGAAGACCTACCGACATCCATCCACTCAGGCGGAAGAATCCGACATTTCTGTCTCTGCTTGAGGTTCAGCGCCAACCACACGGGGACATCGACAGGAAGTCCGGGGTTGAAGGGTCCCAGATCGCCCTGACGGACAGACAAACATGGACGTAACAATGTAAGTTTTCAGCAGCGTGCCGCCGACACAACAAGTCGCTCCCGGCGTGCTTACCCCGATTAAATAGATTTTATCCAGGCTGAAGTTCGGGATTATTTTCACAAACTCTTTCTCGGCTAGAAACTCAACCTCCGAAGGATCCATTGTTCCCCGGACCTTTTCTCATCCCACCCCTCTCTGCCGAGAGTTCCCGCGCTAGCTGAGCAGCAAACCCAGAGAAAACAAATAGCGGCCAACTACGTCATCACCCGGAAGTGCGACACTTCTTCTTCTTGAAATTTATTGGCGGTTGGCAAAAACGTTAGACTAGCATTACCGCCACTAACTGATAAGGAGTGTGGACCACATGACAAAAAAACCCCAAAAATATATCCTATTATACAATTTACTCTGTTTAAAAAAAATCAAATATTGCCTGATATCCTCTGCTTCCCGATTCCTTTTGCAGTAAAACATCAAATTTAATTTTCATATTATTACGTTTCCTAATTAACTTGTTTCTCTGAATCAAATAATTCCTACAACTCAAAATAATATGTTCCACTGTCTCATCTTCCCCACAGTAACATTTCCCTGTCTGATGTTTCCCTATCAAAAACAATGATCTATTCAATCCAGTGTGTCCTATTCTAAGTCGTGAAATAATTATCTCTTCTCTCCTGTTTCTTTCTGTTCTTTTCATTTGTCCAATGCTGTTTAGGATTTTATAAAACCTTCCTTTCTTTTCTTCTTCCCATAACGTTTGCCTCTCTTTTGTTTTTTGTTTAATTATACCCTTTATTTATGTTATAATAAAACTAACATTAATATCTATCTTTACCTTATTGGTACTCTCCTTAGCCATCCTGTCTGCCATTTCATTCCCCTTAATCCCGTTATGTGCCGGAACCCATACAAAATGTACCATTAACCCCATCATATTTATTCTGTAAAGTGTTTGTTGTATTTCAATTCATATATCAGATCTACTGTCTGACTGATTATTTTGCAAACTGACTAATGACGAACTACAATCTAAGCAAATGATAGATTTTAATGGTTTTACCTCTTCCACCCACTGAACTGCTAAAAGCAAAGCAAACATTACCCTGTATACACCGAGACTCCATCACTAATCCTTTTCCCTACCTTTATTTGAAACTGTGGTACAATAAATGCTATCCCTACCCTATTAGCTGTATTTTTTGATGCACCACAAGTCTTCCGCCATTGCGTTGAAATATATTTTAAGTACTTTACTGCTTTGTGTTTTCTTTTGGCAGGTGGGTTTAAGAAAACTATATACATTATTTGAACGGCGTTGATTGTCCAGTAAGTGACCTGCTGATAATGACGAAACCGGAAGTCCTTTCGGCTCCTGCATGCAAGAGCTTTATTCCTTTATTTTATTTTTTTACGTCGTATGCCCATCCTGACGCAACCGGGATTCGAACCCGAACCCCCCAAATTTAAGACAGTCCACTACAGGAGGACCAGCACGATGAGAAACCACAGCTGCGCGCCACTAGATGGCGATGTTTTCTACAGTCCCTTTGTCACATTTATGTGGCCTGAAGGTAACGACCACTAAAATCCACTTAGTACTTAATACTTAAATGTATTTAACACTTAAAACTTGTCTGTTAAAGCAAGATCCCCAAAATAAATTGTATACATAAATGTACTGGTAATCTTTTGAGCAAGCACTGCTGATCTACTTATTTAGTAGGCCACATATTGCGGAGATGGAAGATCAATATATTAATTTGCTGTAGTGATTCCACCTTAAAAATAAAATAAATTTCCAGAAATAAAATAAACCTTGACAAGTACTTTGGATTTTGGAGTGCTGGTCAGCATGTCATCTTGGTTTTGCTCATAAATCATTGTACCTCATTATATTCATACCAATCATAATGATAAAACAAATTGTTGACTGCCTCTCCTAAATATTAAGCACAGTTTTCTATATTTTCACTTCACTATTTTATTATATAACAAAAATTTTGTATGCTACCGCCTATCTGCTCCACCACTGTGTTAGACTAACAAACAAAGACAGTTGAATAAAAGACTGCAAATTTATTTCACAAATGGAAAAAAAAGTTCAGCAAGTACCTTGACACTCTCAGAAACCCTTTTCATTTTACATTCAGTTCATAAAGGTTCTGCAAAAATGCCATGTTTTTAAACAAATTTGAGGTCAGTCCTGAACAGTTCTATCCTTAAATACAAAGGCAGCTTTATAACCTGGAAATCTGTATATAATTCCAACAATTAAGTGATTTAGAGAAGTCAATTAAGAACACACGGGCTATAAGCAAGTTATTCAGAGAAGCATCTAGAGCAAAACAAAATCCACACATTCCTTTGGCCTGATGCAGTTTAGACATTTAAATAAGTATGGCAAATCCAAACCTATCTGTACACCTTCTGTATAGCCAAAAACTAACATCACAAAACATTGTAATGAAAACAAGAAAAACACAGTAGTGTGTAAGCATGAAAGTAGGCCAGAGTAGGCTTTTACAGCATCAGGGTACATTTAAATATGTGAATCTTGTTTTGAACCTTAAAAAAAACTTCACATTTAGAAGTGATCTCTACAGATGTATTCTCACATTTTAAAATAAAATCATTACCTGTGCTTCATTAATAAGTTAGAACTTCACTCTAGTATGGCTACTAGCTATTCAATTTCCATAAATCCAACGCTCTAGATCTTTCGCACATATCTGAATAAACAAACCCTTTCAAAAACCAAAAGAACAGAAAAGTTTAGTTTAAGAACAAATTGCCTTTATCACCTCCGTATCACCTTGTAAAGGTGGACAAGGGCCAACAGTGCATGTGTGGCGCCTGCACTTGAGAGATTTCGACCTGGATGATCAGTGCTCCGCCGATTTCTTTCAGTGCAGGAGGTTTTCAATGTAGCATCATGCAAGCGAAAATGGCCGCAAAATTTCACGTGGGGCTCCGGAGACTTCTGCGGAAGGTCTTAACAAAGATCCAGGACGGACTTGTTAATGGCAGGGTTGGTCCAATCGTTTCTTAGGTCATCCAAGTGGTTGTCAAAGTCAATCAAGTTCTCATAGGACCTGCCCACCAGCAGAGCAGATGTGATCGTCTGTGCTTCGTTCCAGTCCTCAAAAACGTCCCTAGAACATATGAAAATATGCACCCAGTAATCAGCTGCCACTGTTTTAGTTTTGCAGGGTGCAAAGAACGACGTGCAAATTCAGTCTCAGATACTCACGTTGTTACTTCTCTGTTTTTCCACTTGTTTTCAACGTGATCGTAGATAAATACGATGGGCTCAAAACAGCTCATTGTTAATCTGCTGCTGTCCACCTGCGGGAATAAGACGAAAGGACAGGAGTTAATGGGACGATAGGATCATCGGGAAAGGTCCACTAAAGGTGATGTTGATGCTGCTAATGTTTCCGATGCGTTTTCAGGTTTTCTCTTTAATTCCTCGGCATTGTAGGTTCTAATTTACCTCTAAACTGAAACCTGAATAAAACACAAAATATCGGACGCTTTGCACAAAAAGCAAGACTAGTATAAAGGACCAAACGTTACCATAACGATAACTGCTTCATTGAAGTTCTCAGAAATCCTGGCAGCCACTTTTTGTGCAACCTGGTTTGGTCTGAAGAGAGGGGAAAAGATGCAACACAGATTAATCATGGGTTCAGTTTTAGTGAAAATGTAAGGCGGAGGTATTTGTTCAGATCTTTCTACCTTGAATCCTGTGTCTGTTCATTGGCTTGATAATATCCGACGATAACGTAGTTATTTTCCTTACACCAAGAATCAATCTGGCATGAGAAGGAAGGAAGCAAACACATAGGGTCAGAATGGCAGCCCAGGCCAGATTAGGTTTATTTGCAAGAGGCAACGAACAAAGCTATTTTCACTTTAATAAATGCACAAAGTTGAAAATATTTTCAAGAAGGTGGTGGTCATTTTTGTAAGTTAAGTTAATTTTTGTAAGTTAATTAAGTTTTGATCACATCAGAACTTTACTAAAAGAAAAAAAAAGAAGAAAACAAAGAGGTGCATCAATTAACCGGCCAATGATTGGAAGTGGACAATTTTTCTTTTTATTAGTAGGTAAACAATGAAGCATCAGATATTTTCCTATTCAGTAAACGTTTCAAAACTAAACATGTCCAACATTTTTAGTAAATACACATTACTACTGGTTGTTTGATACACTTTTTCTAACAACCAAAAATATAATAATAATAATTTAAAAACATCACGTAAAGGCTAGAGACATACTTTCACGCATAAACAGTGGTGATCTTGTAATTTGTTAATTTTCTGTTAGTTTCAAAACGGCCTCTATAAAAAAAACTGCATTTTCATCATATTTGTTACAGTTTGTAGAATTAAACAATAACAAACTGGAGTTGGTCAAAACCCAAAATCGACAGAAAATTAGAGTCGACCAACAAAAAGCTGATCTGTGTATTTGTTAAAAAAACAAAACAACCCTTGCTAGTTTCTATTTTGCATAACCCACATTTTAAAAGGAATAATAAACTTCAACCTTTTTTAAAATGTTTGCTTTCATCTGCAGTTTTCAGTGGGATCACATGGATGAAAATGTTTCATTAATAAGCAGTCCAGCACACTAAAACCACCCATCCAAACATCACAATAACGACTATAATATTTAATAGTACCATAATAAAGAATCGGACCTATGACCGACACCTTCCCCTCATCCGTGAAGTCCACAGGAGGAAGTGGAATAAAGAAAAGATGGTGGCACGGACTGACCCGCATGCAGAAAACTGTCACAACTAAATGCATTCCAACATGTAAATCCCAGAGAAGCCTTAAATCAAACTAAGCTCGGCCATTTTTGCAGCTCTTTTAGAAGAACGCACTACACCCAATCCGATCAGCAGCATCAACTACAAGCTAAATGTGGGTTATGGGTGAAAACTTACCAGTGTCAAAGCTACTTCCAGCATCGGTGCCAGAGCTAGAGTGCCGTGGAAAAGAGGGACACAGTCCACGCACAGAACAGGACCACCGTGGCCGTCTTTCTTCTTCTCTTTAGTCTTTTCCGCCACCAGCAGCCCGTTGACAGCGCAGTGGGGATATTTGGCGGTATGTAACAGCATTTTACAGTACGCCTGACTAGTCAGCTGAATATGCATGTCTATCACAAACAGGTGGAGGGACAGTTCCTTTCAAAGTGTCGGAAGTGGCTAGCTGCGGCGAGGAGCGTCTGGTGCTGCTAGCTATCCTTACCAATCATGCCCGAAGAAAAGTAGAAATATACCACAGCAGTTCCCTTTTTTTGCCTATATATAAGGAGTCAGTTATGGCTTCAGAGTAGAGCAGATACGCTTGGTATCTATTGGTAAGTTTAACAGTATTTTTGTACGATGATTAACTCGTGTTCAGTCAGAGAAGCTAATCTTGCGTCCACCTTCCACTCGTTTCTGAAGCACTAGTGGTGCCGTAAAGCCGACGCGGGTTGTCGTAAAGTGCCGACGTTCGTGCTCAGGCCCCAGCAAAAGCCTGACGTTCTTCCGCCCGGAGACCCACTTCTCTTTCAGACCATCAGCGGACAGGAGAAAGGGAGGCGCTGCAGGTCGTTTGTCTATTATTTACCTATATCTTTCTGATTGTATGAAAACTATATCAAATTTATCTTTTATTTTACGATGCGACGCTACAGATGTTATATTAACACGCAGCACATCCGGGAACACGGCAGTTTAACTCGGTCACTTTGTAGAGCGCGTCTGAACCAGACTGAGCTAATTTCCCGGTTAGCTTTTGCTAGCATTCATAGAAAAACGTTGCACAGGCTGGAGATGTCAATGTACAAAATGTTTTATTGCTCAGCCATAGGTTTAAGAAAATTTATTTTTTACAGCGTAGAACATGATTACCGCCATAGTGTTGTATTTAAAACGCTGACAATTCTGGTCATTTTTTTCCGGGGCGCTGTGACCTTGTGTTTGTAGCTAATGCTAACTTTAGCTTAGCTTCACAATGAACGGGAAACCTTCAGCTTGGTCGCACAGCCTCAACAATATATCAATTTCCCTAAATATAAATGGCATGAAGTGAGTTATATTAATGAAGACCCTAAGCAAATTATGATTTAGGTCGATAATAGCTTAATTACGAGGGTTATACGTGTATATATTGTATTGTTCCTCACAACAAACCTTCTAATATCCGATGCAGATGCGGGCTTTCACCGGATCCGTGATTAAAACGGACTGCTTTTATGTAAACTAAAGATGTAAAGTGTAAAAAAAAATTGTTTTTCAAATATTCTCTCATTGTCTCCACAGAATGCTGGCAACAAGAGCCCTGGGCCATATTGGCAAGCGTGCCATTTCTACATCTGTCTGCGTACGTGGAGGGCATGGTAGGTCACTGTGCCAAACTGAACCCTATTGAATATTTTCCTGTTCCGGCTGTTGGTGCAACAATACAGGGACTCGGTGCCAGTTAAAGTTTAACAGCTCTTAAAGGCCGTTTAAAGTTTCTACTAGACTTCGTTGATCCATAAATGTGATTCATGTCGTCTCAGAATGTGGCAGCAAAGACTTCTGCACCCGCTGTGTTTCTAACACGGCGTTTTAGGTTCTCGTGTTGGCAAACAATCGTCCTGCAGCGAGAGGGATAATGTAGGCTAAAGGAAGTGCTCCAGCTCTCATTTCTTCACGCTACCTCAATACAGATAGGCAGTTGTATCACTGGAAGCTCCTACCTGAAGAGCTAAGGAGAACTAGCAGCGTATTTCAGACTGGGCATTCTGTGGTGAATGTATGTGTGCAGATGTTTTATTTTTTATTGCATTATTAAATGCGGCATAGTGAATAGAATGGCTGGTAATGATGATATGCATGTGTCTGACATCCCACATGGTCTTTTTAAATCAGCATTATACAAAACGTTGAGGCAGCCGATGATACAGCTGTAGCTGTAAGGATCAAGTGACGAAGGAATAGCAACCTGTTTTATATTCATGTTTTGTTTCTTTTTTTAAAGCTTGCTGGAGTCAAAAAAACTGTTTAATATGTCACCAGGGATTTAATAATCCCACTAGATTAGATTCTATTTCATAGAACTCAGTAAATTCTGCATTAAGGACATAGTACTTTTTCTTGTAATTTTTTAATTCTTTTATTCTCATTAACCCTGAAGTTACTTAGTTAATTGACCTTTATAATTGGCCAGTAAGGCACTCTGACTTGTTTTTCACTAGTCAGTTAAAAATATTCAAGTATTTATATTGAATTATAACATTATCAGAGAAATTCTACCTTACCTTAGAGTGACCTATGTGTACTGGTACTCTCCTTCAGGAGTCCTCATTTTACATTATCATTACACATTTCTGTGGATATAAGCTGTTGAATTCTCTCCAAACTGTCTGTTGCAGTGGTATTTATCATATTTTCAAATCAAATCATATTGTGACGTAGGTTTATTGTCTTTGTAAGTTAAATTGTTTGAAAATGCTCCCGGGTGGAAAAAAAACGAATTAAATGTATCGGAGCTAAAGTGATGTTATCAACATTGCAAACAGTCTAATAAATAATTGTCTGTTCAGTCATTTGCTTTTACAAACATAGCAGAACAATGTGATACAATTCATTACTTTTGTGCCTGGATAGTTTATCTTGTCACGCGGTTTCTCTCCTTGTGCCGGGCCACACGACGTAGACTGCAATGGGTTTGATTAGAAGAAATGTGACCGTTTTATGTCTCATGGGTTGGATCTTTTCAGCCTGACATCCCTCGATCTAAACTCACACCACCTCCCCGCATCAATACCCCCAAATCAGTGCTTTGGTTTTAACAAAGGCATTTGGTGTACAGTTTCACGTGAGCCTTTGTGTATTTTCTGCAGGTGTTGCTAAGGTGGAGGACTACACTCTCCCCCCCTACTTTGACAGGCGGGAGGTCCCTCTTCCTGATGTGGCTTATGTGCAGCAACTTACACCCGAACAGAAGTCACTGAAGGAGAAGGAGAAAGGCTCTTGGGCTGTACTCAGTAATGAGGAAAAGCTTGCACGTAAGGGTTAATGACAGATAGCCTTTTTCTGTTTTTGCTCATCAAAACACATTTTTGGAGAAGTAAAAAGGTGATATTCTTTTCTTTTTTTTATATGTAAAAGAATGAATGTAGACATGTGTGTCTTCCATGTTTAGTGTACCGTATCAGCTTCAAGGACAGCTTTGCTGAGATGAACCAGGGAACAGGAGAGTGGAAGAGTGTGGTTGGGGGCATCATGTTCTTCATGGGCTTCACTGGCCTGGTTGTTCTTTGGCAGAGGAAATATGGTAAATATGAATACATTTAAGTCATAGTCTTTCGGTTTTCTTGCAGTTTAGTGGTTAATTAATTTGTTCTCCCTGCAGTGTATGGACCTGTCCCACACACATTTGACAAGTTGTATAAGGAGAAGGAACTGCAGAGGATGTTGGACATGAGAATGAACCCAATTGAGGGCTTCTCGGCCAAGTGGGACTACGAGAACAAGCAGTGGAAAAAGTGATGTGCCAACACCATCACTGCCTTTGCTTGGATCTTGGCAAATCTAACTAAAAAGATGCAAGAATATCTATATTTCTGATTTCATCATTCGTTCCCAATACTGCAATCTGTGCGTTGTGGAAGACCACTTCCTCCTAAGGTCCCCGTGTATAATAAAATCAAAACGCGTTAAACCAATAAAAAGCTCTCCAGTTATTTCTTTACTTTGTTTAATCTGTTTACTTCTTTACTCTGTTTTCCAAAAGTGAATAACGATTAGATGTGTGTAACGCTGTTTATATAAAACATTCAGGTATTCAAGATTAGCCTTCTATGCGTTGACCTCTGCATGCTTGTAAACTTGTCAGTTCTCTAATCACCTGTGAGACGAGACTAATATCTGTACAAACTTTTTAGGACAAATTATTTAACATGTATTTAAATGTTTTTGGAAGTCATAAGAAGCCCAGTTAGTGTTAAAGCTGTCATTATGATGGACTCGGGTATAATGCAGCACAAATCTTTAGCTTAGCCCAAGTCTTTAGGTACTGCTAACAAACTTAAATCCTCTTTTTGTGCAACAAGTAAGCTTTTTCAGACTAATCCGAATTTCAGATGGCAGTGTAAAGACCCTTATGATGGACTGGTGACCGTTGAGTGTAACCCTCCTCTGGCCCAATGACTGGGAGATGTAGGTACCGACCAGCATGAATACGCAGGTATAGACGATGGCTGGATGGAATGTAACTCGGCTGAATCCATGACTTATTTCTGCTTCATTTCCGGTGTCTCCATATAACATGGATGTATACTACTTATGGCAAAAAATGTCGTCATAGATTACCGTAAAATCAGATGTCTGAAATTAGTTCTGCGTTGTAGAACATATACTTAGCTGTCTGTTTGTATAGCTATTTATTTCCATAATTGACACCATAAATGTTCTGATATGAGCTAAATACCAATTTTTTTCCATCAGCTGCAAACCTGACTGCTTCCCATTTTATTTGTACTTGCTCCAAATTTCAGACCCAGCACACATTTTTTGCCCCTCTCTGTGATGATTTACCTTTTTCATCACTCCATTGGTTCAACTAACAGCTCTCTTTTTGGGGCCATTTGGTCATTCAGCCCTATACAGCAGCTCCATCGGGTGTGCAAGGTCTATTACAGGTTATTTATTTTAGAAAGGCAAATTACAGGTTGATCCCTTATTTTGTCTCCAACACTGATTGATTCCATAACTATTACTCCAGACTGAGTGAATTGAGTGAGTTTTTCTGTTATCCTAAAAAAAAATTATGTTTTTTTGGTTTGTCTTTGTAAAAAAAAACAAAAAAAGAAAAACACTGAAGTTCTCCAAGAGCACTGATGTCACATTTCTTCCCAGGGATTCAAACGACAAGCCAGAATCTTGTCTAATGATACAAATAGGAATAATTTAGGTATTGTAGATATAGTTTGATTTGTTTGATCTGGGTTTCTGCTGATAGGATACAGGGAGCTAATAGCTTACCTGCATGGTGGTTTGAACACAAATTAAATGTATATTTGGGTTGGTATGTCCTTGATGGTACCGCCACAAATAAAAAATGCCAAAGCCAAATAAATTCTCTTAAAGTTTTAGCTGAATATTTTGGGGGAGGACTGAAAGTCTGGATCAAATATCCCTTCAGCGCATGAATAGAATGTCTATCCTCTGTGAATACAAACAAAGATATGAAAATAGAATCAAGTTTTAAATGGATTTCAGATTTTACAGCAATTTTCATTCATAATTCTTAAGTACTATCATTTTCCATGTGTGTTTGCGTCCTTGAAAATGGTTGCTTTCAAAGTACCTGTTCTGACTAAAGGTTCAAATCATTTTTTACAGTGCCATAATGACTGTATCTTTGATTGCAACAATTGTGCTCCGTGTTTGGAAAATGAGAACAGGTGTGTTGTACTTTGTATTATATGTTACAACGGCCTGCCATAGAGTAGCTGCAGCTTGCCATTTGCCGGAAGAAAAGCGGGTTCACGTCAAAACAATCCGGAAGACACTGGAGCGGAGACGAGGTCAAGGCTCCAGTGATCGCAAATGTTCATGGAAGCAGAATCTGATGCACCTCTGGGTTACCGTACAGAATAGGCGTCGGCCAGTGTCAGCTTTATGAGCCAGAGCTGACCCAGTCCTGCGTCACGGGGTGGACTCCACGTCCATGCGTACATACCGCAGCTTTTCCAGGTACTATCCGAACTGGTGTGGCTCTGGTCCGGGGACATCATGGGAAATGGAATGAATAAGGTTGGTTGTGCTTTGCTTCCTGTGGTGCTCCGTATCTATGCAGTCAAAACTTCACAGCACCTCTAGACACAATTCAGAACGGAGACTCGTTTGTGGTAAAAGCTAATTACCTGTTTGTTTGTTTTGGGGGGAGGGGGAGTGGTGCTAGGCTAAGACTGCTAGGTAGGGGGCGCTATGGAAATGTGTTCCTTTTATTTCAATAACGATTTATTTATATAGCGCCAATCCACAACACGTCATATCAAGGCACTTTACTGGCAATTCAATCAAATCCTACAGACAGATTGGTCAAAAAGTTTCCTATCTAAGGAAAACCATCAGATTGCTTGACAAGCAGCATTCACTCCTCCTGAAAGAGCGTAGAGCCACAGTGGACAGTTGTCTGCATTGTCAATGGGTTTGCAGCAATCCCTCATACTGAGCATGCATGAAGCGACAGTGGAGAGGAAAAACCTCCAGCAGAACCTGGCTCATCCGCCTCGACCGACTGCGGGTTAGAGAAGACAGCAGAGACACAAAGGCACAGAAGCACACATTGATCCAGGAATCTTTTCCATGTTAGAGAGGATACTGTGCTGATTGGGCTGTTTTTAGAGACGCTTGTGTGGACCTAGATGAATTACCTGAAACAGTGTCAGCCTATGTTACCTTCTGTGAGGATCTGGTTATTCCTCGTAGACTGTGTCGGACTTTTTCAAATAATCAACCTTGGTTCTCCAAAGCTGTCGAGAGAAACAAAAGTTTCACTCAAGGTGACGTGGCTTTGTACAATGTCCTACAAAAGGAGGCGAGAAGGACTATCAGAATAGCTTAACTTAATCACAGAAATAAAGTACAGGGTCTGTTCACATCAGGAAGCTCCCGTCCAGCATGGGAGGGTGTAAAAACAATGATTGGCATGGAATCCCAAAAGACGGCCACTGTCTCAAACGGTGTCACTGATGCATCTGACTTTGCCAATGAATTGAACACTTTTTTTTTATCGTTTTAAAGTTCACAATCTTAAGCATTAATTGTCTGATTTTCTAGAGGCTGCCCCTGAGCACAAAAACAATGTGTGTTTAGATAAGGGCACAGTCCTCAAAGGGGTAAAGGAGAGGAAAAGTCCCGGTCCTGATGGTATTCGGCGGTAGTAGATGACTTTTGTTATATCATCAATAAATCTCTGGAGCTCTGCAAAGTACTCAACATCTGGAAATGTTCTATCCTGGTTCCCGTACCACAATCCAAGTCACCTAAGGACCTAAATGATTTCAGGCCCGTGGCACTGACTTCTCCTATTATGAAAACCTTTGAGAAAATCATCAAATGGGAACTTTCGAATCGCACCCAGTCAATGCTGGATCCACTCCAGTTCGCCTACCGAGCAGGAAGAGGGGTGGATGATGCCATTGCCTCCCTGCTTAACACCGCCCTCACTCACCTTGAGGGGGTCAAACATCTTTGTGGGGTTGCTTTTCATTGACTTCTCGTCTGCTTTAACTCCATCCAACCCCACTTACTGGCAGAGAGACTCCAATCCAGCAAGGTGGATACTGCTTTGATGCGGTGGATAATTGACTTCCTGATAAATAGAACAGAGGAAGTCAACATTAATGGCTCTCTGTCTGATGCTGTGCCATCCTTTACTGGTGCGCCTCAGGGTGGCATCTCATCACCTCTGTTGTTCGTTCTAGACACAAACATGTGCCCAAGTCAGCGGGAGAATCATCACATTATTAAGTTTGCTGACGATTCTGTCATTGTGTCCTTGTTGAATGGCGATGCCCCCACGGTCCGGTCCTGCTGGATTTTCTCAAGTGGTGCTAGTCTTCATTTCTGCACATTAATGTGTCCAAAACAAAAATAAATGTGCATAGACTTTAGAAAGGCTCCTCCCCTCTCTCTCCTGTCTCCGTAAACAGACAGGCAGTGGAGGTGGTGCAAGAGTACAAGTACCTGGGCGCAGTGATGGACAATAAACTGACATTTGAGTCTCCGGCTGATGCACTGAGCAGAAAAGCCCACCAGAGCACTTTCTTCGAAAGTTGAAGAGTTTTGATGTTGATCGTGTTTTTTATGAAAATGTTTTATAGTCGTTTTATTGAATCTGTTCTCACCTTTTCCTTTTCTTGCTCGTTTGGTTTGCTGAATGTGAAAAACCATAACCGCTTGCAGAGCATCGTTAAAGAATGCGGAAAAATAATTGGAGCACAACTGAATGACATTATGGACCTAATCAAGTCCAGATCAGTGACCATAGCCAAAAAAAAAGTGTTGGCAGACCCCACGCACCCCCTGTATAAAGAGTTTAAGCCCCTCCCTTCAGGTAGGAGATACGCCCTACCAAGGTGTCGAACCAACAGACTGAAAAAACACTTGTCCCTGCAGTCACTGGCTTTTTAAACAAACTAGATTCTCAGGTCCTGATTTAAGGTCGCTATCTAATTGCTGGACTTTAACTTCAACTTCAGCTTTTATCATTAATCTTTACTTCAAGCCTTAGCTCCAGCCTTACATCTTTTACAGATGTGTGTTTTAGATATCTTTTAACTTTTATTAGTCACCTCCTATCCTTCTGTCTTGTCTATTGTCTGTATTGTTTGTGTGATGGTTGCTACTGCTAATACTTACTTTTTGCAAACGACTGGCCCTTCGGGGACCTAATAAAGTAAAGTCTAAAGGGTAATGGCAGATGATCTGCCCCCCTAGATGGTGTCACAGCTAAACAGAAATCCAGGCCAGATGCAGCTACTATGAAGAGAAAGACAGAGAGAACATAAATTTAAAAGCTGAAACAACAACAAATATTGCAAAATTGGAGAACTCAGCAGCGTGAGAGAAATAGATCTTCATGTCCTCCAGCAGCCTCAGCCTATAGCAGCATAACTACAGAGGTAGCTCAGGGTAACCTAAGCCACTCTAACTATAAACTTTGTCAAAAAGGAAAGTTTTATACCTTCTGTTTTTTTTGTTTTTTGTTTTTTTATAAAGAGAAATAAATAATACATTTACCCTAAGGATGTGCCTCATTATGTCCACATACCTTTGGAAAATAATTTTAGCAAAAACTCATTAAGAGCCTGCTTTTAGGAGATTGAAAAACATTGCAGGTCATCATAACAACGTATTAAATACCGGCAGTGAGAATTCAGCTTTTTTTTTTTTTTTTTTTTTGAGTGGCAGTTCTGGGCCAAAAGCTCACCCCTTTCTCTGCATGGCCCACTTCAATCCTTGTATGGCTGTGAAGAGCATTTGCTAAATTCTTAAGCCTTAAATCCAACCTGGCCTGACCTGGAGCGAGCACGGTTCTGGTCTCTGGGAATGAAGGACTTTAATGCAACATGTCTGCTGCTTCACAGGTTGTTGATGGACTCTACCTGGGCAACATCAGAGGTAAGACCAACATGTTTTAAAATGGAATCTAGAAAATACGGGCCTTTCAGTCAGTGTAGCTGTGTTTGATAGCTGATAGCATGAATATTTCAGATTGTCTCTCATCGACTGATGCAACACACACTCTTAGTCTTGCATTAAATCAATGTTATATGCTTTTATTTTATCTCGGGGTCATTGGGTAATACTACACAATATACTTTCAAATGTAAACGCACCAGCATGCATGCTCTATCTTGTAAATGGCACCTGACAAACTAGCCGTAAAGCGTCAGGTCATGGAGCTGACTTCATGTTTTTTCACTGATTTAGACTGCAGTAAGATTCAGCGGACGTGTCAGAGTTATAATCGTGGGTTTGGCTAGACACACACCCTCTTCTCAGCAACTGTGGTATTACATTTCCACTAATATTAGCTCCCTCCACACGATGGCAGAAGCACCACGGCTAAAATGAGTCCATCTGACACAGGACTAATCTGTACTCAGCTTTCAGCCGCACCGTTCAAAGCTCTGTTTATTTTGTGTAAATTATTGACCCAGAAGGGTTGGAAATGCATATCCTCGTTTTTGCAACTTTGTGTTCAAGTGTGTCGCTCATAATAGTTCTCAGTTCAATGTCCGAAATGAGGAAATGGGTGAAAACAGCAGCTGAAGATGAAGCTGAATGTAATCCAGAAGGTGAAGATGTCGCATCAGTGGATTAATCCAGCGAGGAACAGGAAGTCAAAGAAATGTTGTCTGAGAGCAATAGCCTGGAGACCTAGCAAACTGGCACCTCACCCGGGGGTTTAGAAAGTGCTCTGTGGCGAGCAACAGCCTGCTTTCACCGCGGTGATGATTGTCTCCTTGGGACAAAAACCTTCATTGAAAACACAACAATTGTAGCAGCGTTCTGATAAACATTGACAATAAAAGCCTGAGTTCTCGGTGTTGCGAAGGCGACTCCATTTTAATCTGGTTGTGTGACGACGGCATCTAATGGGCTGAGCTAATCCAGCTCTGGAGCAGTTTATCAAACTTCAGATGACACGATCTGTACAAAGAGCCACGGATGTCACAGACAGCAAAATAAGAACAGAACTATGTTTAGTAATGATGAACGCTGATTTTTATTATATTTTTACTTTTTATGGGTTTTAAAATCTCGTAACTGTCAAAACAGTTTTTAAAAGGGGAGTCTTTAACACTTGGCCTATTTGTGTAGCATCTTTATTTTATTTCTATGTATTTTACTATATTCTGCTTAAGTATCTTCAAGTACCATGAAAGGTCCTCTATAAATAAAATGCCTCTTGTAGTTGTTGTTGTTGTTGTTGTTGTTATTATTATTATTATCATACCATTACAGATCAAACAGTTGATCTGTAATGGTTGTGGTTGGAAAATCAACATTTTTGACCAGAGCTCCCCTTTATTTACTTATCTGTTTTTAAAATAGCAACTCGTATGACTTTTTTTTTTTTAAGCGTTAGAAAAAAATTAATGTTCTGAAAAAAAATAAAAAAAATAATAATAATACATGAGACTTGTATAGCACTTTTTTGGACGCTTAAAGATGCTTTCCAAAAAAAAAAAAAAAAAATGTAGAAAAATCATACTAGGGAAAAGCAAGTTTAAATAAGTGGGTTTTAAGATGTGATTTGAAGTTCTCTAATGGGTCTGAGTTCCTGATGGTTTGGGAAGTAGAGTTCCAAAGGGTGGGGGCAGCAGCAGCGAAGGCTAAGGTCCCCAAAGGTCCAGTGTTCAGGGCGGGTGATGGGTGTGAGGATGTTGGTGTCTGCAGAGCGGAGGGGCGGTGGAGTTTCAGAAGGTCAGTCAGATATGGAGGGGCCATATTATGAAGGGACTTGTAGGTGAGGAGAAGAACCTTGCATTGGATACGGTATTGGACAGGGAGCCAGTGAAGCTGTTGTAGGACGGGGGTGATGTGATCTCTGGACCGGGTACGGGTGAGTAGGCGCTAGGCGGGCAGCGGAATTCTGTTTGTATCGTAATTTTTGGAGATGACTGAAGACCATAGAGGTCAATAGTCGAGTGTGGAGGTGATGAAGGCATGTATGAGGATTTCAGCTGCAGACTGGGAGAGGGATGAACGGATCTCACCATGTTGTTGACACTGTAGGTTTCCTGGACTTTCAGACACTGGATTTAGAAAAGGGATGTAATACTGTCAGGTTTACTGATGGGAATACTCAGAGGGATACACTTTCTCGCTGTTGTACCTATTTGAAGCTAATCATTTCATGTCAGTCTTGAGTGTATCAGTGCTGTTTTGTCATGTCTTTACTTGTAATGACATTTTTTTTTCACACCTCAAATGTGATTTGTGACATGTTGAAGAACTCCTCGGTCGGTGCCTAATTTCCTCTTAGTGGATCTCAAGGTTTTGGGCCCGTTCTCTCTCAAAGAAAGCAAACCTCTCCTGAATCACCTTATTGGTACACTGGACATGTTGTTGTTTTTTTTCTGCAAAGACGCAAACAGTTCTTTTTTTTAGACTCTGAGTCAGCAGAGGTTATTGTCAGATCATGGCTTCTCATAGATCAACGCCTACAGACCTGTTTTGGTTTCCACATAGAAAAAGTTCAGCAAAGGTTATTAGGTGTAATTCCGTCCACGTTTGTGGATATTGTCATTCCATGCATATTTTTCCCCTTGAAAGAAGAGGTTAAAAGAACTAAGCAAACAATTCAACGACTGCCTGACTGACGTTTCTTATTTTTCTTTTCGCAGATTCGGAAAACAGAGAGAATCTCTCCAAAAACGGAATCACCCACATCCTTTCTGTGTACAACAACGCTAAGCCAGTGTATGAGGTCAGTGAAGAAACCAGCCTGTAGGGTATTTTTTGCTGTTTGGTGGCGTGTTTTTAACGCATCAAACCTGTAAGTGTAGTGCAACCTGTCAGCCGGCAGGGGGAGCAAGTGACCTTCAGTTGACGTAAAAGTCAGCGACAGAAACTGAAAATGTACTTTCTGGGGTGTTGGAACAGAGAGGAGCCAATGTAAGATGTTCTGCTGTTGGTTTACTTAACCTAAATGTTTATTATGAATAACCTACGACACATCACATTAAGCAGAAATGTAGATCAGCTATAACCACAATCCGAATGCAGATATTCATTTCTTTTAATTCTTGTTTTACAGGACATTACATACCTTTGTATTCATGCAGCTGATGCTTCCAGCCAAAACCTGTGAGTAACAAATGGGCTTATTTTATCAACGTTATCAGTTATCAATACTTTGCATTAAATGAATGGCGTCAGGATGAAGGAAAAACTTGGCAAGCTTAAGGTTAATATTTCCTAATTATTTATCTCTGTAATGGAGGTAACATTTGGAGATTCTTTTCCCTGCAGTATTTACATTAAGTTTTCAGGTTTAACATATTATGACATTTTGGAGAGAAACATTTTAAAACATTTAAAATGAGGTAAATCCCACTTTAAGAGTGAAAGCACCAAAATAAGGAGTAAAAGGTTTCCTTAGCAGTTGTGCTCTTTTAATAACTTATCAGTCTCTCGCGTCATCCCCCCCCCCCCCCCCCCCCGCCCCCCGAGGTTCCTTTAGTTTATTGATGTTTGTGGACATTGCTTTATGTGTAGCTCTCTAAGATCTACACGCAGTATTTCAGTCAGGTTCAGTCGTGGACTCTGACTGGTTCAATGGTTCATTGTTGAACCTTGATTAGTTTCTTTTTCTTTTTCACTGCTGTTGTTCCTGACCCATTTCGATGCAACCGTCCTCTTTCTGAGGGATGTTGTTTTTTTTTTTTCACATTTTACTCAAGAATGCTTAAGCCATGCTCACTCTCTTGACTGTGCTGTGAAAGTTCAGCAAGCACCAACCATGAGCTCTCCACTACCAGGTCTTACAGTCAACGTCAGGTGATTTTGCTGATATGTTCAGCTTTTTACCAAGCTTGGTGCTCTGGGTTATTACCAAACATTTCAAATTTGTGACTATTTATCCAAAGAAAATGTTCCCTAAAGCTTGTGGTTTATGTAGAAGCTGCTTTGCAAATCTAAACAGTTTAGATTTGCTAAGCAGCTTCTACATAAACCAGTTTAACTGTATTATGTTTTATTTTGAAGTGGAGAGGCTTACATACATACTTGATTGGCTTTTTTTTCCTTTTCTGACTTTAATATTTCCACCTTTAACACACAACTGGAGGCCTAGAGTCTAAGATGTTTTTTTTTTTTTTGCAATTTCTCTGAGCATTGCACAGCCTAACCTCAGTGTGAACTTTTATGGGATGTAAACTTCTGAGAAGAACAGCTGCTGTCTTGAATGATTCCTAGCTGTTTTGTTTACATGTATATTCAGGTCGTGCAGTGGACACTTATACCGATCAGCTTACTTTTGATGGAGATTCAGCATCTTTAGCAAGTGGCACGTCTGAGGATCAAATCCCTAATCTTTTCAAAGATAGAGAAGCTTTCTGTGAATGAGCAGTGGTTCTAAATAGTTGTGAGACTAAAATTGTAATAATCAGTTGTAATAATTAGTTTGGCAGCACCTAGATGCTACTATTTACTTTAATTCCTAATTGAACTGGAAGGGGGAACAGAGTTTTGCATGTGCTGCTGATAATGCCACAAGGTACAATATAATGAGAGGTTGTTTATCTGGCCTAGTAAAGATAAGATGTTTCTATGGTTGTTAATATAATTATGACAGTTCTGTCTCACCTTTCCCACAGTTTAAAGTCCATTTAATGAAAGTTTTGCATCATAGAATAACAGTGTTTCCAGTCCACCACCCATAGCTGCACACTGCTGGTCGGCTTGCTGAAGGACAGCCGCTATACTTTTCTGTTCTTTGTAAGAAAGAGAGATTCAGCTGTTTGTTGTTTTGGCTGAATAAAAATATTTTTTTCTTTTTTTTTTGGTGACTGAGTATTTACCAAGCAGGCTGTTAGAATTGTTGTGTGGTTCTGTTAAAATGCTCTGCGTATACAGAAAAGCAACCTAACGGCCCAGTACGTGCGTTACCAAAAATAGAATTGAAAAAATGAAAATGAGCGCACTGGAAGAACTAAAACAGGTCCTGCTTTCATATTATACAATCTCCGTTTCGTCACATTTCCTCCCGTTTTCCCTCAGGGTGATTTTCGTTTTGCTACTATAGCTGGGCCGTCCATCTTAAACCATTTTCTTTGAATGGTTTTTCTAGCGGGAATGCCTAATGTTCTGAACAGATATATTTTTTCGTGTTGTTCGGTTTTAACAAATGTGAAAAGCCAAAGAAAATTAAAGTTTAGAACTTACATTTACTTCTAATAAGATAAAAATTTCTGCATAAAGTGTAACCCAAAATACCTACATTTCGTTAGGCAGATTAAAATATATCAAGATGATTGACTTCCTGAGAGATACACTTTCTTCAGCAGCCACTAAAGTCGACTTCTGAACTGGTGAAATAAAGAAAAAACCTGCATAGAAGTTTTCAAGTTTTGCCACGTGGACCAAAATTGTCAAGTGAAAACTTCTTTCAGGCTGAAAGAAAGTGTTTTTTTTAAACAAAAACTTTTTTGTTTCCAACAAAGCATTCACTATTGTTTTAGTCATTCATCAGTATTTTTGGGGACGTGTAAATCATTGTAGATCTAACGTTTGCTGCTCATTTGCCTCATTAAAATAAAGGAGTCAAGGTTGCAAATTATTATGACCTCAATTGAAAAAAAATTAAAAAAATTTTAGTCTATTCTCAGCAATAAGAGTAAAAGACAATGGATAGGTGTGTTCCTATCTTCTATAAAATTATAGAGAATACAAAAATCCTACTTCTTAGTAGACAAGTACTTTATTTGGTACCTAACATTTTACATTGTAAGAACATTTTAATATGTTGGGAATAATTTTGCGTTGAATAAAAAAATCTCTATCTTCATAAACCACCTGTGCTGGGGGGCAAAATATGTGTAATTCTTTCCGTTGGTAGGTGGCGGGGCTCTAAATCACTCCAAGGCCCGCATATAGCCCCTGAGCCACACTTTGGACCCCTCTGGCTACATAATAAAACAAAATTAGATTTCTTAGAATATTAAAATATTACATCAAACTAGTGAAAAATATATAATACAGAAATGTGGGCTTAAAGAACAGTATGTTCAATACCTGCTTAAAGGTTGTTATTTTCGAAAGATGCTTTAAATCTGACAACAAGCCTCGTCGTAACACATGTTCTAACTTACTGAAAAGTACCTGCGTTATGCTCCATTGTTTCTGGGACCCAAACTAGGATCCGGTTCCAGAGAAGCAGAGCCTGAAGGGAAAACGTTGCTTCTCCAGTGACAGTTAAACCAGCCACAGGTTATATCTTCTATGTTTTTGTGCTTCGGAGGCAGATGAGCTGCTGTCATTTCAAGTGCCGTCGGCTGGCATGGCTGCGTGTTGACAGAGACACGAGCTGCACCTCCCGTCCCAGCAGCGGCTGCTATCGTCACAACACATTACTCATAAAAGTAATATCTGTTTCTGCGAGGTTTGTGACTTCCTGTGACACCTTGCTCAGAAGGGGGGGGGGGGAGGGGGTCGTTGGTCATGGACTGCAGGTGGAGCATTAATGAGCCATCTTCTTTATTGCGGAGCACTCTGATGACTGATTGTGAGAGCAGTTTGAGAAATGCTAACTTTGTGCTTTCTGTTTAGGGCACCGGGCGACGTGGTTTCTAAAGGTGCCGTTTCTGCCAGCAGAGTTAAAGTGGCAAGAGTGGTTGAATGCATTTCCGAGGCTTTATGTCCTGTGATGCATTGACGGCTGAAAAGAATTGATTGTTAGGTCCAACCAAAAATCTCAACACAGCAGAGTTTGCCCTGCTTTATAGGCTGCTGATGAGGAAGATTACCGAGCACGGCGTTAGTCGGTTCAGTTGCCGGAGTCATCCGGGGTCTGAAGAGGAACCCGTTTTAGGCGAAACTCTTAGTTAATGAGAATCTAACTGTTGTGGCTGTTTGGCTGCTCTTGATTGGGCTGGGTGTGGGTGGGGTCTGGTGCGGTGGGGTTGTCTGACCCACTGTCGCAATCAGGCGTCCTTCCCTCCGGCAGCAGAGGAAGGAAACCTCCCAGTGACATCTGGCTGTTTGCTTCGACCACCCAGGCCTTTATAATAAGCCCCCTCTGTCACAATCACTGGTCTGACTGAGGAGAGGGTGAGGCCAACCGCCGTCCCGCCACGCTTGCCATCACACAGGGGCCCCTATGGTCAGATCTGATGGCCCTTCTTATGCGTTCGTTACATGACAGAGAACAGCATTAGTGGTCTGATGGGCTACTGACTCCATCTGTTTTAAGACGGACTCTACTCTTTATTAGTCTTCATGGACTCGAAGCTCGTTTTGTTGTTCTCGAGCTTTCGTTTTAACGCACAGCGATCACAGACCGTGAAGGCATCAACCGATTTGCATCAGCATTTCCAAATTTGCGTTTGTGCAAGGTGTTCTCAAGTCCAAACTGGTGCGAAAACTAAGCAGACCATTGTAATTTAAGTAAAAAAAAAAAGGGATAATCAGCGTAAAATATGCCAAATATACCGCAGATTTGAAGAAGCTCTTTTTGAATTTCAAACATGCAGCAGCTTCTGTCACTTCCAGCTTTATTCTCTCTTTTTTTTGTCGTATTAAAACCTCAAACTTCTCTGTCACAAGTTAGTAGTCTGCACATCGAACAAGACCGCCGGAAACCTCCGTGCTAGGAGGACAGAGCGAAGTGCTGAGGGAGACGTTTTAAAGAAAAGTTCGGATCTTGAGCACGAGGGGAGGGGGGGGATAAGACCCGAAGAAAAAGCAACAGTCTATTTTAGCTCCAGTCTGTTACTGAGTCTGCTGTTGAGTAACAAGCATCTCCTCCTCCAGAGACGGCGTTATCAGCCACACACTTCTTGATTATGCAAAAACTAAAAGATATCATTGTTTTCAAGATGTCTGAGGAGCATTTTTTTTTTCAATCCCACATCAGCTCTGTCCTGGTGCTAGTTCACCAGGAGCTTTATTTTGTAGTATTTCTATTACTGCTTGAAGGTGATGTAATTTTGCACATAAAGAAAAAGTAGACGGTTACTTCCTTGTCTGTCCCGGCTGTCTGTGCCCTGGTCTACCACAAACTCTCTGTTTGAGCAGACCCAAGAGTTTTCTCATATGACATGAGCGATTCCTGACAAGCAGTTTCCTAGAACAGATTGAAAGCTATTAAAATGACACCATGTTACCATGTAAACCACTCAACCCATTTGCAGTTTCCAGCGCTACAATCGGGACGCCATTGTAATTTCTGAAACACTTTGGGAGCACCTTTCGCTGGCCTTTAACGGAGTTTCGGTTCACGGTGTCTCTTCTCAGATCCCGTTAAATGTAACCCATTTTTAGCTCCACAACCTCCATCACAGACAAGAAGCTTCCCTCCCTTAATTCCTGAGCCACTGTATTTATTTGTTTTTTCTTATTTAAGACTTATATTTACTTGTGTTGCACAATCTTTTCTATTTTTTTCTTGTGTTTCTTTCCAGGCTGCAGCATTTCAAACAGTGCATCGGCTTCATCCACGAGTGTCGCCTCAACGGCGGAGCCTGTTTGGTTCACTGGTAGGTTTTTTCAGATCCGACCAGCTTCCTCATGGTAGCTGGGGGTGTCAAGTCATCCCTCTAAATAAGGATTACGAGAAAATCTCTTTCCTGTTTAAGGTATTTTTAATTAAAGACATGCTCATTAGGTTTGAAGCTTACCTGCACTCATAATGGGCATGAATGCTGTATTCATTTTGGCTATTTAATGATGCAAATAAAGCCTTTTTTTTTGTTGAGGTGTAATTATCATATAACTTCAATTAAAAAATTGGAATTGGGTGCACAGGTGAAACATAATTGTTCATTTAACCTTTTCCATCCTGTATGTACAGGTTCCAATATGTAATATTTGGGTGTAGTTGCACCTTCATCACACAATGCTTGGCAGCGTTTGCGGAGTTCATTTCAATGGTCCCGGCTCAGATCTCAGTGTTAAGCACATTGTGCCACTTTTCAATCTGGTTCAGGTTTGGACTATTTCTGAGACTTTATGTAAAAAAAACCCAAAAAACTACTTTATCCATTCCAAAACCAACTTAGATGCGTGTTTCACATCTAAACCGGGCCATTGTCCAGTCTGATCACTCCCTTGTGTCCAAGTTTCCACCCCAGGTCGGAGAAAAGTGGTTGGAATAATGAGAAAAAGCCCAGTAGCTACCGAGGGGCCGGCCTCTTACGGACAGCAGGGCCCCTGCCTACAGTAAAGCCTTGTCTGCATCGCCAGTGATTGAGAGTGTGCCAATAAGGAGAAAACCACCCTGCTCTAAACCAGCTTGTCTGAAATGTGCAGTTCTGCACATGTTTATGGTCTCTCTTTCTGATGCACATTGCCTTTTTCTGTTTTTCACGCAGCCCTATTGAAAAGGGCTTCTTGACCAGTGCTTCTGTCTTTTTATCTCTCCCATGCTCTGAAGGCCCTGGTTGGTTGAGGAAGATGACTGTTCACACTGACCCTGGTTCTCTGGAAGGCTCCTCCCTGTTGGAAGGGAGTGGTTTCTCTCCACTGTCGCAGCATGCTTGCTCAGGAGGTGGCATTGCTGCAAAGATATTGACTCGATGCAGTAGGTTGGATAGATGACCTTTTATCAAATGAGAGTAAACACTGAGTTTGACGTCATTATTGCAGCGAGAACTGAATTGGAATCAGTTTTATTTCTGTCTGATTTCATTAGATATTTCTGTAAATAAATCAGTATTTAAATAAGATCTTGGAAAGTACCTTAGGATGACATTTGGAAACCGGTGCCATATAAGTTGTACAATAGCGTTGTATAAATATCTTCAGGAGAGACAAAGACTCAGTCCACAAGAAATAAAGGAGTCGAGTGAGGACACAGTACCAACTCTTAAGCATGGTAGGGTTGAAGCGTCATGGTGAGGGTCTGTTTCACTAGCAGGGCTACTGCTGCATTGCACAATGTGGAAATCAAAGCTGGGTTGAAAACAGGAGAGCGGCGTGCTTAAATCAGAGCTGGATCAAGTATCCATCCAGAATTGTCAGAAGCTTGTGTTTGTGGTTGAGGTGCAACTTGCCAAGGGGGATTTAACCCGGTATTAGTTGCCGTGTTTGTGTAAAATCTTGTGCCAGTCTGGTTGCGATAAAATCCACGATAAATTCAAAGTTGTGCATCCAAGTCTTTTTTTTATGTTTTGTAGTTGTTTGTTGTACGGTCATTCCAGAGCGCTCTGTTTCATTATTGAAGCGGCGAAATTGCATCAACGAAGCCCTGCGGCATGGATGCTTATCATGAGTGTATGTAAACTTCTGACCAGCTCAGTCATGGCTCACTGCCATCAGCATTTGTTTTCTTCCCTGCTTAGAATCTGATTTGATGTGTCCGCTGTTACCAGACTGAGTTGCACTGTTCCTGTGCTGCTGTAGCCTTGCAGGTGTGTCCCGCAGCACCACCATGGTGGTGGCCTACCTGATGACCGTCACCCACTACAGCTGGGAGGAGTGTCTGACTGCCGTCAAGGCCGTTCGCTCGTTTGTCGGCCCAAACTGCGGCTTCCAGCAGCAGCTGCAGGAGTACCAGAACACGCGGGTCTCTGAGGTAAACATGACGAATGCAAAAGAAGGAAGGAGGCAAACTCTTCTGGCGGCTTCAGCGCTGAAGCTCCAAGTCTGATGGATCTTAGGGTGAAGTGTTCTCACTGAGAGCTGCAGTAAGGTTAACACTCTGTAAATAGTTTGATGCGTTAGTTGTGATTCACTGCTCAGGCCGGGGCAGGATGTGTCGCATCCAGCCATCACGGCGCACATGTAGACTGTGGTTAACCAGACAACTGTTAATCGCTGCCATCTCACATAGGCTTAGAACCGTCTTCCAAAACAGGTTAAGTTCTTTTTCTTGCAGAGAACAACAAGCCGCTATGATCTGTTTCACTGTACAGTAGAAGTTAGAGATATACAGACCAACTCAATGGATTAGGTTATTATTAAAAAGTGCATTTATTCCAGTAACTCCATTCAGTATGTGAAGCACGTCATTTAGATTGATTGCACAAGGACTCATGTTCTCAAGCCTTTATTTCTGTTAATTATGATGATGTTCTGCTTGCAGCTGATGAGAAAAACATTTAGCATTAGAATATTTCTCTTTTAGAGGGATAGCAGCCTATTATTTGGATTAGGTATCCTCCGGTCGTTTAGCTGATATCGATGCATATAGTTTATAATCATTGTAAAAAACAGACATGGGTCTGTAAGAACTGCGTTACTTGGCTTAAGGAGCACTGAAATTACTGCTTGGCTCCATGACACAGGGGCTTTTCATGCATTAAAAACATGGTTAAAACTTTTTTAAGCTTAGGCTTTATTATCTATAAATATTTTATAATATTCTGATGTATGACCATCAGGGCCTAGCATTTTATTTGACTTTAGTCTTTATATGGCCTTATTTATTTCATCAACTGTTATGCCCTGAGCTGTCCTGTTCTGCTCTGTTCTTATGGATGTTAGGTCCAAGGATTAAAATCACTCCTATTTCAGCAGCTTCGGGTTGAGCATATAAATTGGAATAGTATGTATCAAGAGATTTTTGTTTACAGCGGTTGGCAAAAGTATTCATACCCCTTGAACTTTTCCACATATTATCTGTCACATTACAACCACAAACCTACATATATTTTATTGGAATTTAATGTGAAAGACCAACACAAAGTGGTATATATTTGTTCATAGTTTATAATCCTATGTCCGTCCAAGCTGAACATAAAAAATATGTAATTCTCAAGTATGTTACATGGGGATGGAGTTTTATCATGAGGATGCAGATCTCTCCATATCTCAGTCATGCCTAATTCATTCAGCATCTTTTTGAGTTGCTTCAAATTTTGTCTTTTTTATCGTATTTGTGAAGAATCCCTGTTTGGGCACAGATGAATATTCCAATCTCCTCCATATAATAACACACACCAGATCGTCACCAAAATTAGGTAAAATATTGCATTAATTACCGGTCTATAGTTTCCTGGTGGCCTATAAACATTCAATACGGTGACTTTGTTGTGGTCAATAAAACCTTTGACCAGTACCTATCGCCCTTCCTTATCAGTAATTTGGGGAGTGAACGTAAAGGTAACTCTGTTTCAAATTAATATTGTTACACTCCTATTTTCTTCTTTCAAAAGATTTTTCGTCTTGTCATGTTTGGTATTTGAAATATGTGTTTCTTGCCAAGATGTAATGTCCTTTTTCTTTCTCTTCGTTTTAGCAACAGCCGTACTTCATGTCGGCATTCTGTTCTATATCGGCCACTTGCTGCTCCGTCTCTTCAACTCTTTTTTTTTTTTTTTTTTTTTTTTTTCTCACATGTCTGCCGATTTAGCGGAGTTACAGGTTCATTTCTTCTGTGAAATCTGTTAGATCGTCTTCAGTAATCCCATGGTTTCAGAGTACTCCTGTCGGAGCGGACCGCTTTCATCTCTGCGATAATGTTAGCTTGAATAGCATTTATATCTTCGTTAGCTTGGTGGCGTCTTTGTTTTCTGACCATGAATTGTCGCTGGGGTCTTTTATTTTGCTTTCATCGTCGTCGTATTACTGGCTTCCAAGTTATTTTAAACTTACAATCTTCATACCTTGGAGGGACACGACCACACTGGAGCTCCTGAGTTAAGCTGTTTGTTTCAGCGCCATGCCAGAAGTCTCTTCAAAAGGTGTTTTTAATCTGACACTGGAGCCTCATCGGTATACATATTCTAATGTATTGAGTATGACTTTAAAATGAAAAAATTCAGATTCTCAGCTATAGCTACACTGTACTTGTCAAAAAGGTAATGAAACAGAAATGCAATCTGTAAATTTCCCCCAAGTTTTTAAAATGTAAAAATTTTTATTTTACAAAGAATTGTCATTATAAATCCAGCGCAACCAGCAGTGACCCAAGTCATCTGATTAATAAATGGAGTCCAGCTCGGCATAAATCCAGCTGTTTAATGATGGCCTCTGATGTTTTTAGAGAACGTTGGTGAACAAACAGGTTCCTGAAGACCATTAAACACAGCAGACGAGTCGGGTATAAAGTAGTGGAGAAGTTTAAACCAGGGTTAGGTTGTAAAATAATATCCTAGGCTTTGAACCTCTCACCAAGCACTGTGCTGTCCATCATCTGAAAGTGGAAAGAGACACATCTGCTAGCGAGCCGAGACAGGTTTGTCCTCCTAACATTATTCGGTGAAGCCTCCTAGAGGCCTACAGTATCTCTGGAGGAGCTGTAAAGACCCACACTTCAGGTGTTAGAATCTGTTGTCAAGACAATTAGACGTGTGTGTCTCACAAATCTAAAGTTTACGTGGCAAGCCTTTGTTGAAACTGAGCGAACAGAAGTCCTGTTTGCAGTTTGTTGCAAGCTGAGCAGGGAACACACCAACCATGCAAAAGAAGGCGCTTTGGTCAGATGAGACAAGAATTAAGGGTTTTGCTTTATAGGGAAAACACTGTGGCGGAAAACTGACACTACATAGCCAACTGGAACCAAGACCCCCACTGTGAAACATGGTGGTAGCAGCATAATGCTGTGGGAAATCTTTTGTTCTGAAAGCACAGGAAAGCTCTTACTAAATACAGTTCAACGCTGGAAAAAAACGTGCAAAAACCTGAGCGTGGGTTGAAGGTTCACCTTTCAGCTTGACAACACTGTTGAAGTTGCAGCCCAGAGCTGTAATGGGGTTTTTTTTTAGATCATAACATGTGCAAGTGGTAGAATGGATCAGTGAAAGTCTAGACCTAAGTCCATTTGAAAAATCTGTGTCAAGATTTAAAAGTTGACGTTCACTGATGCTCTTTCGCCAGTCTGATTGAGCTTGTGTTATTCTGCAACAAAGAATGGATGAAAACGTCAGTAGTGGAAACGTAGTAAATGGTGGTTCTAAGTATTGACTGAGGGGAGCTGAATACGCATGATGCGCTTGTCAGATTTTAATTTGTTGAAAATGTAGAAAACCACTTATCATTTCCCTTTACAGTTGTAGAGTGCTTTATGTTCCTCTGTCACATAAATGCCAATAAAATACCCAGAATTTTGCAAAAGAGGGCAATGCACTGTATATCTGATATGGTTTGTAAATTATTTTGAAGGTAGAGAAATCCAAGTCAAAGTCCAAGTAAATTTAAAGTAAAGTAAATTTAAAAGTGCTACATTCACATACTAGGTCTGTACAGTTTGTGCCTTTTTAAGAGAGTTTGTTGAATTTTTCAGAAGATGATGTGCTGTGCAGAATTGAGCATGTCCACCGCGAGCTTGCAGCCGCTGGCCGTCCGCAGCCCGTATCTTTTGCAGAAGACACGCAGGGTGTGATTAAATGACAGTGGTGTGAAAGAAGGGGAACTGCGGGGGGTTTGCTTGGATTGCATTAGCCTGGGTACTGCTCATCACGTGTTAAGCATTACTGTCAGCATCTTGCAACATAACATGACTTAAAAAAAAAACAAAAAAAACCTGCTCATTGTTTGGAGACGTCGCACTGATTTCTAGGATTTAAGAGGAAATGTGTGTTCTGCATCTGTGATTTTCCCACGTGTGTCAGAGAGAAAGTAAAGCCACCAAAGATGATTTTTTTTTTTTGTGTCCAACATTATCCTGTTATGGAGAGCTTTGAATTATTCATCTAAAGATTTATTCATCTTAAAGTGGAAGATCAGGCTGAACTCAGTGACACTAAACATTGGTGAAGCTGTTAGACCATTACAGTTCAGCCGATCTCTACCGTGGAACTGGATCACTGTGTTGTGACTCAAACATTTTGAAGGTTTGTTAGAAATTAAAAGGGGTTTGTTTAATACTAAGCACCTTTTATCAAGGATCATTTGTTAGCCCCACAGAGCTGGGATTTGTGACGTTTTGAAATGTCTGGAAAAGTTTTTTTAATTTTAAAGATCTGGATTAGTGAGGGGAAAAAAGAAAATTGACTGTGGAAAAGTTAGATTATCCAGACTTTTACCTTTTCTTTTCATTTTCTAAAGGACAAAAGTTTATTAATGCAGTGTTTTGGCACTGATTACATCAAAATTGCATTCTTTCACTCATGAGTATCCATCGCTCATTGATTTTTAACATATTACGCATCAGTAATTTGCTTTTTACTTACTGAATGAACACACATTTATTAAAATAATTACTCCCTACCTATTTGGTCTCTAGACAACTTTAAATTCAAGTTAGTATGGAGCTGCGGTCCTTAAACTGGGTCTAAAATGCCCTAAAACAGCTATATTATTCCAGACAAGACGAAGGTGAGATCATTATAGCTTCGAGTCGCACCACTTTGGACCGTTTGCCTCAGATGAAGTAGTGCCTTAGAAGGATCCTGATCTGCAGAGTCCTCAGTTCAGCTGCGATCTTAAAGTACTTTGTGGCCTCTGTCAGGAGTCATAAAGTGTTTCATGACATTTTGCTATTTCCTCTTGATGTTATCTCGACTCTGGTTTCATCTCATTTTTAAATTCAATATTTTTTACAGCTGTGTTGATGTCATGAGTCGAGGCTGTGCTTTTTGGATGAATATGATATGAGAGCACAAGTTTTAGGAAGATGAATGTATTACTTTCACAATGACTTTCACTTCAAGTTATTCTTCAAGCAATATGATATGACACAAAGTTGGTGGATAATAATCCCTGAGTATAATTTTAAAGATTGGAGCTCCTTTTATCTTTTGTTCCTTCTCTTGATGTTAAAAAAACCTTTTATTTATTTATATATATATATATATATATATATATATATATATATATATATATATATATATATATATATATATATATATATATATATATATATTCATTCATCTTAATTTGTACTTTTTAAACCAATAATTATTCACAAAAGCTTTAGAATAATTAAGAAAATAGAAGCATTTTAGTATAGATGTACTCTAATCCACATATATTTGTATAAATAAAGTGTTGCAAAAGCATAATTCACATGCTTTTTACGGCCATCGTTCAGGTTTTTACATTATTCTGTGTTGATATCAGACCACTGTTCTTGGCACAAATGGAAGCTTTCATTTCAAGTGGTCGGCTGCTTTCATCTGACCCAGATTTAAAACCTGGTGCAGGACCGTTTTATCCTTTCCTAAACCCGTTGTGAGGGGCGTTTGAGATCATTGTTTCAACGCCAGACTGTTCATCCATCAAGCTGTCGGTTTGAGATGTAGTTGAAAAACCTTGGAGGTCGTTCTCCATCTTCTTTGCTCGGCTTTGAGCGATGCATGATACACTGGTTCTCCAGCATCATTTAGTTTGTAAAATGTTTGCTCTTTGGTAGTTCTTGGCTTTTTCTAGAATATCTGGTAAAAACCAGATCTGTCTGGCACCAATCCAGACAGATCTGGTTTTTACCAGATCTGTCTGGATTGGTGCCAGTTTCGAGGCAATTGTTTTATTCACAATTTATTTTTCTTGGACATGGCTCCCTTTTTTTTTTAAGGCAAACCACAACTTTGTTTAATCTAAAAAAATGAAATGAGGCAATGAGGCGTTTTGTTCTTTGTTTCTCCCTATTTCTCCAGTACCGAGCATGGATACAGTCCAGTTTCCGTCCCAGTCCGTTCAGTGACCAGCAGCAGGTGGAGGCTCTGTTGAACCAGTTCGCTGAGCAGCAGGAGAGCCAGGGGAGAGCGGCGGACCACAGCTGGATGAACCGGGGAATAGACACTGATCGTCCAGAGGGCAGCAGCTGAAACCGCTGCTCTCTGCTACATTTATGTCCTGGGTCATCTGGAAACCACTGCTCTGTACTCAAATTGAACCTCCAAACTTAATGCAACTTTAGGACTTTTTGGAAATACTAAAAACTTGGATTTACAGATTTCTTTTTTTTGGGGGGGGGGGGGTCTGTCACAGCTGTTTTTGATCTCTGGATCTTGATCTAGAAATGTACTACAGACTTGAATTCCTATTATCACTGAGCACTGCCACTAAAGGGGTTTAGGCGCTCATGGACGCCTTATAATAAACACCCCAGCACTTTAGACAAAGTGAGTAACTTGTGTGTGTTTTTTTTTTTTTTTTATCATGAATTAAGCAGCCTTAAGAAATTGAGAGATTAATGTTTGCCTTTATGAAAATGAAATGAATCTTTTTTTTTTTTTTTTTTACATGCACTAGTTCAGGTTCTCAGAGGTAGAAATTGCGCATCAAGCACATGTAATTAAAGAAAAGAAGAGGAACAAATGTTTTATTTGCTCATGCCACCCACACCAAACTCCAGTACCCGGACCACACTGTGGAACTTCCTGACTTGGTGCAGATTATGATCATTTTGTAGCAGGACACAAACCCGGTGGGCCGAGTGGCCCATAAACGCCCACTGTCCCTGCTAAGAAGGTAACTTCATGCACCTCATCAGGGTTTAGGCACAAAGAAACACAACGGTGAAAAAATAAAGCCAGAAGGTGACCTTTGGAGATAGACTGAGCCCAGTAATGGTAGTTCGAACTCGTTGAAAATGTTTTAACATTTGCAAAATGTTACTTGAGTGGAAGGAAACTCCCATGGACTTAGAAGAGTAATTCCTTCTCCTTTCCAAACACCCGTCTTCCTTTTAATAGATCTTTTTTTAATGTGATAGTGCAGATTTTCATGTGACTTGTTAAATTTCTGTTCTGTGTTTTAATTATGTATTTTTGGTTCAATTGTTGTATTTTATGAAGAAATGCCAAATTGCAAATAAATCTGAACCTCATGACATGGAGTGCACAAGCCAAGTTAAAGCATGTAATACAAAAACAATTGATAAGGGATATGGACCACATGAGTGATTTATTTCCTCTAAAGCATCAGATTTAATTGAACATCTGATGGTTATATGCAAAGTGTAACAACATGCAAGGGTGAGGCAGCGTGCTATAGGCCCAGCTCAATTATTAGCGGACACTTTTTTTAAAAAAAAAACAAAAAAAACAATCAGCATCTTTACCATGTGCAAAATCCTGAAGACTTTACACCAGGGGTGTACAAATGTTTCAGTTTGAGTGACGAAATTGTGACGTCAAAATCGTTCGAGGGCAAAAAAATAAATAACATAACCAAACAATTGTGATTGTTTTTTTTTACCTGCTCCACAAAATAAGATAATTTTAAAGAAACAAATTATAATATTTGTATTTAGATGACTTCCTATCCAAAGTCGGCATTTTAGTGAAAGTGGTTAGTCCTATTTACTATGCAATTACAGCGAATTAAAAGTTATTAAAAGACAAAAGTTTTTTTTCTGTTGTACATAATTTTCAATTCAACATTCATTTGTGAGATTTTAATCTTGTCTGTAACAATTTTTTTTCCCTAATTGAAAATAAAAAGCTGCTATCTGCACCAGCCACCAGTGCTGGCCAGCTAATCTTTCTTTAAATGTAGTTTGGGGGGGGGGGGGCGCAAATGGGCCCCAGGCTGCACTTCAGCCATACATGACTTACATGTATAAGATGGTGTTTTAGTTGTTTTTCTTCTTTTCTCTACAAATATGCCAGAAAGGATCCCAGAGGGATTCAAAGAGTGTATAGTATCTATACTCATCATGCATACAGGTAAATCTCAGTTAGTTTATTTCAATAATTGAATTCAAACTAAGTTTGATTCATGATAAGGATTTATTACATGCTGAGTGACACATTTAACCATTTATTTTGGATCAGTTTGATGAGTATGGTTTACAGTTGGAAATGTAAAATTTTGATTTCTCTTATAATTTAAATATCAAACCAGAACAATAAAAAAATTAGAGATGGGCACCAGCTCCCCCTGAGTCCTGCATGGATAAGCAGGTATAGACAATAGATGGAAAAAAACATTTATCATCCAGTAATTTCATGTTACTGCCTACTCAACCATGAGGAACTGCTGCTGCTGACTTTACAGTTGTTAGGCAGAAGACAGCAGAATCAGGGGGAGGGGAGGCCAATGAAAGATCATTGCCACAGAAGCTGCCTCGTCCGTCACAGAGTGTTGTTTGCAAAAATTGTAACGGCAAAGTGAGTGGAAGGAAAATGTGTTGTTTTAAAAATGAGGACAAGCAAAAGAAAGAAGCACAGCTTGGGCTTTACTTCACACAGAGGATTGTGAAGCAAAGCCCAGGCAAGACCTAGTAATTCACCAGGAGAGGATGATGTGAAGTCAGAGCCTCAAGAACCACCACATCCACTGCCACATCCTGTGCTAAAGGGGAAAAAGGACTGGACTGTTTCTCAGTCTTTTGGAAATCAATGCAGGAGTTCATTCAGAGACAGCCCTGAACAAATATTCAGTGTGGAGACTGTACCTTTTTTTAAAATCAGTTTTATGTATTATTGAACTTTTTTGAGAGCCTCAACTTTTTTTTAAAGCAGTGGACCATTATTATCTAAATTAATAGAAAGAAACACACTATATATTGCTCAGCGTGTAATCAAGCTCCATAATATATGAGTTTTGATGTGTTCATGGATAATTAACCAATATTTCAATAATATTTTAATCTGCTCAGATGCGCATGCAATGGTCGAAGCTTCAGGCTGTAAACTGAGCTTATGAACATGTGTATGGCTACGGTTGGGCACGGTTGGGCATGTTCAGGCATGCAGCTTCCCAGCAGCACACCCAAATGTTGTTTATTGTGTTATAGGAGGACAAACCGGATTACATTTACAGTAAGTCTGGCAAAAAAAATCCACTACACCTAACTGGTTATTTTAGGGGTTTTCAACTAGGAATAAAAATTATCTTCCGTTTATAGAAAAATAACAATGCCAAATCATTTAATTATTTGCTTTTTTTTTTAAGTTACTTGCTTGTTTTACCATAGAGCATGTACTGTATTTTTGCTGTAATGACAAAAAGTCCAATTAAAATTCAAATGTTCATGATTCAGAAGTTGAATCTCAGAAATGCTTAACATTTTTGCTTTGAAAGTGAAAAAGCCTGTTTATTTAGATAGAAAGAGCACCTTTGTTGAAAATAGTAAAAAATAAATAAATAAAGACATCACTCAATGCTTTAAAAACGTTTTTTTATGATTGTGTGGTATTATCTGTGGCATTATTCCAGAAAACCTGGACATTGAAGATTGATGTGTCTGGTAACCATGCTAACCTCTATTACTAATAAAAGCTAACAATTTCTCTTTTTTTTTACTTTCAATCCTTATGTCAAAAAAGAGGTGGTATGGTACAGTTGTAAATATTTAATGAGATGAAAACCTTCAACAGTGCTTTGAAACTTTATTTTTATTTTCATATAATTTTGGATTTTGATATCCATGTTTGTGAAAAACTTGTAAAAATTAGCCTTTTAAGTGATGTATCCAAACTTGAGACTTGAAAACTTAAACTTTTGGGGGAAAATGGAACACCATTAAATTGCCTTTAGGCTGAACTGATTTGTTTGTCTCTCTGTTCCCTGTTATTATGCCAAAAAAACAGACTACAATAGTTTATGTCCTGGATGTTTCAAATTTTCAGTATGGTGGTATAGCTGGAAACCTAAGTAGTGCAGTAGTGTGGTGATATTAGACATTAGAGAACTAATAACCTATAGGCTACTTTGATATACAGTTGCATTGAAAATACAATCGGTTCAACATTAATAACACAATAAATCACTGGTTTTGGTATAAATGATGTTTGTATGGCTTAGAGTAACAGAAAACCAACAGATTCAAAAGTATTGCTGCTGCATGCTGCTCATTTTATGTATTTGATCCATGAAAGAGGTGCGTTTAAAAGGATAGATGTGTAAGGTTAGATCAGCGACGATATTCATTCTTTGAATGATCAGATTAAACAAGTGGCTTTTATATTAGGAGAAAGGCGGCAAATCTTGTGCACGCTGGCTATAGTGAATTCTTCTATGGGAATCATGAAATTTAACTGATTGAACTTAACTTTGTAAAGTGCCTTGAGATGACATGTTTCATGAATTGGCGCTATATAAATAAAATTGAATTGAATTGAATTGAAAATGGGGGGGCCAGATATTGCTATGATATAAAACAAATAAATTATTGAGGAGAGGAAAACAAGATAAAGCAGAAAATTACAAGTTTCTCATCTGAAATAATTCTAAAGAAAATTACATTAAGAGGATAACATTGACCAAAGAATGCATTGACTGATGTAAATGATGACCCATTTCTTACGTACCAAGGATCATGGATCCATCAGAACAGTTGAAGGGGGTTATTACATTATCATGAAGAGGAAATGCCCTTGAAATGAGTTTTTCAGCAAGACATGGACTCCAAAGACATCAGTAAGTGAGCATATTGGTTGCTGATCAAAAAGGTTAGCTATGGAGAAGTCAGGTCAAATCTTGTACCTTAGATCTGGAGCCTTGTAGAAAACTTGTATAGGTGACATATTATCCTGTTTCTGAAGCAAGAAATACAGAGAAACAGTAAAATGTAGTCTGCTCATCCTTTTATGGTTTAAACAATAAATGTTTAAGCATGTGTGCAGACACTGCAATTTTTTCTTCTTAGTTTATGTAAAAGACAATATATATTTTTTCTTTTCTTTTTTCCTTGGTGGGGGGGGGGGGGGTCAGCTACCTGTGTGTCGGAGTTATTGGAATGTTTTATGGAGAAGACAGGTGATAAAGATTGTGTGGCTTTTTTCACACAAATATCAATTGTGATACCTATTTTTAATTACAGCCTACCATCAGCATGTTCTCTAGTGTTTTTTCCCCCATAATGAATATTGACTGATATTTCTGAAGAAATCTGGATCACTGTCCACTGTGGCAGCGCACAAGAACCGCTTTAGTCTTTTTTTTTTTGCGTTTCAGATTTGAGTGGGCGCGGAGAGGAACGCACAACCTCCTCACCCTGCCGTGCAGAAATCCCCCACTTCACACAGTAACTTGTGACTTTACGGCTTTTTAATCAGTGCTCTGCGTCGGCGTCGCCCGCTTTACAACCCTCGCTTGTGTCAGGCCATTTCTTGTAAATACCCACAGTTCGGAGAAGAAACTCTTCCTGAATGGGCCTGAGAGGCGCAGCCATTGGTGAGACCGAAGCAGCGTTGGCAAGCCCCGCCCCTGCCGTTTCATTCATGTAGCACAACAAACGTTAGGGCGCCTCGTCCAGGAGCGCACTTGATTTATTCTGAGGCATCGATCAGCGCCACGCACAGAGCCAGAAGCTCGCCCAGCTGTTTGACTGTAAGTGATTTTACTTTTGGTTTGGCCGAGACACCTGGAAGATACGCGACTTACGTTTAAGAGTTAATCTAACAATACCTGACAGAGTGATGGGAATGATCGATATGTTTTTTTTTTTTTTTTTGTATTTAGGTGAAAGGGAACAATCTGAGGGGACAGGCGCGTTGTCAAGATGTCAAACTCGGGAGGCCGCAGATTGAAGCAGTGGCTGATGGAGCAGATCCAAAGTGCGCAGTACTCTGGGCTGCAGTGGGAGGATGAAAGCCGCACTATGTTCAGGATTCCGTGGAAACACGCCGGGAAGCAGGATTACAACCAAGAAGTTGACGCATCTATTTTCAAGGTTTGACTTCGCTGGAAACAGTCTTTTTTTCCCCTTTTTTTCTGCTGCTCTGCCAGAACAAACAAAAAAAATGATGTTGGAGAAAAAGTTTGCTTCATTTTGTAGCTTAAGAGAATTCTTAAGAAAAATCTTTTTCTTTTCTTTTCTTTTCTTTTCTTTACTTTACTTTTCTTTTCTTTAACACTTTCCTTGACATTTATTTGCCCTTTACCCCCTCCCCAGGCCTGGGCTGTGTTTAAAGGCAAGTTTAAGGAGGGGGACAAGGCTGAACCGGCAACTTGGAAGACCAGACTGCGCTGTGCCCTCAACAAAAGCCCTGACTTTGAAGAAGTGACCGAGAGGTCACAGCTGGACATTTCCGAGCCCTACAAGGTGTATCGCATCGTGCCCGAAGAGGAGCAGAAGCGTGGGTTTCCCTTTAAACCGTGTGTAATGAAGGTCTTTCTGCAAAAGACCTTGGAAGAATCACAATGTGTTTTTTTCTTTCACCCTCAGACGGCAAAGTACCAGTGATGCCCATGACGGGTACCTCCAGTTCTGGTGAGCTCGCAGACATGGACTGCAGCCCTACAGAAATAGAGGAGCTCATTAAAGAGGTATAAAAATGCCTCTCATATGAAAGAGTTCCGTCTTCACGATTGCTTTTGCTTCTTGGTGCTCTCGAGTTCATCACCTTTCAGCATTTTTCAGCTTTTGTGACACTCACCCCTCTTTCAGTATCACACTACATTTGCCTCTGACACTTGTTGCACCCAGTGTGCATACCTTCCTCCTATTTGCAAACTCGCAAATGTGAACTGAAGTGTGTCTTTTTTTGCAGGAGGAGGGCTGCAGCATTCAAGCAAGTCCGGAGTACTGGTCCCAGGGCAGCATAATTGGTAAAACTTGCTCTGTTATTGATTATTTGAACTGGCTACACTTTATTATGTGCTGTGCATGCATGTAACTATCTGCATCTCAATTCGCGCCTAACTTTGTAAGACTTTAGGGACATCGGCTTTGTTTTTCATTCAAAATAACCCCCAGCGGAAAGATTGGCCGTTTGTCCCAGCTGCTGTGGGTGCTAAATACAAGCTGTCTGTCTCTGCTGAATTTGGCAGTGGAACAATTGACTAATATCCTGTTTAACTTTGCTGACTTAAGTGATTAATTCTCTGTAAATCGTGCTAACGGAATGCTATTTCTGATGATGCAGCAAAGCAGAGGCATGACTCCAGGGTTGTGTCCACTGCAGTAAAACAGGTTTTAAATCTCATCTTCCTTTTACAAGTCCCAGCTTTCCCTCTGCATCAGGACCCAATGCCATCAAGCAACCTCGGTTCAGGTATGAGGACAGCACGGCTCGCTCTAAAATCTATGAAATAAAACAAGCATTATCGTATTGTCTGTTGTCACTGAACCAGTTTTCTCTTTCTAGCTTTCTCCCAGTTGGTGATCACTTTCTACTATGGAGGGAAGCTGATGTACAACACAGTGGTTACTCATCCAGAAGGCTGCCGGATTTCCCCCCAGCAGCACCTGGGTCGTGGCGCCCCCTACAGTTCAGACAGCATGCAGAGCGTTCACTTCCCCCCAGCAGAGCTCATAGAGTATGACCGGCAGCGTTATGTCACCCGCAAGCTGCTGGGTCACCTGGAGAGAGGCGTGCTGGTGCGAGCCAACCAAGAGGGCATCTTCATCAAAAGGTTGTGCCAGAGCCGCGTCTTCTGGAGTGGGCTGGGGGATGGGAGCTCCCAGTACGGCTCCATGCCTGGGAAACTCGAGAGGGATTCTGTGGTCAAGATTTTTGACACAGGGAGGTTTTTTCAAGGTGAGCCCCACTGTTTGGATAGGTCATGAGAGTTCAAATCAACGGCGCATCCTTATCACAGACCTAAGGCAGTTTATTTATTTTTTTGTCATACATGTTGCAGCTCTCCAGCTCTATCAGGAAGGTCAGATTCCTGCTCCTGATCCCTCGGTGACACTGTGTTTTGGAGAGGAACTGAACGACCATAGCAATGTCAAGAACAAGCTGATCATTGTGCAGGTAAGACCTATCGGCTCACAACAGAACAGCTACGTAAATCTGAATCCGGTGAAGGTTACTGACGGCTGACGCCTTAATTCAACCAAAAAAACAACAACAACACGCATTTCTCTCTTCTCCTCCAATGACAGATCACCATGGTGAACTGCCAACACATGCTGGAGTCCCTGAACATGCGTCGCTCGCAGTCTTACAGCAGCAACCCAAACGTGGAGATGAGCGACGATGTGGCCACCGAGCAGATGGCCCGAATCTACCAGGACTTGTGCAGCTACAGTGTTCCTCAGAGGCCAGCGTGCTACAGGGACAATATGCCCATCACTGCCTGACTGTCTCACCAAGATTCACTTTGAAACATATCCGACATCCTTTACATGTTTCATGTGTACTGGAGAGGTGAACCGAAAGACAGTTGAGGATAAGAAAGCATCATCTATTCCCTGAGAGTAGGACTTTTAAGGGGAGGCTTGGTTTCAAAGCTCCGCTTCCGGTTTTGCATGTAGTTTATGTTGAATCCATGCGAGGTACATACAAACGTTATCATTTTTAGGCAGTATGTTACAAACAGGTATCGATAAATACTTCACGTCGCTGAAGCTTCATTGACTCCAGGTTTATATAAGTAGGCAGTTTAGTTCTCACGCTGGATTTTACTCGTTGACTTTTTCATAGTTTTAGAGGTTCAAGATGATTTTTTGTGAGTGTGTGTCGAAGTAAAACGCCGCGGAATATCATTTCATCGCATTCTATCGTATTTTCTACAGAAAATGAAATATTTTTTTATATTAATTGACATAAATTGCACAATGTTTTGGATGCAATGTGGCATTAAAATAAGGATAGGTTTTACTATCGGACAGTTATTTGTGTGAACTGTATTTCTAATAAAGACTTTTTACTGAAATTCACGTGTGTCTGTCTTTCAACAATCAGCATGCAGTGTACAGGTTGAGTTTTGAGTCACCTCTGAGTGCATTTGAGATCGGATCTTTTCTCCCCATACTTTCAAACGTTAAATTCATTTTTAAATTTTAAGCCTTCACAGCTCATATAAAACTGTCCAGATATGTGCCAGTTAACAACACCTGTAAACCAAGAAGCAAGCTTTCTTTTTAAATGAATGCCTACAACATGTTTGTGTCTGCTCCTTCCAGTCTTTGTTTAATCGGGCGTGAAACCAACATTTAAAACATAACTGCGCAGCGGGTCAAGCATATTTCCTCTCTGCCTTCGGTGTCAGAATTGTATTTATCTGATCTAAAATATTTAGCTCAAACCTTTACTTTCATAATATTTTTCTGAGCGTCTCATGCTATTTAAATACTTTGTTTAATTAAATGTCACAGTGAATATTGTTTTTTTGGACTATGATCTGAGACAGCGATGCATGTGCTTCATTCGACAGTTCGCTACACAAATACAGGTGCATCCCCTAAATTAGAATATCACTGAAAAGTTGTTTTATTTCAGTAATTCTACTCCAAAATCATATATAGATTCAGTACTCACCGACTGATGTATTTTCAACTTGTTTATTAATGGCTTTGCCTTCCAGCGAATAAAAGGTCAAACCAGTTTGTCCAAAAATAAGAATATTCCATAAAACCAACAATTAAAAGGAGTTTTAATACAGAAATGTTGACCCACTGAAAAATATGTCTTTGTATTGTACCATATGTGCACTCAATACTTGCTTGGGACCTCTTTTTGTTTGAATTACTGCATCAGTACAATGTGGACGTCAAGGTTGTGAATCTCCACCGAACTCTCGAATCCCCTTTGTTAAAACTGCACCGTTTTTCAACCACAGTTTTTCCTTTCACTCAATTTTCCAGTGACACTCTTTCCCTCCCTGGGAAAGAGTGTCAGTGACTGTGTAATTGAGAAGTGCCAATTCATCAGGTTTCTACATGATTGTGTAGTTTATAAAATGAGAATAACATAACATTTCTTTACCAAAATGTGTTTTTTTTTTACTGCTCTGATGTAATACTCAAATTTCCTTAGAAACAGAATGATGATTTCTCATGAGCTGTAAACGAACCTACATGACAGGAGGTTTTAAACTGAAACACTGAACAAGTAAAAAAACAATAACATTATGATAACATTTCTGGAGGTACATGCGCAGTCGTGAAAAATATTAAAACATCTCAACAAATGTTCACATAACAATATTAAATCTCTAGAAAAGAAAGCTATATAATTGCACTTAAACAATAGCAATTAACAGTTTTACTTATTAAACTAAATATATTAACAAAAAAAGTATTTTTGAGGCGACAAAAAATTAGGACACCCTACTACCTGATGACCAGTGTTTTGTTGTTGTTGTTTGGCTAAAATGACATCAGTGAGACACTTTTTGTTGCCATCTACCAATCCTTGAAGTCAGTCAGGACGTTTACTCCACTTTCAGCTATGAGATCTTTAAGGGGTTTATTGCATGCACAGCCAGTTTCCATTGGTCCCACAGCATTTCTGCGTGTGACAGATTGGGTTTAGATTATACAGAAGCTATGACAGTTCTACATCCATGCTACAGTGCCTGTATGAGATTCTTTATCCGGAACATTGTGTTTGTTTTTTTCCACTGTTTTGTTGTCTAAATAATAAAAATTTAGACACACGTCTGTCCAAAGAACTTTATTACAGAAGTTCTGGTCTCTGTCCATGGTCTCTCAGGTAAACTTCAATCAAACTACAGGGGGAAATTGCTATGAAGGCCAGACCTGGGGATGTAGGCATTTGTGTTGTACATCCTCCATTTGTAGCCTTTTTCCAGATAGTTGAGTCACTTATTTCAAACTCTTTTGGGACCTCTGTTAAACTCCACTCGGGACCCACAAGCAGCAACAAGCTTCTCTCTGAAGGCTTCAGAGATGTTTTCATATCACCATAGTATCACCCCTTACTTCCCAATCAGGAGCGCAGCAAGGTTTGAATAGGACAAAGCTCCTTCAAAATGCTAAAGAACGAGGTTGTAATGATAAGCACCTGATGTGACGGCCTTTTAAAATTTTAGACATTTTAAGTGGGAGGAAAAAGCAAAGTGTCTTAAGTTATTCCTCATCACAAATAAAAACCTCACTGTTTGAAAAAAGGTTTCGGTAGAGATGTTACAATTATATCAAAATGTCTAAAGATAGAGGGAAACATATTTTTACAGAATTTGTATGTTGGGTACAAATCCTGCAAAAAAGAACACAACCTTCACATTTATATTTAAACTAACTAAAAAGACAATTCTTGTGATTAACAAAAAAAATCTAATCATAGTGACCAAGAATATTTTCATCCAACAGTGATAGTACCTCTAAGGGGGATTTCTTGCATTATCATCGCTAAAAAAGCTTTACTCAAAGGGAACTCCATCACCACTGAGATGCTCATTACTTACTATGAACACATACTGTTATTCACCCTGAGTTTAAAATTATGAAACTAAAACCCTTGTTGAAAGTAAAAGAAGGATCTAGATGGGGAAGCTTTCAGATATATTTTCCTGATGACTAACTACAGAAAGGACAGGAACAGAGGTGACCAACGACTGCAGAGTGATACAATGATTCATAGTGAGATTCTTCTCCTATTTTCCCCCGTTTTCTAAAATGCCAAATGGCACATAGTGACGACACTGGAAAGGAAATGTGTGTCCTTAATGCATCATGTAGGTACACATCCACACACACCCCTGCACAGAAACTAATGGTTCAGCGCAAGACTTGATGGTATGCATCACTGTCTTGCTGCGTGTCCCATGTGTGGTGGAGCTTAAAGTCTCAAACTGATGGCTGGACGTTTTCTGGCAAAGAGCATTTCAATCTGAAAAACTCACACGGAAAGAAGAGACAATTAGAAGAATTTATTGATACAATATTTTAAGATTTTGGCGCTCAGACCTCGGCAGGAAACATTCACGCTGAATTATACTTCAAAGCAGGTGTATGAGAATAGGGATGATCCCCCAGGCCTGAAACTGGTGGTGGAGTGGAGATAGAAGAAGTTTTGTTCAGTCCATAATATGATCTGTTTAAGCTAGATGTCCAACTTGATAAACACAGGTTTGCATGACTGTCCATGATGAGCAAGCTTGAAGCGACTGTGGAGAGGAAAAACTCCCCTTTGGGAAGAAACCTCTGGCAGAACCAGGCTCAACATGGCGGTCTTCTGCCGGACCGATTGAGATGTGACAGCGAATTCTGTAAGAGTCCAGGAGGAATTACACTCTAATAGGAACAAGGTTGTAGGAGCACATAGGAAAGCCAGATGGAGCTGCTATGATGGTGGAGAAGGGGATGGAGGTGGGTTGAATCCAGTCATCAGAGTCCAGATCAGACATCACACAGCGACTGCTTGCTTGCTGGGTAGAAGCTGAGCTGGATTTAAAGTTCTTTTAAGATGGATACTGGACGCTGATTGGCTTCGTGGAGAAGCAGTTCAATGCTGATTGGCTTGCGTCGGAGGCGAATGAGTCCCTGATTGATGGAGGTAGGCAATGAGTTTCTTCAGTCTGAATTTCCGCTTTAAGCTCCATAATTCTTGGTCGGATCCGGAGAGACGGCATCCATCCCACTTTGGATGGTGCAGCTCTTCTTTCTAGGAATCTGGCCGGATTTATTAATTCTCCTAAATGCTGACAACCCAGGGTGCAGCCCAGGAAGCAGAAACCGTAGTTTAACACACCTCTCTGCAGCTTATGTACTGTTACCCACCCATTACCCTATTGAGACAGTGTCTTTCCCATGGCCAAAACTGAATAGATCAAAAACTGATCTAAAAGGAACAAATCATAAAAATCCACGGCTCACCTTGAACCAAAAAATAAAACAATTAAATGTGGTCTATTAAATATAAGGTCTCTGCCCCCAAAGACTTTGTTAGTTAATGAATTGATTTCTGATAATCAGATTTATTTATTTTGTCTCACAGAAACCTGGCTACAAGAGGACTACGTTAGTATAAATGAGTCAACTCCCTCCAATTTTTCAAATTTCCACATTCCCAGATCTGTGGGAAGAGGAGGAGTGGCAACCATCTTTCAGTCTGATTTATTAATTAGTCCCAGGCCAATTAATAATTACAGTTTTTTTGAACATTTAAACCTCAGTTTCCCTCATCCAAACTGCAAAGCAATAAAACCTCTTCTGTTTGTTGTTTTGTAACGTCCACCAGGCCCTTACACTCAGTTTTTGGATCAGTTGTCAGACTTATTATCTGATTTGGTGATAAACACTGACAAGGTTATTATAGTGGGGGATTTCAACATTCATGTTGACACAGAATGTGATAACCTTAGTGTAGCCTTTAAAACTATCCTAGATTCAATTGGTTTTGCTCAAAATGAGCATAAACCGACACACTCTTGGCTCCATACTTTAGACCTTGTGCTGACATATGGCATTGATTGTGAAGAATTAACAGTATTTCCTCGCAACCCTGTCCTATCTGATCATTTTTAATAACATTTGAGTTTAATCTAACTGAGTTCTCCACCTCCAAAAGAGGGTTCCATTATAGTAGATCTTTATCGGACAATGCTGCATCAAACTTTAAAGAGTCTGCCCCCCTTTTAATATCTTCAGTATTGCAGAAATACCCTGCAGATAGCAGCAATGTTGTTTCTTCCCATTCACAAATAGATGTCTTTGTTAACGGTGTGACTTCGTCATTGCGTTCTGCATTAGACAATGTAGCTCCCTTGAAAAAGAAGGTGATTATTCACAGGAAGCTGGCTCCCTGGTTTAATTCAGAGCTGCGTTCCTTGAAGCACAATGTTAGGAAATTGGAGAGAAAATGGCGCTTTACACACCAAGAGGAATCCTACTTAATCTGGAGGGACAGCCTATTGTTGTATAGAAAGACCCTTAGCAGAGTTAGAGCAGCATATTTTTTATCATTAATTGAGGAGAACAAAAATAATCCTAGATTTCTCTTCAGTACAGTTGCCAAACTTACACAGAGTCATAGCTCCATGTATCCATCCATTCACTTAGCTCTTAGCAGTAATGACTTTATGGGATTCTTCATAAATAAAATTGATTCCATTAAAAATAAAATTATTGGCATCCTCCCAAACATGATTACCTCGTCCTCAGTAAGTGAGTCAGCGTTGGAGGAATCTTTAGAACCTGCGCTGTGTCTGAACTGTTTAGAAGCAGTAGAGCTTTCTGAGCTATCTAAAATCTTAGCTTCATCTAAACCTTCTACCTGTATGTTAGACCCAATCCCAGCCAAGTTGTTTAAGGAGATATTCCCTTTCATCAGTGGCACTATTTTAGACATGATTAATCTATCCTTAGTAAATGGATATGTACCACAGGCTTTTAAAGTAGCTGTTATTAAACCTTTACTTAAGAAACCATCTCTTGATCAAGATGAGCTAGTAAACTACAGACCTATATCTAATCTTCTTTTCTTTTCTAAAATTCTTGAGAGAGTAGTTGCTAATCAACTTTGTGAACATTTACAAAGTAATGACCTACTTGAGGAGTTTCAGTCAGGCTTCAGAGCTCATCATAGCACTGAAACAGCTCTGGTGAAGGTCACTAATGATATTCTTATGGCCTCAGATAATGGACTTGTGTCTGTACTTGTCCTGTTAGATCTCAGTGCTGCATTTGATACAGTTGATCACAATATTCTCATACAAATACTTGAGCATACTGTAGGGATTAAGGGGAAAACATTAGGCTGGTTTAAATCTTATCTATCGGACAGATTCCAGTTTGTTCATATTAATAATAAATCTTCTTCAAACTCTAGGGTCACTTGTGGAGTACCACAGGGTTCAGTTCTTGGACCAATTCTCTTTTCTATACATATGCTTCCGATTGGCAAAATTATCAGACAGCATGGGATTAATTTCCACTGTTATGCTGATGACACTCAGCTATATTTAACCATAAATCCTGATGAATCCAATCAATTACTTCGACTGCAGTCATGTCTTGATGACATCAAAAGCTGGATGACTTTAAATTTCCTGCATTTAAATTCTGACAAGACAGAAGTTGTAATCTTTGGACCAGAGTCCTCAAAAAATAAACTTCTTAATCAATCACTTAATCTGGATGGCATTAACTTGGCCTCTGGTAATAAAGTAAAAAATCTTGGTGTTATTTTTGACCAAGACATGTTATTTAAATCCCATATTAAACAGGTTTCCAGAGTTTCCTTTTTTCACCTCCGTAATATCGCCAAAATTAGAAACATTCTGTCCAGGGGTGATGCTGAAAAACTAGTCCATGCATTTGTTACTTCAAGGCTGGACTATTGTAATTCCTTACTATCAGGAAGTCCACAAAATGCAGTTTAAAGTCTTCAGCTGATCCAAAATGCTGCAGCAAGAGTTCTGATGAAAATCAACAAGATGGATCATATTTCTCCAATTTTAGCTTCCCTTCATTGGCTTCCTGTTAAATCAAGAATATAATTTAAAATTATTCTTCTAACGTACAAAGCCCTTATTAATCAAGCTCCATCATATATCAGAGCTCTGATTACCCCGTATGTTCCTAACAGAGCACTTCGCTCTTAGACTGCAGGTCTGCTGGTGGTTCCTAGAGTCTCTAAAAGTAGAATGGGAGGCAGATCCTTTAGCTATCAGCTAAGAGAGGCTCCTCTCCTGTGGAACCAGCTCCCAGTTTTGGTCCGTGAGGCAGACACCCCGTCTACTTTTAAGACTAATCTTAAAACGTTCCTTTTTGACAAAGCTTATAGTTAGAGTGGCTCGTATTACCCTGAGCTGCCTCTATAGTTATGCTGCTATAGGCTTAGGCTACTGGAGGACATCAGGGCCTATTTTTCTCACTCTACTGATTTCTACTGTTCTCCAGTTTTGCATTGCATTACATTCAAATGACTGTTGTCATTTCAGCTTTTAACTTTTTGTTCTCTCTCTTTTTTCTTCATAGTAGGTACACCTGGTCTGGCGTTCTGTTAGCTGTGACATCATCCAGGGAAGACAGATCACCCACTATTACCATCTAATGTAGAACAGATTACTGGATCAATATGTGCTTCTGTGCTTTTTTGTCTGTCTTGTTGTGTCTCTGCTCTGTCTTCTCTAACCCACAGTCGGTCGAGGCAGATGACCATTCATACTGAGCCCGGTTCTGCTGGAGGTTTTCCTTCCCGTTCATGGGGAGTTTTTCTTTCCGCTGTCGCTTCATGCTTGCTCAGTATGAGGGATTGCTGCAAAGCCATGGACAATGCAGACAATGCAGATGATGCAGACAACTCTCCCTCTACGCTTCTCCAGGAGTGAATGCTGCTTGTCGGGACTTTGATGCAATCAACTGGTTCCCTTAAATAGGACATTTTTGACCAATCTGTATAATCTGACCCAATCTGTATAATATGATTGAATTTGACTTTGTAAAGTGCCTTGAGATGACATGTTTCATGAATTGGAGCTATATAAATAAAATTGAACTGAATTGAAAAATTGAATTGGCGATGTGACCTATGTCAGAGTTACAGATGATTACTCTTTTTCTTATCTGTTTATCTCATGTGAATTTCTTAAGATCGGGTCATCATGACGTGTTGCTTTTTGAGATCTTTCAGATGATTGTCAGACGGGTTCGATTTAGGTTTGAATATGCATGTTTAGCAGTAAACAGGCTTGTATGTGGTCTGTAACTCACCTTCCCAAACATTTCTCAAAATACATACAATAATCATTTGAAACAGTATTTTTATTGACTTGAGTTATCAATGTCTAATATCACAATTAGCTTGATATTCTGAAACCTTCAAATGAGCTTCAAACAGATTAAGTCTGTAAGGGGACAAATAATTTATTATAGCAATGGGTTTGAATGAAATCCTTAAAAGTGGAGTGAACTGGATCGAGCTGAATCTTCATTTTATGTTTTTGACCTGAAATGATTTTTACTGTACATTGGAATGCTGCTGATAAATTGAATTAAATCAAAGTGTATTTATGCTGAATTCTAATTCACCCTTTGCCAACAATTATTATCAGAATCCGAATCAACTTTATTGGTCAAGTGTGTCCACACAAACAAGAAATTGGACTCTGGTTTCAATGTACAAAGCAAGGCAAGTTTATTTGTATAGAACATTTCAGTGATAAGACAGTTCAAAGTGCTGTACATTAACAGAACATAAGAAAGGAAAACACACAGAGGAAAGTACATCGAAGTAGAAATAATAGTGGCAGGTTAAGATAAGTTGGACTACAAACTTAATCTAACGATGTTTCAGTGAACTACAACAGTTTGAATTAAACATTAACATTTAAACTCTAAACAAATGTGTTTTTAACCTTAATTTAAAGGAACTCAGCGTTTCAGCACTTTTAGAGTCTTCTGGAAGTTTGTTCCAGATAAGTGGAGCATAAGAACTAAATGTTGCTTCTCCGTGTTTGGTTCTGCTTCTGGTTCTGCAGAATAGGCTGGAGCCAGAAGACCTGAGTGGTCTGGAGTTGATACACTGATAACCAGTCTGTGATGTATTTTGCTGCTAAGCCATTCAGGGAATTATAGACTAACAGAAGTATTTTAAAGTCTATTCTCTGAGAGGCAGTGTGGGAGCCAGTGTAAGAACTTTAGAACTGGGCTGATGTGTTCTACTTTCTTAGTTTTAGTGAGGACGCAAGCAGCATCGTTCTGGATCAACTGCAGTTGTCTGATCCACTTTTATGGCGGACCTCTAAAAGCACAGTTGCAGTGATCTATTCAACAAAAGATAAACACATGGATTAGTTTTTCCAGATATTGCTAAGACACCAGTCCTTTAATTCTGGAAATGTTCTTCAGGTGATAGAAGGCCGACTTTGTAATTGTCTTTAGATGCTTTTGGAGGTTCAGATCTGAGTCCATCACTACTCCCAGATTTCGGGCCTGATCTGTGGTTACTAGCTGAAGCAGCTGAAGCTGTGTGCTAACTTTTGTTCGCTCCTCTATAGGTCCAAAAATTATTACTTCAGTTTTGTTTTTATTCAATTGAAGAAAATGTTAGCACATCCATGCATTTATTTATTCTAAGCATTTACTCAGCACTTGAATGGGTTCATAGTCACCTGGTGACATGGAGATGTAGAGCTGTGTGTCGTCTGCATAGCTATGGTAACTGATGGTGTTTTTTTATGATCTGAGTTAGAGGGAGCGTATAGATGATGAAAAGGAGGGGAACCAGTGTGGAACATTGGGGAACCCCACATGTGATTTTTGTCGCCTCTGATGTAAAATTACCTACTGACACAAAAACAATCCCTGTCCTTCAAGTAGGATTTAAACCAGTCGAGTGCTGTACCATAAAGGCCGACCCAGTATCAAATGTTGCACTAGGGTTCAATAATACCAGCACAGTGGTTCTTCCACTGTCTGCGTTTATATGGATGTCATTAAACACCGTGACAAGGGCGGTCTCTGTACTGTGGTGAGCATGGAAACCTTAGTGGAAAATGTCAAAGCAGCTGGTCATTGTTAAGAAGGTGTTTAATTGTTGAAACACAGCTTTTTCAATAATCTTACTGATAAAGGGGAGGTTTGAGATAGGCCAGTAGTTCTTCTTTTTGTTCTTGTAAATATCTATAAATATTCAATGTTTTCACAAAAGAGGAAGACAAGGTTGAATTAGTGCAAATAAGCATGATATCGATCTGGGTACTCTGACTGTCGAGTGTTCATTAGATCAACAGCAGGGGAAAGAAACTGTCTCTGAGGTGACTAGTTTTTTGCAAATAGTGCTCTGCAGTTTTGACGCAAAGGGGAAGGTCTAAACAGTTTGTGTCCAGGATGTTTAGGGTCTGCAGAGATTTTATCTACTGTTTTCCTGACCCTAGACCTCTACAGATCCTGGATGGAGGGAAGGTCAGTCCCGATGACCCACTCTGCAGACTTGAATGATATTTGCAGCCTGACCCTGTCCTGTTTTTGAGAATGAACCAAACTAAAACGCGATAGATGTCCAGAGGACAGACTGAATGATGGCACTGTAGAAGTTGACCAGCAGCTTCTGTGGAAGGTTATACCTTTTGAGTTCCTGCAGGAAGCGTCAATGTGTGAGGAGGACCATCTCAGGCACAGAGAAAGGGTGGTTCCTCGTGTAAGATGAGATTTATCTCTTTAGAAAGCTTAATTTTAGGATAATTTAATATATATAAATTGTGTGTTCTGTATTTGAAAGAGGACATCAGGGTCTATTTTTCTCACTCTGCTGAGTTCTCCTACTGTTCTCCAATTTGCATTGATTGTCGTTTTTTCAGCTTTTAACTGTCTTTTTTGTCTTCTTTTTTTTTTTTTTTTTTTTTTTTTTTTTTTTTTTTTCCCAGTGTCCTGTCTAGCACTATGGCAATAGGAATTGATATCTCAATGCCAGATGGAGCTCGACAGATTTTGCTTTTACAAGTGGAGCACACAGCTTTTTTGTCTTCATAGTAGGCACACCTGGTCTGGTGTTGTGTTAGGTGTGACACCATCCAGGGGAGGCAGAGCATCCACTATTACCATATAACATAGAAAGGATTCCTGGATCAATGTGTGCTCTGTGCTTTTGTGTCTCTGCTCTGTCTTCTCTAACCCCCAGGCGGTTGAGGCAGATGACCTTTCACACTGAGCCTGGTTCTGCTGGATGTTTTCCTACCTGTTAAAGGGGAGTTTTCCTCTCCACTGTCGCTTCATGCTTGCTCAGTATGAGGGATTGCTGCAAAGCCATGGACAATGCAGACGACTGTCCCTGTGGCTCTACGCTCTTTCAGGGGGAGTGAATGCTGCAAGACTTGATGCAATCTACTGGGTTTTCTTAGATAGGAAACTTTTTGACCAATCTGTATGATTTGATTGAATTTGACTTTGTAAAGTGCCTTGAGATGACATGTATCATGAATTGGCGCTATATAAATAAAATTTTATTGAATTATCTGTCTACCAGTCTGAGTAATACGGGTACTTTCTGCAGGTTCAGGGCATGTGCAGGTGTCCTTGCTGTAAGTCAGAGGGGGAGAGGAAGAAGTAAAGCCACGCAGTTGTTTGAACCCGGAGTTGTCCCCGTGCTATTCCTTACCCACAGCCCATATTACAGAGGTATCACTGAAATTAAACCCATAGTGTTACACTAGCAACAAGAAGTGATCCACAGCGGACACAGTATTGCTGAGCAAGGTTGGGTAAGGGAGTGTAGGGGGTATCTTCTGGACGTCCACTGTAATTTCCACTGTCTTGAGTGGGTTAACCCTCAACCTTATGTTTCTAAAGGGTAGGATGTTTCATTTGTTTCTGAGGATTAGGGGAAAGTCTTTGTTCACCCCAATTTTCTTCAGGGATCTTTATGTATTTAATATATGGTTAAAAACTTGAATATAGTGTTTTGTAAAGAATATACATAATTGATATATTTTGATCATTATATTGTCATGATATATTCAGCAGTTTGAACAAGATGTACGAGCACATCAGGTCATGTATGTGAGAAATGATGATGTACCAGTTTCTTGAAGAAGTGTCCCATCCTAAGTAGGGTAATTTTAATTACTACCTAAAATTATTTGCATAATAGATACGTTGTTTTACTAGTGAGTAAGTCTGTGTATTTGTATCTCTATTTCAGTTTCACAAGTCACCAAAAAGTGACTGTTTTAAAATTGACAGTCTGTGAGTATGTGCATGTTTGTTTTCAGTTCCCATACAGAAAATGCTTTGGTTTCTACAGGTCATTTTAGCACTTTTCCATATTACTGAGTGAAATCCCAAATGAAAATAAATCTAGCTTTCAATGAAACTTGCCAGAATGTTTGAAAGTGTTGTGTTATTTCGAAATGGGCAGATATCCCTTTCAGGAACAAGACACAATAAAATACAGTCCTTAACAGACATATACATACCCTATGAACTTTTTCTCATTTTGTTCCATAAGAACCACCATCTTTAGTGTATTCACCTGTGATTGTTATGGTAGAAGCCATAGCAGTGCAAAATTCTGAAGCTAAAAAATGATTTTAAAAATCTTTTGCACATAAAACTCAGACAAGTGTGCCATACATATCTAGCCTTCTTGAGTGAATATGTTGGAGAACCACCTTTTACAGCCGCAGGTCTTTTGGGGTAGGCTTCTTCCAGCTTTAAACATCTAGAGAAGACATTTCTAAACTATTGTTTAATGCAAAACAGCTCAAACTCAGTAAGTTTCTATGGCCAGCATTTCTTGACATATATTTTCAGGATGTGCAAAAGAGTAACACATAAATGTACTTCCAACTAATTTATTCCATTGTAGCTCTTACTATATGATTAAAGTCATCATCCTGTGGCAGGATGAGCCAGGATTGGCTGACACTTGGCTCATACGTTCAGGATTGTTGTTATTGCAGATCTTTCCTCTCAGCAGCTGTTGAGGTTATTGCCATCACTGATGTTAACAACCTCAATAAGTGTTTGCCATCTGTGCTGTTTTTTGCAGTCTTTTTCATACTTGCAAAACAGTTAGTTGGTGTTTTAAATGCATAAATTTACATATATTTCAGCACATTCCTTAAAATTAGCCTACTCGTTTGTACACTTCTGTCATTTCCTGAGCATGCTAGTTTTAAGAACCTTATAGTATTTTTTCTTGTGTTATAAATTTGCTCTTTGCTGCTGGTTCAACAGAATTTCCCCACTGTGGTAAAATAATAGATCTTTCTGTTCTATTATTTCTACTGCATTTAGCTTCACCCGTCTTCACATTAACTCCGGTCAGTCTACCTCTCCTTGCTGAAGAAGACCATCTTCACCGTGTGTTGCTGCCACCACCGTGTTTTATGATACAGATGACGCGTTCAGGTTAGTGTGTTATTTTCTTCTGCGCGTGGTACTTTGCACGTGGTCCACAAAGTTTCATTTTGGTTTCTTCTTACCAGAACACCTTCTTCTACACATTTGTTGTGCTCCCTACATGGCTGAAGGCAACCTGTGAACTGGACTTCCGAATCAGAGTCAGGATTAACTTTGCCAAGTTTATGGGTACAAACAAGAATTTTGACTTCAGATTCCAACGATCGCATTGTGTAAAAACAGGGTGACAAGTAACAGCGAGCAGAACAGCAAACTGCAACCTACAACCGGAGAGACGTTATTCAGGGAAAAAGGTAGGGGCAGTGTGTGTATGTGGTGGACCAACAGATCGACCTCCTGTCTGTATGCAGACTTATCCCCGTCCTGAATCACAATGACAGTGGTGTCATCTGCAAACTGTAGGAGTTTCACAGATGGGTCCGTAGATGTGCAGCCATTAGCGTACAAAGAGAATAGAAGAGGGAAGAGGACACACCCCTGGGGGTACGGGTGTTGAATGTTCTTGGGTGGGACAGGATGCTACTCGGCCTCACCTGCTACAGGCGGTCGGTCAGGAAGCTGGTTATCTGCTGACTGGTGGGGGGCGGCACTGTGAGTTGGGTGAGCTTCTAGTGGAGGATCTCAGGGATGATTGTGTTAAAGGCTGAACTGAAGTCTACAAACAGGATCCTGCCGCATGTCCCTGGATGGTCGAGGTGGCGCAAGATGAAGTGCAAACCTAGGTTGACCTTCTTATGGCTTTCTTCATGCCGCTCTTCCATACATGCCAGATTTGTGGAGTGGAAAAGTATTTGCTGGTTTCTCAACAGATTCTCCCACCTGAGGTGCAGATCCTAGTAACTCCTCTGGAGATAGCATTTTAGGCTTTTAAACTTTTTAACCAATCTCTCTGTATTATTTGATAGAATCCATCCATCCATCCATCCATCCATTTTCTAACACACTTATCCCTATTGGGGTCGTGAGGGGTGCTGGTGCCTATCTCCAGCTGACAGGTCGCCAGTCTATCGCAGTATTTGATAGAATCGACTTTGTAAAGAGCCTTGAAATTACATATTTTGTGAATTGGCGCTATATAAATAAACCGAAATAAAGGAGACATTTGCAAAATCCACTTTATCAGCCCTTAAATACTTTTTGCCACTTCACCACTAGGTGATACTTAGTGTATCACATAAAAATAAATAGAAGTTTCTGGTTGTAATCTGAAAAGAAAATGCAAAATACAATTGCAATGAAGAATAAACACATTTTAGAGACACAATTAGATGTATCTAATCATTTCTTTACTCAATGAGTCACAGAAAATCACCTTATTGAAGAAGTCATGTGCACTTCATATGATATCTCTGGATAATACCTTTCACTCAAATTAGAATAGCGAGTGAATGGTTCATTGAACAAACACACAGATGGAAAAGGGGGTCTCACTCACTGTGCATGTGTGTGTGTGTGTGTTATTATAATGAGGCTGTACGGTCTAAATTCTGCAGAACAGGAAGTTTAAAAAACTGTCACAGAAAGCTGACTCTGTCTACCCTTGAAAGGCACACGATATGTTTAGATGCAGCATCAATTTCCAGTAAATTTTTATTCTGGGCTACTGTGGCCTAGAAGACAGATTTGTATGAAATTGAAGGCCTCCTTCAGGGTTTCATAATTTTAATAGTAAGCTGATATAAAAATAATTTGATGAACTGAAAAACCAGATCAGGTGTTTGGTCCGTGTAACATTGGCATGCATAGGCAAGCTTCCTTTTATTATCCAAACCAACCTTACAGTGTCATTGTACCATTTATATATATGCATGTTTAAATGTTACTCTTGTGTTGGATGTTTTGCTGAAATTCTGGCCAATTTTCATTTACAAAGCTGTCATTGGCCCACTTCTTTTTTTAATCCACTAAAGAGAACAAAAAGGTAGGAGAGGTTAAAGGGTTTGTTTCCCCTCTCCTCTGACAGATCAAATCCAGAACCACCTGGGTCTTAGATAACTTTAAATGTTTTATAAATTCACACATCTCATACAAGCTGCATTGACAAATCAGCTATGTCATTGTTTAGGAGGAGTGTTGCAATGAATTTCATCACATGGTGTCATATCTTTTTTGGCTGCTGTGTTTTTAAATTTAATCTGTGCTGTACATTTTTGCAGTCCTCAAGTATAAATGTTTAGACTTTTACTGTTTTGTTGTCTGTCGTGACCTGGACGCTCTTGTAAAAAAAATTTGAAGCATAAACCGTTTGGCAGTAATATGTGTTTTACATTAGTTTACAGATTTAGCCTTGTGTCGTCGATGTAACCTTGCCATTGTGTTTCCTGTTTTGAAGTGCATCATAATGACTGCGGTATTTACTTCACAAGTTTTTTTCTCCACATTAACAATTTCCGGGCATGATGCTGTGTTTTCTATTTATTTTTTAAAGAAAACATGGCAAAACAAGTCTAATTTCTTGAATTTAGTACATAAAATATAATAAAACTGAATGGATTATTCATAGCTGATGCTTTTTGGTGTCTTAATTGAAACCTTTATTGTAAACAGAAATAATAAATAAATTCACCCTTCGATTCAAACGACACACTTTCCAGTAAATAAAATGAAGCCAAAAAGTGTCGCTTCGAACTTTGTTTTAGAATTTCCTGTGATCACCTGAAAAACTAACAAAAGGTGATGGTACCAGGATTGGGAAGAAAAAATGCATGCAATGATGCCCAGAAACAAATCATTGTTCTAAAAATTACTAGAAGCTCAGCAGCTTTTTACCAAACTCCAATAGAGAACCTGTAATTAATTAAAGGCATACTATGCAACACTTTTCAGTTAATTAATGTGTTCCATACCGTTTTGGATGATTAAATGAGTCATTTCAGGTTGAACAAAGGTTTTCTTGGCCGCCCTGGTGGTCTGTGGGGGAAATACCGCACTTGCAACTGCAGGAGCCCTCGGCCCGCGCCCACAGGCTCAGAATCTCGTGCAAGATCGCGAGAGTCGGTCTTGCTTTACGGCGAGAACTGCTACACGCCCCCAGTGAAACGTATGCTCGGTGCTAGCGCAGTGGCGATATCTGTGCAGTTATCATGGTGGAACCAGCGATAAAACAGCGAAAGCCCATGTCGGAGCAGGCAAGAAAGAGGAAAAGGGCTCTGGACAGAGAGAGGAGTCGTACACGGGTGAACATCGGGCAAGCTTTTTCCGAATGGCGAGAGCTAAAAGAAAGAGAAGGCTGCAAAGCTGACGCGGACCTCGCGTTTCTGCTGATGCGATTGTAAGTAACATTGTAGGGTTTCCCTCACGCTACCGCCTCCCAACATTCCAAAAAAAAAAAAAAACCTAACTCGATATGCGCGCAAAGCTTGTCTCCCCCGCTCTGCCGGTCGCTCCGCCGGTCGCTCAAAGCTCGTCTCTTTCCCCCAGTAAGCAAATTCCTAGGGGAAACACTGCATTGGAATGGTTTCTCTCTCTCTGTGTGCATGTTCATACCTTCACTGTGTTAGTCATTGTTTGTACTGCCGTTTTTTCGCCTTTTGTATTCGTTGCGTTCGCCTGTCTGCTAAGCTCAAAACAACCGCGCCTGGCTTGACGGAGAAACCAGGAGAACAGCTGAGCATCTTTACGACAGTGCACTTTTACTTTCGCCCTCTGGGGGGAGCCTCACTGGAAAATCAATCCCGGTTGCATAGTATACCTTTAAGAGTGAAAACTGAATGAATAAGATTGAAAAACAACTTTCATCTTCTAATATTCCAAAAGCTTCCTTTTGCGCAGAAATTCAACCAGTCCTGAGAGATCTTTCTTGGCCCAGTCCCTGAAGCAACATTTTGTGACAAACCATTCTGCCACCGTCATCAATAAGCCCAACATTGGCTCAAAAGAGCCATGAAGAAACAAATATCCTTCATACGAATAAAAAAAAAGTATAAAGCATAGAGCTAGAGTTATAAAGTCATATTTAATACATTGGAATATAATCGTATGGTTAATTTATTTCAGTATCTCAAATTTACTAAGGAAAACATCATGTAGTTTAATTACAAACAGACTGTTGTTTTTAAGCCTTTATTTCTTTTAATTATGATGATTTACTGCTAAAGGAAAGCATGACATTTAAGATTAGAATATACCATCAGACCAAGAAAACAAAAACATTTTAATACGCAAATATGGAACTACTGAAAAGTACAGTAAGTTTAATACTTGCTTAAAGGTTGTTATTTTCAAAATGTGCTTTTAATCTGACAAACAAGCCTCGTCAGAATCCTATTCTGATTTACTGAATATGAATGTATTAAAGCTATTATCTTGTTTTCTGTCAAATCAATCAAATTCACTTTAGTTTGTCATCTATGGAACAACCTGTCAACATGCCTCTCCTCCAAAAACAAGCTTTTTGGAGAAGAGGCATCACACCAGGTTTATCGCAACATGTTAGAGTTCTTTTAATTACACCCATTTGTATTTTTCTTGCTGTTGTCCTCTTTTTTTCACTCACATTTCTAATAAAATTCCTCTTTAAATGTGTTTACTTGTATACTATGAAAGCTGTTTACTAAAGCCAGCTGATCAGCTCAGTTGCTGCGCCTCTTGTGATGACACTGACGAAAACCCCTATCTGTGTTTCCTTAGTGAAAATCATGCACCACTGGATAGTATCTTTGAATTAAAATGGCACCAAATCAGCTGTTTTAAAGTGGACTCACAGAAAGTTGGGTTGTCCTGCACTGCAAACATGAGCAATACCAGAGAGCTGCAATCAAAGAGAGGACATTTCCATTTTTAAAAGGTTATTCCCATTTTATTACATTTCAGCTCAACAGCTTTGGTTATATATTGCAAAATTCACAAATATACTTATATATAAAGAGGGCAATTATACAACCACAACAACAAATGACGACTGTTGATTTTATCTGAAAAAGCTGCAAAGGTTCAATTCTCAATCGCAGCAATAAACATCATTTTTACAACTTTTTTTTCAGCCGGACCTAAGAAAACTTTCATTTATAAGAAGCACACTGCGCTAATTTTCCTGTCAAACAAAACAAAAAATAAAAACAAGGCTACCCGAATAAGCGGAATATGGAAGAACAGTTTCTCCTCAGTGATACTTCTACTTCCGATACTCATTCCTTGGAAATGCCTCTTTACTTTCACTTAAACATTTTAAATCAACACTCACACAAATATCCCAATGCTTTATAGATTCATTAAAGCATTAGATTTTTCTCAGACCTCAGAAAGGGAAGGAACTTAACCAATGCTTGTGTACATTTCTGCTCCCATTTTCAGCGTCTGCAATCTGGGTCTCTTTATGTCGCAACGCATCTCTGTGGCGTCTGAGGCTTCCCACAACAAACCATCAGAGACGCTCGACAAACAGAACTGATGTTGCCATCATACGCAACAGTGGCCTTCTTCTCCAGCGTTTCAGCCGCCTGCAATTCTGCAGGGACGGCTTAAAGGACGCACTTCTGATTTTTCAGAAAAGCGGCTCTTCAAGGAAGCCACCCAAAAGAGGAATAGCTAAAATCTGGAAGCCCTTTTTTAAAAACATTCAATAAAAGGAAATACTTTTTGATGTGTTTTGATGTTTCAGGATTTTTGCTTTACTGCTGACTCCTCAGTTAGTGTCCTGGCGTGCGGCTGCAGGCTCAGCACTGACCTTTCAGCTCATTTGTGACGCTTTTATTGGCTCTAAACAGAAATTCTGAAGAAGAAATTTTGATTTTGTAAAAATACGTTTGAAAGTATAATTATCCCGAGGCCCCATTCATGTCAAACCAGGCAAGACAGACTAGAGGCGTAGAGAATGTGAAGGTGGGAAGTCAAGATTTACCCCGGGCAGGTTGTGTTATGCAAGCCGCCGTGCTGAAGGCGTTGGTGGTGTCTCTGGGGAGAATTTTGGTTGTGAATCTGTGGCTGAGATCAGAATAGGTATTCAGAGAGGAACTGGGAGAAAGCTGAGGACGCTGACACTGGAGAGGCAGGTGGGACGCGAAGCCCACATCCTGGGCCACCTAACCACACATGTTGAGAACGTACACACTCGTACCAAGGTACTGAAGCCGCTGACCGGGGATCATATCCTCTAATCAGTATCAGTTCACGTCCATCAAACCAGAAGGTGCCTGTAGCCTTGCACTGCTTGACGTTTTCTTTAAGGGTTAAATGTGGACAAACAGCTGCATAATAAACAGAAATAAAGCAAGAACATCAATAAATAAACTTGGAGATTTTTAATCCGTAAAAAAAGTAATACAGAACAATGCTGGATGAAACCTGCCAATTTTAAAGCATCTGGTCTTCAGATTACAGCTAGTTTACTTTATCTTTTACATATTCATTTTACGTTGAGCAGATAGAACAAGGGCTTTGTTAAAAGAATAATTAATATATTTAAACATACTACCCAGTGGAGTGTTTTTCCCCCTAACAAATGCACACTGTCATTATAACTAGGTAAAGATGTATGGAAAGAAAAAGAAAATCCAATTCTGTTTAGTGTGTGTTCGGGTCGATGATATGACAAGAAACACAAGAACTTGGGTGACCAGCGGGAGGGCGAGCAACTTTGGTAGATTTTTAACACAGTTTTTGAAGGCTGTCAGTTGGACTTGAGCAGAAAAATGTTGAGCCTCATGTGTTTGAGCTACAGTTTGACTCTGAAGACCCTCAGAGCATGATGGGAGCTGCCACTGATGAGGAAACCCGAAGTCAGTCACAATAATGATCATCTTTAAAGCCTTAACTGGTCCAGCCTGTTTACATTTTCCATCCCGCCGGTTTGTGTGCAGGTTTGCCATTTGTGAAATGAGTAGATGTCGTCTCCCGCTTGTAGCACCTTAAAAAGTTGCGGAATTAACCTGTACAGTGGAACTTCATGCAGTGTGAACTCATAATACTTTAAGTCACCCGAGCAGCTTCTCTGTTTCTGACTGCTGAGCTATGGGATTTCTCTTTAACTTCTTCTCTCTCTATGGTGCTGACTGGAGCGGCGGTTATGGTATAAGTTGCACCGCAGATGCAGGAATGGTGGCCGTAACTGGGAAGATTAGGATCGTTCTAGTTGTGTCAGCCTGATGATCGGTTTTGGCTGAAGCAGGTGATGCAGTTCTGCAGGAACCCCTGTTAGGACTGGAGAATCATCTTGATTGAAGCCATCGACCAGGTCACGTGGTTTTTACAATCTCTTGCCTCATAATGAATCCTTTGGCAGCGTAATGTGTGTTCAGTTGAGTCTGCTCTTTGCAAACTGTACAAGAAAGCGTGTCTCGTTGGAAGCAAGAGGGCGAGAGTTTGATGCTACTATCAGTTTTTCCTTAGCAAAAGTTCACCGAGAATGCAAACTCAGCTGGGTAATGAAGAATGGATTTCAGAAAATACAATTTAAACTTTTTTTTTTTTTTGCTGAAAAAGCATTTTATTCCTGCTATGATCACCTCACAAAAGGCTAAAAAGTCAGGCTGATCAGCCACCTTTTGAAAAATCACGTTGGAAGGAGGGATTTGATCAAAAACCTCCAAGCAAAGTTAGAAAGAAAATCACCATGACAGGTCAGTCCAGTGGGAGACAAACTATATGTAAAATGAGTATCACTGATTTTAAAGGAAAGTCTGGATGGTAAATTTAAGTACCTTTTTCTGAAAGTTTCTCTTTGGTGACTCATAACTATCAACTCCTAATATAAAGCATATATATATATATATATATATATATATATATATATATATATATATATATATATATATACTTTTTTACAATTTTACCACTTTTCTGAAGCGAACAAATACAAAGCAAACTTAAGAGACACGGCACAGGATGTATCACATCTGAATCAGTGGGTGAAGGGACGGCACAAGGTTGCGTCAGTCGGAGCTCTTTGACAACAATGATCCTTGACCGCCTGATTTGTCTCTGGACAGGAAACACAGGAAGGAGACTAAAAAGAAGAGCCAATGCACAACTTCTGCCCTGAAAAGAGGAACAGTTGGAGCACAGGCCCTACATTAAAGAGTTGAACAGTTTAACCGTGTTTTTTTGTTGCTGTTTTTAAGATTAGGGTTCATCCGCATAAAATCCCAGTGAACAGATGGGATTCCACCTGCGGGGTTTCAAATCACAAGTATTTCTGAAGTAATATTTTGATGCTCTTCAACAATCAGGATGATTGAACAAACGAAGAAATGTCAATCCGTTTTGTGAGTAATTTAGTGTTGAAAGAGCGCTTCTGTTTCATATTTGAGAAAAACAAAACTTAGGGTAGAAGAAGAAGGAGGGGAAGACCAGGGGTGGGGTAAAGGTCTCTGAGGAGCCGAAGCAGGGGGCATTAGAGCGCACACATCAGTGCTCATTCGGCTCACAAATGTGTGAGTCTGTGTGTTTGTGCATGCAAAGTTCAGAGATGACAGGATGTGGGTAGCCAAAAAGGTGATTATTATGAGGTAAACGAAAGATACCTGGGCATAAGGGGTATTTTAACATTTCTCCTTCAATTTAAGCATGCTGGGTGTTTTTCAACGATCAAATCTTCGATAGAGATAAAAAAAAAGAGAGAGAATGGTGCATTGTGGGAGCATTTTGGAAGAACGTTGGGATGCAGTGGAAAATGAAAGAAAAGGCACAGAAGATGCGAGGGTTTGCAAATGATCAAAATGACAAGCGAACTGAATAGAGGCCTTAAACTGCTCGCAAGGCATGCACTCTGCTCCAGAAAGGTTGTGATGGGGGGGTTGTGTACCGCAGTGTCACTTCACTTCTTCTTTTACCAACTAAACAGTGTTTGGGATCTGAGATTATCCTTGTGTTGAAAGTGAAAACATTTTGCTTAGATTTTGGATTTTTGCTGCTCTACAAACCGAGGCCTCGTTCGTTGTTTCCCCTCTGTTTCCCCCACGCACCAAACACCTCGGCTGCAGTTCGTTGTCTTTACATGCAGAACCCCTTTACTATGTTGCTAGAAATTAAAAACAACCTTACTTGAAAAAGGCAGTCTGCACAGCAACCTTTTTACGCCTTTCTTGTTTTTTTTTCTTTTTCAATTCACTATTTTTTTCAGATCATGAGCTCCCAATATGCCCCCACTCTCAGGGAAGCTTTCTTCTAAATGCCGATGACTGTGACGCTGATGACACGCCAGATATTCCCCCTCCATCTTTCCTGGAGGTGGCATTGTCCAATAATTTCCAAGAAGGAATTTCTGCATTTGATTCATTAGACCTGGGGGCATTTTTTCCACTTCTCCCTGTTCCCTCTCAACTGAGGAGGAGGAGGAGGAGGAGGCAGGTTTCATTGGAATTTAAAAAGCAAACACAGTGACTTTCAGCACAGAACTGAGTCTGTTTTTAATGCAACCAATTTGGATTATGATGACAGAAATCATGAAATCTTTGTTGGCTTGTTTATGTTTTTTTTTATTTAGTTTTTTTACAGAAACATGTCTTGATTTTTTTTTACTGTCCATTTTTTCTTTCAGAACAGTGAACCACGTCATAGATTGTATTTGTTCTTGTTTTGTTTTTTACTAGCTATAGTTACTGGATTGGTTTCTTTTTTGTTTGTCCCACCTTTTTAGATGAAGGAAATAAACAAGTACGGTTTTGAAGAGACAGCATTCAAAACCTGAACAAGAATATTTTAACCACCGAGTTGCAGTACTCAATTATACAATGAGTTTAGTCTTTTTTCTTTTACATGCGGTGGATGTAAATATTGTCTTCTACATCTCTAAGCTTTGTTTCATTATTTTCTCTCCAGATCTGTTACAGTTTCACTGACGTGTGTTTTTTTTTTTTTTTGTACGTGATACACACGGACGAATATTCAACAGTAGCCTAATTCTATTTTCCATTATTTATTTTTGCTTGCCTCACATGACTTTGTGTGCATCTTTGCGTGTGTCTGTTTTTCGTGACCGGGGGGGATGATTACACCTAATTCATAGAGGAACAGAGAATCCTTGCGGCTTGTTTCTAATTATAAGGCGCCAGTGAAGAGATCGGATTGATTACACAACCCGGTTTCTGGGTTTAGCAGCAGCCATGGCTCTGGCGGGCAGCAGGTGTTGATGGAATTTTAAAAAGTCGCTCTATATCGGTCCCAGTGCAGCTGAAGGCGCTGTCGACCACAGACCTTAGCAGAAAGTACAGTCACGTTGCCTGCTTCCTCCTTTAAAATACCAGACTCCTAAAATTGACCGTCACATGATCTTGGCGGGATTACCTGCTAGTACTACAACATTTAAGCTACAACTCTGTTTACACCTAAGAATCAGACACTGTTAGTTTCTTAGACGTGCATGTCTGGGGGGAAAAAACTAATTATGTGCCATAGAAACTTATTATGATGGAGTAAAAACAAGTTGGAGAGCCTTACCCACATCTGGCTGATAAAAGAATATTAGTGAAAATTCTACAGTAACCAAATGAGACGGAGGCGCATATTTTTATCTCTAAATTTGCATGTTTCTGTGCCAGGCTGGGCCCGGTCGAAGAAGAGCAACGGTGGTCCATAAAGGCAGTGATGCAGAACTTCCATGGCTGGTTGATCATGATGATGGTTCTCATAGCGTGCTGCGCACATCAATAGAGAGGGGGAAATCTCACTGATGTAACTCATGGTTGGAGAAAGGGCTTGTGTTAGACGAGAGCAAAAAAAAAAAAAAGAAAAAAGAAAAGCATGAAAAAGGGGTATAATGAAATATACGAAAAAGAGGAAATAGCTATTTAAAAAAAAAAAAAAAACTCGGCCTGTCTGTGAGGTATTTTATTATTCGTTAATTTGGTGTTGAAAAAAACTTTTCGAAGTGAGTGAAATATCTGCCGTGAACTGGTGCAACGTTTTTGTATGGAACAACTTTATACTGCCATCTAGTGGCAAGAGAAATCAATTTTATAATTTCTTTCTTTCTTTCTTTCCTGTACATTTCTTCATGATGTAATAGACAATAATCCCAATTACCCCCCCCCCCTGCCAGACATAAAAAACTAATAACATTGCAGTCCATTACAGGGACACTGTGAACTCTGTTGCACTGAGTAACTGTACTATCTGCATCATATTATGTTCCGTTGACTGTAGCAATACATCCTGCCGCTACATATACTAGCACTATACTCATATGGTCTCACACGTATTTTTTTCTGTACATGTGAAATGTCTTTTTGGTTCGCCGCCACATTCCTGACAAATAACAAATACTTATATTTATAATGTTTCTCTTTTATTTTGTGTTTTTACTCGGAGCCTTGTAACAAAACTTTGCTCAAATGTATGTTGTGAATGTGCAGCTGAAGGACAATAAAGCTTGTCTATGTCTAAGTCTATAGAATAAATTATATATTTTTTTGCTTGCATTACTGTCAACCTTTACCTTGAGTGAAAGGAAGCATTTCCAAGAATAAGAATAAACATACCCTATCATCTTAACCTTGTGATTTTACCAAATGTTTGAGGCTTGCTGTGACAATGTTTTATTGTTTCATTGTTTTTTTTCTCCTCCTTGCATGGCCGATGAGACAAAATGTCCATTTCCTTCTACTTTTGCTCTAGAACACAGATCGTATCTGTATGCACTGTAGGTTATCAGAGCAAATTGTTTGTTATTCCTGCAGCATTCAAATGACAGAGGTCAGCCACAATAATGCTGACATATCGCAGTAACAGCTACGGTGAATGCACTTTACGGTCAGTTAGCATAAAAACATTTACAGATGAAAAGTGTAAAACAGTAATATTTATTTTGCAGCAGCTGATGCAAGTTGCCTTTTGTTTTTTACTTATTTCCTCGCTGTAGGTGTATTTGCTTATATTTGGATATTTTCAGTGTGGAAAGAGCTGAGACTCTGTGAAGTTAAAATCATAGAGGAGGAAACTGGTCTGTGGTCTTTAAAGTCTGATCTTATCTGAAAACCAGTCATCCCATAAAACCACAACTGATAACAGAAATATCGTCATGACTCAGTCATTGAATCAGAACAGAAGTGAATTTTTCAAACAGTTTTATAACCGCTGAATGCTGTTTTGAGACTTTTGGATTGTATCACTAAATGAAATGTTGGCCAAGGTTTTGTGAAATGACTGATTCACACCACCTTGCAGAATGAGCAGGCGATGCACAGCTGTTTGAGTCTGTCAGTGTTTAGATGGCTTGTTATTTGAATTTATAGGACGCTTCATAATTATACACATAATAATCTTTACCTGACCCTTACCTTTCCACCACTTCTTCGTACAATGATGTCGAGGCAGCAAATGCCCCGAACATGTGTCCTTGTCACATCTGTGTGGGAAAAGTAGTTGCAGTTGTTTTTTTAGTGTTATTTGTGGCGTGAAATGAAGAGTTCCTTCAAATTTTGGGGATGTGAGAGTACCTTTTGTGGTCTGAACAAGCGTGTTTCCATGAGAAAGGGGCTTTTTTTGGGGTTTGGCCTCATGTGGAAAGAGATTCAGGTTTTTTTGTTGTTATTTTAGTGCAACACACTACAAACAAAAGAAAATAAACTGTGCAAAGACAATGGCTAAACTGGTGAAATATTGTCTCATGTAAATGTTTCAGTTAAAAGCAAATTTCATTGTACACAAAGACAAGCAGAGTACCTACAAAGTTTCCAAAAGATGATTTCATCTGTGATGAGAAATGCAACCTGGCCCCCGTGTTAAATCCAGAATTAACTGTAAATAGCCACATTTTTTGAACAGTGAGTTACATTTCACTCACTAGATAGGAGCAGGCTTGATTAACTTCAGACCTGTAGAATAGGTAAACCGTTCCTAGCCTGTCTGACAACATGAAGTTAGTTTAAAGACCCTAAAGGTGCGTTCACACTCCACCCAGGCCAATTGTTCGCTTGCCGTTGGTCACTTGACATTTCGCCTCTCTCTCGCAAGCAGTCCACACTGACAACAAGCTGACACCGCAGCCATTTCCTCCTCAGCCCTCTTCACTGCGTCATCAAATAGGAGGAGCATCTATTCGCTTGCAGGTTCCTCCTGTCTGTTCAACTCACCGTGGCAGAGATGGATTTTACTGATTGAGTCAGGGTGCTGTATGTAGAAAGCCGCACAATGGCTGCGGCGCCCCTGGGTCCACCAGATCCTCCAGAGAAGCACCCGGTTCGGCGAGTACCACCGCTGGAGCTGAATCCATTATTGCTCAATAGAAATACAGCCTGATTGTACTGTCCAAATATGTAACACATAAAAAAGTGTGCTTAAATAAATGGAAGAGGAGCTCCCCTTAAAGCGGCGCAAATTGACCGAAAAGTTCAGATTTTAGATCTTGAGTGAAATCTCGCTCTGTTCTATTCACAGTTTTGCTTCGCTCTATTCGCCCAATTCATGCCGTTCGCATCACGGACAGTTAATCCGCTCCCGAAAGCGCATTTACATAGGGATGACATGTAAGTCACTCACTCTAAATGTCTTGTTCGGTGTGAACGCACCTAAAGGAGGATTTGATGCGACTTTGACGTCACTTTCCATCGAGATTTGTCGCAACTTTTCCCCAGCAGGAAGTGATAACATTTGGCAAGATGGACGGCAGTTGCGGCAGTGCTGGGGAGTGGAGGGACAGCCAGGTGTTAGATCTCATTATTATATGAAGCGAAACCTCTATTCAAGCCGAATTGGAAGGCTTGTATAGGGGAACCGTTTGGATACGGGACTTAGCCAACAGCCGTGCAAAATTCATGCACAATTCTGCACACAGAGGACTTTGCAACGTCAAAGAGTTTACCCACTGTGTGGTAATCTGTCCTTGTTGCAATGTAACACGATAAATTGCAACGATTCAGCATTAGGGTTTGAGAGGAGCTGACTTTTATTTGTAAAAGTTGCCCTCAACATCCAAGACCAAAGCCGGTGCTGACAAAAGGCCCCTCTCACAAAAAGCATCTTAATGATGCCCAAGATGTTTGGGAAAATATGTGGTCTGAGAAGACAAAAGTGGAACATGTTGGTAGGTGTGTGTTCTGTTGTATCTGGTGTAAAACTAACATAGCAAGAAAATCCTACCAACCAGCAAATGCTGCGCTGTTTCAGGATCTGGACAACTGTGCCACAACTGATGGAACCATGGACTCTGCTCTCTACAAGAAAATCCTGAAGGAAAACATCTGGCCATCAGTTGGGTAATTCATCAACGTGATGATCCAAAAGACACTATCAATGAATATCTTTTTGTGGTTGGAAACCCTCCAGTAATAACCAGTAAGCAACAAAAAAGAGAAACAAGGTGAGCACCAACTGCATTGCAACATATTCTGCATTAGTCCTGAGTGTTGTACAACTTGGCGGAGTTTTGAGAGGGGACAGCTGGGCCTCTAAAGAGTTACTCCTCCTCTTCTTACAGCAGCTCCTCAATGTATCCTCAATCAGCCAATAACCGTTGTAGGGTAAGAGGACTGTGTCCACCCTGAGCCACTCTGGGGGGCTGAATTACGATTTCCCGAGTGACGACGAAGCCAGGGAAACGGGCCTGAATGGCCATCCATCATCCTGGGTGTCTGCATCCTCCAGAACAATGTGGTGACCTCTGGGTGTAAAGAAGGTCAGACAAGGGAAGGTTTCCACCCTCATGCCCATAGACATATATCAGAAAACATACCTGCTACTTCACACACACACACACACACACACACACACACACACACACACACACACACACACACACACACACACACACACACACACACACACACTCCATCCATAAAGCTTGTTTTCGGGTTCTGCTGACTGCAGCTGCAACCAGATGTTCAGTGTTAAATAAGGCGGATGATTCTAGAATGAGAAAAAAAATGCATGTACTAGAATAATAACATGTATTTTAAAATACATTTAACATACACATACATGTTATTATCCTGGTGTTTATGACATTTTAATTGTGGAGATGTTTTGCACTTCTAATTGATGAATGACATGCAAACAGACAAATGTGGTCTTCTTGGTTTGATAAAAACCAGAATAGTTATAAACACATGTACTAATTAAATTAATCAATCTGAGAAAAAATAATCTTAAACATGTGCTATTATAATCTGTTATAGTATTCTAACTATAGTATTCTGTGAAGTTAATGTAAAAACTGTTAAGTTATTTACATGTCCTTCAGCTGTAAAGCTACCTAATTCATAAGCAGAAACATACAGATTTAAACGTGTCATACAAATGGATGTATGTTGTTACTGCAGGTTTATTGGTTGAATTTAAATAGTTTGTCTCATCAATGACTCTTTGTTTTGTTTAAAGCTATTGTGTGGCCAGATTAGTGTTGGGCTTACCAGTTTGAGATAAAGAAAAACAAAAACATTGATCTATTAGACCCGAATGAATCTTTGGACAAAGAGAACCGAGAAAAAAATACTCCTGAAAAGATCAAACCACTTTACCCCTAAAAAAATGTGAAACGATTTACCAAGACACACCTCTAAAACTGTTTCTGGCCAACAAGAAAACAGCTAAAAGAAACCTAATGCTGTTTTTCTATATTCCCCTGTTGTGTGATACAGTTGCCTTGGAGACTCGAGATAACCTGAGCCCCGCAGTAAACTGATCCTGTATCGGGCCGCTGCTCGTTAAGCTCCGCTGTAGGTGGGAAGGTTGTAAAGTCGTAGGTTAGACTAAGGGATGGGATCTATCCGTATCTCTGTCTGGAAACCTGACAGATCTGGGTTTAGTCTGCCCCCTCAGACCTCCTACATGCATGTCTCGCTGTTTACCGCCCCCTTGCCCCACACTCCTCTCTCTTCACATCTATCATTTCCGTAGGACCCCACACACACACACACACATGCATGATATAAACTAACACAAATACACGCTTGATTAACCTCAGGCTAATTCAAAGAAATCCCTCTCAGGTGGTGACGGCTTTGAATCAAACCTAGATTCTCCGCAATGTTGGAAATAAGACTTCAAATCTATTATTATGGCATTACAGATGGAAAAAAAAGATAACATTATTTTGGAAAAATGTCCTCTCTGTAAGAAATGTGATTCTCACGGTAGTAGATGTAAAACATGAGCGCATCCATTACGTAGGTAGCCCAACATACTCCCTACTCTCTAATTGTGATCTACATCACTGGGTTCCCCCCCGCTGTACAGATGTGTTGCAGAGAGCCAGAATGCTGGTCATTCCAAACGCAATTTCCTGTAATAGAGGAGCAGTTTGAGGCGATGAGCTCAGAGAGAGCCGATGCCAGCCGGAGATACCCGCTCCCCAGGGAGTTCTGCCCCCACAAAATGCTCCCCAAGCACATTCACCAAAGTTTAGCCCTGCTTAATGTGAACACATTCAAACAACAAACAGATGTGCTTGGGAGTGCACTGAAGTTTGGTTGCACAGGTGTAAAGGTTGTTATGGTCCTTGGGTAATGTTTTTTATTTGTGTTTTGATTGATGAGCTCTTTATTATTACTTTGAAAGATCGTGCCATATTCAGTTCATTTATCTGTGTTCATTATTGTTAGATAGGTTTTGCCATATAGTTCAATATATTTAGGAATGTTTATTTCTTGTATTCTGTAATTGATGTATTTTAGTTTATGCTCTAGGTCAGAGTTAATATATTTCCCCTCTTGGTTTGCAGTGTCCTTTGTGCCAGTTTAGTTCCCACTGTGTCACTTCTGACCCTTCTCTAATGCTTTGCACACATGTAGCCGGGTCTTTATAACAATGAATATCTCGCCCACAACGTTTTTAAAAATAACATTGTACACACAGGATCATTTTCAGAAACGTTTTCATCCACACAAACCCGCACAAATACGCTGCCGAGCATTGTTTTAGACATGCCAAAGGCATGATAAATATGTCAGCCAATCAGAATCCTTCAAAGAAATGACGATGTGGAATGACATTCTGCCTCTGTACTGGGTGTTGGTGTTGGTGAAAAACAGCTGACCTCCAAGCACTCTTCCTCCTTTACACCTCAACATATTGGAGCAGCTGTTTGTAAAAAAAAAAAAAAAAAAAACAATAAAAAAGCGTCTGAACCAACAAAAAACTTTTTAACGTTCCATGCATGCTTTTACTTTGAAGTCCCGATACCGAGATGAAGACAGGAAATGATGTGTTTTGCTGTAATAAAGTCAGTTGGAAATAAACGATCGGCGACGTCGTTGCTTTCGTAGCAGTGAATTTGTCCAGTTTCACATTGATTAGACACATATTGTAAACAGTCACATCACCAACGTAGTAATCAGCACCTCTCTGACAGCGTTCATTTTTCCTCCACAGCATGGCCTAGCCAATGGTCACACATGTGATCTTAACGGTGCGTTATTTGTCCCAGACCTTAAAATTCTGTTTTGCCACGTACACATACAGGCACGAAAACAGAGTTTTCATAAAACCCTATTTGGCCAGAGTTTTCAGAAATAATTGTATGGATGAAAGGCCAAAACGCCCAGAAATGTAATTATTTTCCCAGATATCTAGCCCTCAGTTTGCCTGTTGGCTGCCTTCCACAGTTGTGCCTAATCCCCACGATCACCTGAACACATCATTTTCCAGTCTCACCTATAAGATCTCTGGTTTTCATTGTTCTTTGCTGGTTCCTCCCGTTACTCTGTTACGCTCCATGTCCTGTTCTCCTTGTGCAAGATCTCTAAGATTTTATGTTTCTGCTATTAAAGCTCCGCCAGGCTCATCCCAAGTTCCTCTCGATATTTTGTTCCTGGTGTCAATATACAAAACCTGACAAAAATGTGCTTATGAGTGCAGATAGGATTCTCTGCTGGTAAAGCAAAAACTCTGTTAAGTAGAGTCATGACTTTATTTATTTTTACTTTATCTCCTTTTTCTTTCTCACATTGAGCATTAGGCAGACTGACTGTGTGTCCTTGCCTGCTCTAACCATGACCCCCCCCCCCCCCCCCCCCCCACATCTCTCATCTCTCATCCACAAACCCGGTGTGTTAACACCTCTCACCTTTCCAAAATGAACAGATTTTGACTTTTTCACTTTCTTGGCTGCTGATGTATTTCTTCAGCAGTGGCAGATCAGCTGGTCAGAGTTAATGGGAAGATGGATGTAGCAAAACAAAGGAAAAGGAGGAAGAAACCCTGATAGAGGGTGTAAGCCTTGAAGCTGTGGCAGAGGTTTACCTTCCAGCAGGACAACAAAATGTAAACATAAAACCAGGGCTGCAATCGAATGGATCAATGTATTGATCATAAAACCCAACTAAAAATCAGTGGCAAGGCTAGAGGATTAGAGGATTAGAGGATTGGAGAACTAATTAGCATTTGTTTCAAAGTTGAGTCCATCCAACAGTCTATGCGACAATAAACAGTCAGAGAATGATATTCAGTAGAAGAGATTTCTTGGTTGTTTACCAAATTTCCCAAGGTTCAGTCCAGTCAGTTACTCTCAGACTTGCGAACAATCGTTGAAATAAAAAACCCAACATTTCCCAATAAAACAGCACCCCTGTGCCTCAAGACGACCCTTTCAATTAGTTTTCACACTTTCGATTTCCGTCCGTACTGTGCTCCTAAAGATGGCTGGCCACGCATTGTGTTACTATTTGTGAAACATCAGAAAGGGGATTTTTCATTCTTTAAAAAATGGCTTGTAAATGTTTAAGAGCATTTTTGTAATTTTGGGTTGTTCATCCTTAACGTCACCTGTTTACATTACGCCTTTAAGCAGCGTTGCAATCCTCTGTGCGTATGGTCCCCATGACGAACACAACCTCAAATGTTTGGCTTCCTTGTCAGCTCCGAGGCATCGGCAGAGCCAGTAGATTGCTGTCTTACATGAGCTTTAGCACCAAGTCACACAGACAGGATGTTGATAATATCCTGCAAATCTCCACCTCTCTCGCTGACGCTCTACATTTCTTTCTTTCTCTCTCTACCTTTCCACCCCCACACAGCCGACAGGGATTCATCAAGAGAAAACAAACACACACACACACACACACACACACACACACACACCTACACACACACACACACACACACACACACACACACACACACACACACACACACACACAAACACACACACACACACACACACACACCACACACACACACACACACACACACACACAAACACAAACGATGAGAATATGCGTCAGTTCCTTTTATAATGGACCACAGAGAATGATTTTAAAATGCCTGCTACTTTAATCACCTTGAAGGGTTGATTTCCATAATAGTCATTATTGTAGTGGGCAGGATGACTTTCTGTCCTTATTGCTAAAGAGTTGGAGACGTTAGAAAATAAGGAAACTCGCAAGCATCTTGTAATTAATTTTTTTTCTTAAACAGTACTATAAAAAAGTGTTTTCCGTTTACAGATTTTTATTAATTGTTGTTAAATAATTATTTAAGTGTGATTGACTCAATTTATGAACTTCAACAGCCAAACCAAAGTCTGATTACTGCCAGGCCTACAGTGTCTAGAAATCATCTAAGCTGAACCTTTCAGACAACTGGAAGTTGGGTAAAATATTGCAAAAAGCAACACATGACAGCCAAATCGAAAGAAGTTCAAGAACAGAAAAAGAAAATCCCCGCTGACATCTATCGGTCTGGAAAGGGTTTCAGAGGCTTTTGGACTTCAGCAAACCACACTGAGAGCTGTAATCTGCACAAGGAGAAAATATGCAGCAGTGGTGAACCTAGCAAGGAGAGGCATTATTCCCCCAATAGTGCATAAACAGTTCTTTCAGAAGGTCAAAAAAGACCCTAAAACACTGATAAAGACGATGGTGGGAGTCGTGGTAATGGTGATCTGAGGCTGTTTTTCCGCTTCAGGGTTTAGAGAACTTGCTGTAAGAACCATGAACCACAAACTCCAGAAATAGAACATCAAGCCATCAGTTCCTCACCTTAAACTCAAGGGCACTCAGGTTATGTGCCAGGACAATAATCCAAAGTACACCTGCTAAGCCACATCTGAATGGCTGAAATAAAACAAAATTAAGGTTTTGAAAAGCCTGGACTTTAGAGCTTCAACAGCCAGTTTATACTAAAAAACTACAACCTGTGTGATTTAAAACTATTTTATGTAGAACATTGAACCATAGTGCTCTACAGCGATGTAAAACACTCATCACCAGTTATTGCAAATGCTAAGAGCAGCCGTTGCCAATTATTTCTCCACATGGGGTCTAGTTTGTTAGAATTTCCGTTTCCCCCTTAATAGATGAAACAATCATTTGAAAACTGCTTTTTATATTGACTCTGGTTTCTTATGTATGTTATCCTTGATTTTAAAAGTTGATGCTCTAAAATAGAGTTAGACTCCTCTTTTTGGTGGCACCAGTGAAGTCCAGCTTCAAGCTAATTAATCATGCAGCTCATCGGCTCTCAGCAGCAATGTATAAATTTGTTCCCCTTACTTTGACATTAGATGGAGTATGAGGGTTACTCTGCGTTTACTCGCACGCCTCCCGTGGGTTGGCGGCTGTCCAGGACTACTCGAGCCCCTCGTCAGGTCCGGGCCTTTAGGAAAGATCTTCCAGGGCTGATTACAAAAGTGTCACAGAATGACAGATGAAGGCTCTAAACAGCTCTATCTTTAGCTCTGGGTAAGGCTGCCTCTGCTCCAGACTCCACTTGGCTCTTAAAGGCAGAATAGCAGGACGAAGAGGAAGGGAAGGACAGGGGAACAGATGGGGGGAGGGGGGCGGAGAAAATAAGTCACTGCATGGGAAGAAAGTCACCTATATGAGAATGAGGTTTTTATTTATCTATTTTGGAATAAAAAAAAACAGCAAATGGATAATTTAAATATGTGGAAGCAACAACAATGGATGTCTAAAAAGAAAAACTTTATTTATAGTTGCAAGTGTTAGTACCTGCCTCATCTCTTTGCGTGTCTATAGCTTCATCCACATTGCTGAATAAGACAGCAGGATTTTCCCCTTTGCTCCCTCTGTCTGTCCGCTCCCCCCCCTTATGCCTCTGTTGGTTTAACCCTTGTGGGCAGCAGGCAGGCCTGACAGCACCCAGACACTCTCATGTGATTTATAGTGTGCTCTGAGAGTGCAGAAGAGATGACCACTCAGATTTGACCCCTGCCATCTTATCAGCCACTCATCAAGACGCAGAAAACACTCAGACTCGTTGTCGCTTACTCATCCAAACCTCGTACACAGGGGTGGGCTGAGCATTGTTGGGCTAAAGCGTTTTGCCTCGAACAACCTTGAAATACTGAGTAAGATGGAAAGATTTTACTATCAGCTTTACACAAAGTGTACTTTCCCAGATATTTCTTTTTTGTAAATCAGCGTCACTTGCAGTTTTTTCTGCAAGAGAATTCCTGTCGTGCATGAATAATATCTTTTATCTTTTACAAGTGGACTTGACTCAATTTTGATATTATATTTTCATTTATTAACAGTTGAAATGATAATTTAGCCACTTATTTATATTGGAATTTCATACCTGACATGACAATTAGGGACATTCTGGCATTGGAGTGCAGTTACCGTCTCGTGGTCCTGATTGATGCTTTTTTAAATGATCAATATCCGTCTCTGTAGCAAAACTCAACCATTACCAACTGTTGACCTCTGACCTTACGAGCTGCTTCTCTTTCCTCAACTTAAAAAAACAAGACAGCCATTTTTTTTGTGCACAGCTAGCTATTTTGTATTATCAGCCATACATTATATGTTGATCTAAAAAAAAAAGTGTTTTCTATTTAAAAGTTGTTGTTTTCTTTTACGCTAACCATGATCTTGTCCGTGAAGAGAGAATGTACTGGCTGCTGCAGATCCCTGTTTGTCTCTGTGAGCCTCTCTGACCTGAGCTCAGACGTCCCTGCTCATGAAATACTGCGCATTGCAGTTTGTGATCTTTAAAGCAAAGTGCTACGCTTATGAATCAGGAGAACTACTTTTCCTGGAGCGCTTGTAACATATTTCACTGAATCTGCACTGAAATATGTTACAAGCCAAATTATCCAGCAGTTATATCTAAAGGGAGGGAAACGTGCTAATGTTAGACTAGAACTTCTAGAAATTTCATCATATGAAAATGTTTATTTGCATTAGCAAGATGTAAGTTGACTTAGGACTTTATATTTTTATAGAAATGCATCCTCTGATGTGTTTGTCAGAGCATTACAGCTGTTTTTCTTGTTAACCCTGTGTTTTAGCAACATAGTCCAACTGTCCAGAAGAAAGTCTGCTGCCACAAAACATAAATATGAAAGACTGCAGCGTGATGAACCTTTTCTGAGAGTGAATGGATTGCTTCACCAACATAGGCTTGTTGTATAGTGTTGAAATTTAATATTATTTAACATGAAAATCTGTTAATGTTTTTAGGCCTAACAGTCATGTTTTTGGACTGTGGGAGGAAGCCGGAGTACCCGGAGAGAACCCACGCATGCACAGGCAAGGCAAGACAGGAAGAACATGCAAACTTGCATGAACATTTTTGCCTTTTGCCAAAGTGACACGTACTACAATTAGAGGCAAAACAGTCAACCTTGCAGGCCTAAGAACACCATCCCATCTGTGAAGTAGTAGAAGAGTCACAGCATCAGTTAGTGGGTGTGTTCTGTTTTAGGAGGGAGTGATGCTCTTCACAAAACAGATGGCATTATGAGGAATGGACATTATGTGGATTTATCAAGACATCATCCAGGAAGTTCAACCTTGGGCACAAATGGGTCTTCTAAAAAGACAATGACCTTAATCACACAGCACAATTAGTTACAAGTTGAGTTAAGGAGAAAAAAGTCAATATTTTGAACTGGACATCACAGAAGATGATGATGTTAATCCAAAGGAAAGTTTGTGGACAGAGCTAAAAAGGCGTTTGCGATCAAGGCGGCCTACAAACCTGACTCCATTTCACAATTTCTGTCTGCAGAAATGGGCCAAAATTCCAGCGAACTGTTTTAAAAACTTGTAGAAAGATGCCCAAAAGGTTTGAACTAAGTGGCACTGTTTAAAATGCTATTCTACCAAATACTGAAGAAAAGCATGTGAACTTCTGAATTTGAAAAATTCTGTCGTTATTTTGGCATTTATCAGTTATAAATAATTTTGATGATCCCTTCTAACCTTAAAGAGGAAAGTTTTGCCCGATTTAATGTGAGAAAGGTATATCTCTGAAAATATTGCATGCAAATATTTAGTTGTAATCTATGATATTGACTTTGAAAGGAATTATAAGACCGACACTTAGTAACTTCTTAAAAGACTGACTGGAGCGTCCTGAATTATATATAAACAATAGAATTCCCTTCAAAACGCGTAAGATGTATTTCAGTGTGAAAGAACTGCATGTTCTGTCCAGTAGGGGGAGTCATACACAATGTTGTGAAACTATAAATTGTCCCCCCCCCCGCTCAAAAAAAAAAAAAATACCAGAATCCCAACCGTGTAAAACCATGAACACTCATTGTCTCCTGACCTCTGAGCCACGCTAGAGGGATAATAAGATGTTATCCAACAAACTGATTAAAAATACAGAAATAAAACATTTGAAGCACAAAATCTGTCCAAAACTAGACCTCATAATTTGAACTCAATACAGCCAAAATAGATAGTGCACCTACACTTGGCGTCCTCTTTTCCCAGGCCAACAAAAAGAAACATTTTCCCACAGAACTCACCTCCGAACATCTTTAAAATACAAACACCGGTGTGGGTTCGAGGTGACGTAAACACAAATCTGTTTCTGCGGCTTTGGGACACCATAGTCCCCCCCCCCCCCCCCCCTTCTTTTTTTTTTTTTGGAAAGGGAGCAGCAGCCCAGCTTTACAACAAAGAAGGCCACACAGACGGTGGTGGTTGGGACCTTTTTCTTGACACATGGACAGCGAGACGCATGAAGAGATTGTGAAATTTAATACGACGAATATACCAGATAATCAAGAGTGCAAATGACAAACACAGGCTCAAACACAGGAGCAAAAGAATAATGTTGGCTGATGTAATCCATCGAACAGTGGGCAAACGCAGAGGCATTACACTTCGAACTCTACTCTCTGGTTTTTACATTCACTGGTTCCACAGCAGAAGAAAAAAGAAGCAAGAGAAAAACTATTTGGACTGCAGGATGGGAAGAAACGAGCCAGATCACCGTGGTAAAGTCACCCTGACACAGAGACAGAGACCAGACAAAAAGCTCCCCCTCGTAAACTCAGGAGTGAGTCTTCAGTGATCTGGCACAAATAGCCATGGAGTGACACTAATACAGATGCCTTCATCGTCACCGAAGCTTTAGGTATTTCAACGTGCGCATGAACTCTGAATCAGAAAGGAGGGGAAGTTAATCTGTGGGCGTATCTCTCCGTGCAAGCTTGTTTTTATCAGCAAATGGGATTTTTTTCTTCTTCTGGCCTCCACCATGCAGGGATTGATCAGATGGCAGACAGCTGAGGGCAGGCTTCACCCTACACACACTCCTACTCCTTTCAGTGAGCCTTGGCCCACCCAATTCCCTCCATCAATCAAGGCACAGGTTGCCAAAAACTCTCTTCCCTAATTCAACAGGCCTCCCTGCCTCCCCAAACACACAAACACATCAACAGATCTTTGCTCACTTGCACTAATGACCACCTCTCCAAGGAGCAAAGGTGAATTGAGGGTGTTGTGGAGAGTGAGGCCTGCCACATTTTCCGTCGCATGAAAAAGTATTTGCCTCTTTACAGATTTCTTCTGTCTGAAATGTTTCATATCATCAAACAAATAAAATTAAATAAAAAGAAGTGTAACCTGGGTAAAATCTAAACAGATTTCAAAAGGATGATTTCATTATTTTAGGGTAAAAAGCAGAACAACCTGGCTTGAAAAGGTAGCCGCTCCCTGACTGATTGTTCCAACCCTGGAGGCAAACAATGCCATCAAGTGTTTGGGAATTTTAACTCAGTCTTGTTTGCAGAATTGTTTTAATTCTATGAAAAGTGTATCTAAAGTCATGGCACAAAATAAAAAAAACTGGATACCATTTTTTTCCCCACATCTCTTCGGCTACATTCACACAACAGGCAAATGTGGCCCAAAGCCGACTTTTTTCATGGCAGTATTAATGGCCCAATTCCAATCCTTTCACACCCAAAGAAAAAAAAAAATCGGTTTGTGCCATTTCTACATGTGGTAGTAAACTGGATACGCGTCCAATAGTTTTCAAAGCATCTGCAGTCTGAATGGTCGTGTCGCATTTCAATCCGACTTTTACGTCACTCTCCTGGCTCTCACTACACATCTATAGAGACTTCTCTAAGCAGCAGCAGTTATGGTTCCACACAAGACCATTGTCGATAGCTGTGCTGTGTTGCCTTCTTCTTACCTTTCTTCATCTTATGATGTAGTCTTAGTACTGTTGGCTCCCATTGGTCAACAACTTCATAATAACACGGAGACGCCAGTATCCACTATTACATGTTTTTTTAACAAAGCTTTATTGGACAGTAACAATTACATCCGCCATTACTTACGAAAACTCTATACTGCTGTGTGACGTCAGCTTTCTCCTTCTGTTATCTGCGCATGCCAGCTGCTTTGGGTCTTGAACCATTCAGACTAAAGACTGATGGTGGTCGCATTTAATTATGAATAACAATGCAAAAAACGCTAAAAAAAATAAATAAATAAATTTCAGCAAATAATATGAATAGAGCATCAAGAACCACACTGTGAACATAGCCTTTGTTGAAGCATTTACTGTGACCTTAAATGAGGCAAGTGAAGCCAGCAGCGCTTCTGATGTGTTTCTGACCTCCAGGATGCCCTTTTGGAGTAATTTTGCTAAGCAAGACACTTCAGAGAAGTTTCCCCCCTGTTCTATAATTTGTGGATAATGGTTCTCACTGTTGTCTGCTGGAGTCACACAGTCTCAGTAATTAATATGCAAACCTTTCCAGGCAGTGGTCAATGACTCAATGAACATTTGTTCTTGGATTTCTATAGATTGGGGCATGATTTGTTGCTTGTCTGGATTCTTATGGCCTACATACACAGCAGCAATCATGCCTAGGTGTGGCTGGTGAAGTTGAGCTGAGCTTTCCCCCAAAAATGTGGTAAAAATCACAGTTAAGTTATTACTAAACAAGGGGCACTTCTATAGCAATAACGATAAAATTACTTTTTATGTAGGTGTCAGGCTAGTTTGGATTGCTTTTCCCCCTCAATAAATAAAATCATACGTAATAAAATTTCCTTTGGTGTTCACTCAGGTTACCATTGACTTAAATTAAAACGTGTTTAGGATCAGAAATATTTAAATTTCCCTTTTGACAGCAATGCGAGTCTGATTATCAGACAGTGACCTAACTTCAAAATCAGGCTAGAATTAAATACAAAATAAATTGGAGCTTTCCAAAATGAAAACAGAGGTTTTTCACATTAGTAATATAATAATCTCGCGTGCTGAAACAAACTCCTGCAATTCTGTTCTCTTCATCTCCTACATAAATACGTGGGAGTTGAAGATGAAGAGCAGATGATGTGGAGGTATTTTGTGAGTTCTGAGTCGGTTCAGTGTCTTTACAAGTTTTGTTGACAAACCTCAGCTAAAACAAAACCAGCGAGGTTAGTCAGAAACAAGGACATGAGAGAAACAGATCCTCGGAGAAGAGCAATAAGAGCGGCGCGGCGGGGGAACACACGGATTTCAGGGTGATAACTTGGCTGGACGTACCTCTAGCATATGTTTCTCAGATCTTTTCCCATTTTTATTCCCAGCATTCATTCCAACCGCTGGTTGTTTGTATAGGATTTTCTTTTCTAAGTCAAAAATTTTTCCATCCTATGTCCGTCTCGCACCGACTATGACTAACTTGCCACAAAAGCGTCATCAGATTCCTAAGCAGATAACAAGATCATGAACAGTGATGTCATCCTTAAACACAGATGCCATTCATCTCTTGATGGCCCTGAGCAGAAGACAAAACACAAACAACAACAACGGCAACAAGAATCGCAACATAATGTGACGCAAAAACAGAAGAAGAAAAAACTTCATCATAACAGACTAAACGGAAAGCGACATGGGGTGAAGGGGTTTGTTGATGCAGACTATTAAAAAACCAGCACAGCGCTTGTTGTTATGGTTCCAGCATAATATTGCTCCACCTTGGGTTAATCAAGGTAAGACATGTATACTTATTTTCTCTTCTTATTTGACATTTTCAGTATTAAATCCTAGCTTGTGCTTTTACCGCACACTGTGCTGCATTTAAAGAAACTTCTGCTCAGTCTGGGATCCCACATCACAGAGTAGTAAAAGAAACCTGACACAAGAGCTTAAGCGATTTATTTGGCCACTGCCACGAGAGTACAATAAAAAAGCGCCTTATGGCAAACAAGGACAGAAACTGAAAACTTAAGATTTCATTTGAAGAGCTTTTTAAAATACTTTTATTGTTGTTTTAGAAAAACAGAATTAGCATGTTGCAACTTGCTTATGATCTGCAAGATTTTGACTGATATCTAGTGTTTTTGTGCTCCGAATTTAGATTGTCACAAGTTTAAAGGAGCAATAAGCTAAATTTCACCACTAGGCGCGCTGTTGAGCACTGTCTGTAAACCAAAACAAGATGTGTGGCAAGCCCCACCAGACCCCTTATCTGATTCAATTTAGCATTTATTGTCAAAAAAAAAGGCCCTGAATGTGTACAAGAATAACCATGGGCAGCTAACACAGTTAGCATTAAATAATGCTAACTGTGTTAGCTGGGCTACTGGCTATGCACCTCACATAAACAGTAATGCCTGACCCATTGCTGGTCAAACTTCAACATTTAACCCACATGCCACAATTGCTGCATTACATTGAATCAAATCAACATTGCAACACAAGTCTAACAAGACTCTAACACCAACATAAACAAACATTTTAATTCATGCTGTTACTCACCTGTCCGGAGGAGAAAAGCTAGGTCCAAGTCAAACAGGAGCTGCTTCTGCTCTTGAAATGCTCTCCTTCTTGGAAATACGAGATCAGTGTCAATCCTAGTTTTGTCTCTTTCCTTATCTGACAACTTATTTGCCAAAGATTGTAGTTTTTTGTGGTAAGAATGGATTCGGACTGTCTTCAGGTGAACGTGGCAGTGGCATTTTATGGGCAGGAGGGGCTAAGCTTTGAGTGGCAGGCGTGCACATACATGCACGTGCAGCTGGCCTGTAAACAAGACACTGGAGAACAACACAGAGAGATGCTGTGTGACGTCATACCATAGTCCAATCAAATTTTGCTTATTGCTCCTTTAAATAATAAAATCAGGTTTTAATTTCAAATGCAATGTTTGCGTTTAACTGGAAGGATTTTCTCATACCTTAAAACAATAACTTAATAATATTTGCAAGTTTCCCAATAATGCAGAAGTACTGCAATGCATGAAAGAGTAAGTTCATAAGAACTGGTGGAAGCAGGGAGCAGTGTCATGATATTTGGAGGCATTTCCCTTACTGGAAAAACAAGGCTTGTCATTATCTGGGGCAATCTCAATGCAGAGAGAAATCATGAGATTCTGCAACCAACAACAATCCCATATCTCCACTCCTTTCCCCCCTTTCCATGGTGACACAATAATTCAGTATGGTTCGGTTCGGTTCAGTTAGGTGGTTTTCCATCACAACTCAGTGCCACACCAATGTGGTGGTCGACACAGCAAGGTGGCGCAGAAAGCATGATGTGTAACATTTTTCATCAGTCACCAAGCACACACAAAAATGTGTGCACCTCTGTGTTGGACTAATGGTTATTGTATGTGTTTTGCATGTGTTTTTCTTTTTAAATATGGCAGGTTTGATTCTTTCTTTGGAGTTGCTCTAGTTATGCAAACAGTGACTCCGCCCCTTGCAAATCAGCGACTGACAGTCTTCTGATGTCGCTGCGCTTGGAACTACATTGAAACAGGTACTAAAAGTGGTAACGGTTCCATGTAACGATTACTAATGGAAAAGACAAAAAAGCTAGGCAACCCGTATCGAACCACTCTGAGTTGGTACCAATGGAAAAGGGGCATTAGGGACCAAACTCTGTTCTCCAAATTAGCAATATCTACTCCCTCATGATAGGGTTTATCTCCAGACTTTGGGAGTTCAGAGGATAAACTGCCTTCACTCTTGACCTCAAGCCCATTGAACACGTTTGCATCTGTGTGTGCCACAATGATCAACAAAACCACACCAATGGTGGTTGTGGAAAGGGATGCCATCCCACAGCAGTATGTGAGCAAGCTGGTGACCAGCAGGAGGCGGTTCCAGACTGTTGTGACGTGTCTCACTCAACACCTAGCCTTCCATTTGTTAAATCGATGAATTGCCACATTAACCTCGTAAGACATTAGTCTGTTGTGTCATGTAGTGCCAAACGTCCTCCAAACAACCTACATTACATGACACAACCTTATAAGGCCTGGTTGAGTGGCAGCATCCCATCATATATGAAGCAGTCTATACAACCCAGACCATTACCTTTTAGTTAGGGAGAATAAAATACAGTATAATGTCCATCTCACAGTCCACGCATCCATCAGAAAGCACCCTTCTTCACTAACTTGAGAAACTAACAAGAGACAGCACACAATTATGACATGTTGCAACTTGCATCCATCTAATGTGAATCCAAAAACTTAAAAGATAAGGTAAAAACACAATATCTATGCTGCTTGTATTATTGAACGGTCTTTCATTAAATGCTCGATCATCGCTGTTAAAACCAACTCTTCATTTATCCTACATGTTTTCCTTTTTTTAAAAGGGTTTGCAGTTAACATAATCGCATTTAGAACTACGAGGGAAAACAATCTAATTGAGTACTGTTGGATTACGCCGCATGCATGTTCTTGTGTGGCTGTGTCTGCTCAGCTGCATGTGTTTTTTAGTCTATGATGTACATGTGTTTGTGTTAAACTGCCACTGCTTGCCTACTTTTATTTCCCCTGCAGGGATACTGATAGTCCTACAGATAGGCTCCAACTCCATTTACAATCACAGCTTCTGAGATTGAGTCTTTCTTCTCTAATAAGTAAATTACCTCTAATACCTTCTGCGATGTACTTGGATGCTCTCAGTCTGCTTGGACACTCATGCGATCCAGATGTTAGACTGGTCTGCAGGGGAATACATGCACCATCTGATGTATAGTAGAGCAAAAGACAACCAAAGGCACAGGCATATACATGTCGCCAGTAAATGTAATTGATAGCTGGTTTTTAATTTGCTTTCTGCTTTAGTCTGAAACAAAACCTTTAGTTTTATATTTTTTCTTCCTCTAAGCTACCCCCCCACCCCTGTTGTTGTACCTCCTGTCCGTTCATCAGTGCAGCCAGCTTTATCCCCACTGGACTCGTTTCTTTCGCACAATAACAAACACAGGTCTTGCATTAGGGTCACGGTTGATTCTAGGTGGCTAATGAGGAAATCAATCGATCTTAAGGTGCAGCACCACAAACTGATGTGGGGCGCTTTTTTTTTTTTTTTTTGCTGATTAAGAGCCCCACCTGAAAAAAAATATTTATCCACGCCGCTTGTTTGACATTCCTCAACAGCTGTGTATCAATAATGTAAACACAGTGAGGCTGCTAACCATTGCTAATGATATGTCCTCAGTTTACAGATGCATCCATCATTGGTGGATGATAACTTCTGGGTTTGGACAGTACAGAAAATGGCCAAAACTGACACCACATGTGAGGCTCAAAGTATGACAAGTCTATTTGTTGGAATGTGTGTCTTAGCGGTTGAGGGTGGGAGGACAGTCTTGTGGATGCTCGCTCTCACCATCAGAGGCCTCCATGATGGCTGCCGGGCCATGTGCGCCAGAGGACATGGATGTTTTGTTTCATGTGGTTTCCAAAAATACAGAGTTATGGAGACACATTCACCCCTCACCATCGCCACCACCTCCACCCTGCACAAACACTCACAGCACAGAAACAGAGAGAAAGCAGAGAGTGATCCAACGTGTCTGCTGTTGGCTGTGACCCGTACCCGTTTCTGTGGGTTTTACAGGCAGCTTCACACCGTCAGGTCACACATCGCTGCGCTGTAAGGTTTCTGAACACTGACTCTTTGTGCAGTCATAGTAGTGCGTGGGAAGGGCCTTCTGAAAAGCACCACATTATGTGTTCAATTTGGTGTACATCTCCAAGATAAAATTTGTCACTACCAGAGCTATGCAAGTAAGACTGAATTAACCTGAGAAAGTTTTAAAGTAAGTTATATATCCTGCATGCCAACAGATATGTATATATATATATATATATATATATATCTATATATATATATATATATATATATATATATATATATATATATGAAATTAAACTAAATTTTAAAGATGAAAAGGCTTTAACTGATAGAACAGTTTTAATCCTGAGCAAAACTTACAGTTTATTGGTTAAAAAAATGTATAGGTCACTTATGTAACTGAAACATCTTCAGAAATGTGTGATACAATTGGGTAAAAAATGCATGGTGGAGGTGACATCACGGTTCGGGAAGGTTTACTTTACATGACTCAGGATGTATTATTTTTGTTTATGTGCAATTATACTACCTCAGTTTTAAACAATCCGTTCAATACTTTTGTAAAAATATGGTAGAAAATTGAAAAGATTATTGTTGAGAAATGGTGTAAAGCACTTAAATCTCTGTTTAATGACATAAAATGTATAGAGTTATTGCATAAGGTGATTATCTTAATTTTTCAGCATCATTAAGCCAATTTCATTGCTGGACAGGGACATATTTTTATATTTAGTATTTTAAATCTCTGTTTATATCTATATCTATCTATATCTATCTATCTATCTATCTATCTATCTATCTATCTATCTATCTATATATATATATATATATATATATATATATATATATATATATATATATATATATATATATATATATACGTATTTCTTGGTTTGCTTTGTGTGTTTTGCATGTGAGTGGAGAACAGCGGTCCATGCATTGGAGCTATATAAGGCAAACGAGGCCCATATGGAAACTATTGGCAGAAGCTGGAGCCCTGCAGCTATGAGAGCTTCTGCCCACTTTATCCCCATTCTGTCTCACCTTCTGTCTTTTTTCTGTCTTCCAAGGCATTATTGTTTTTCTCAAGTGTATGCATAAAAATGTAGGTAGGTAACGTAGCTAACCCTTAAGAGGGACGTGTGTAGCAGCCCCACATATACAAAGAATGACTGACACAATGAACAAACACCCACCGACTTACATCCCTGTAATGGGCAGCATCTTTTCCAGTCTGACCCTAGAGGGAAGTGGTGGAGATTCTTATCATTGCAGCCCCAGAGACACTGAGTTGATTGTGTGTGTTTGTGTTCGCATGTCCACATGTGTTAGTGTGTGCGTGCTAAGGGCAAAGCGGCGTCCCGGGAGAGAGGTGGATGTCGAGGAGCCCCGAGGCCACAGGAAATCCACAGAGACAGACAGACTGAGAGATTGAAGGCTGTCAGAGGGCAGAGGAGACGGTGACATAGATGGCAGAAAAGCAAACTGACGGATCCAGATCTCCAGACTATGTTGTTGTCCACCATAATGGAAAGGTTCGGGTTACAAGGTGCTGGTATTCTGCAGCGTCACACCAGTAAAACAGTGGGTTGTTTGATGTTGATTCTTGGTCATGATTTCCTGTGAAATTTACTCATTGTTTACTTTTATCCATTCGTGTAACTTTTGTTTCTCTTTCATTATCCTTGTGCTCACACTCCCTTTCCAGTCCTGATATTTGGTCCGATGCACTTTTTCAGATCCAACTTTGCTCGTCCAGCTATTTAAATCTATTGAAACTTTATTGGGCGGATAGGCCACCTCATGCATGTTTCCCATTGTGAAAGAGTTGCTTTGTAGAGGAGACCTGCCACACCAGTTCGCAGACCTTCTCCGTGTATCTGCGGGACACTGCCCCTCCACCCCTCTCCTCCATGAAGGTTTCTTTTTCCCTTTCATTTTGGCATATTATGATTTCATTCAGGCTGCTCCTGTGGCCTTTAACAGTTCACTTCCATTTGCAGTGTAGAACTGCACTCTGGTTTCAGAAGACCACCCACGTACCCACACATTCATCCGCTGTCTCACTTACTCCCCTCCGCCTGTATGCCTCGTCATGAAGGCTCACAGTCACTGTCCAAACAGAAAAATAATCATACTTACAATTATCTTCCTGGGTGGAAAATAATCATATGCAGGGAGAAGAAGGGGAAAATCAATACAAACTGCATCAAATAGTGCATCTAAAATACATCAGCTTGGCATTGTTGCCTGCCCGATTGTAGCTGAACTCTTTTCTAACCAAACCCTTTGCTGTATTTTCTGGCAAAGGCAATGGTTCTGTACCATTTATATTATCAACAGCCCCGGGGGTGGACCAGCATCCCGTGGTGGGCTTGAAGGGAGAATGTTGTATATTTAGTGTTGTCCTGCCTGCAGGGACCCCTTCACCCCACTCTCAGCTCTTTTGCAACCTCTAATCGTTTTTTTTTTCCTGGGAATGCCCGGCATTCAGTCCATCCAACTTCCCATCTAGTCTGTTCAACCTCCCTGTTCCTGCTCAAGAAAAGCATCCCCCACAGCATCATGCTGCCACTGTCATGTTTGACAATGGGGATGGTGTGTTCAAGTTGTGCTCACTATTAATTCTTCCTGCCTACATAGCGTTTTGTACGTAAGCCATCAAGTTCAGTTTTGGTCTTATTTGAAGAGCACCTTTGTGCAAACTCCAACTGGGAATTCTTCGGGCTTCCTTCCAACAATGGCTTTCTTTTGCCACTTTTACATAAAGGCCAGATCTGTGGAGTGCATCTCTAATAGTTTTTATGTCAATGGATTTTCCCACCTGAGTTTAGGATCCTTGCGAGCCTCCAGTGTTACCATGCACCTTTTGGCTGCGTTTCTGATTAATGTTCGCCTTGCTCAGCCTGTTAGTTTAGGTCAGGGGTGTCCAAAGTGAGGCCTGGGGGCCATTTCTAGCCCCTGGACTTATTTGTTGCAGCACCCAAATGTAATTTAAGAATAATTTGGCCCACCAGTGCAGATAGTTGATGCACATGGAGACTTTTCATTTTTAATCAGGGCAAAAGCGTTAAAGTCGAGTTATAATCTTCTTACAATTAAAAATGCCAATTTACACAAAGTATTTCTCTTCTAATAACTACACTTTACATTCTCTTTAATTTAACAGAAAACAGGACCACACCTATCTGATGACTTTTACTCAAATGCAGACTGTGGGGCACAAACGTCTGCTTATTAAAATTGGCATAAATAAAGGAAATGTTTCAAAGAAAGACTGACCCAAATCCTGTTCTTATAGCTGAGGAAAGACAAACATTTTGTTCAGTTTTTTCAACAGAGCCCAAAAGAATTAGCAGACAGGATAACTGCATTTTAATAAGGCAAATGTGCAAAAGTTCCACCTTCAATGATTTACACATCTCTTTCCTACAGAAAATCTGACTATTTTTTAAATTAAAGTATTGCATGCTCATATTTTTTGGAGCAGATTAAAAATAAATTGACAGTATAATTTTTGGGTAATTTTAGTTTTTTCAAAAACACTTTTCTGGGCCCCTGAGTGCTTTTGACTTGATTTTAGACCCGGCTGATGAAAAAGTTTGGACACCCTTGGTTTAGGTGGACAGTCGTGAGTTGGTAGGCGTTCCATACTCTTTCTGTTTTGCTGTTCATAGATGAATAATGTTTTATAACCTAACCCCGCTTCAAACCTTTCCTCTGTGATCTATCCGCTGTGTTCCTTGGTCTCCATGATAAGGTTTGTTCAATGATGTTCTCTGGTGGAAATTGTTCTGGATCTTTTACAGGACTTTCAGAACACGGGGGATTGAAGAAAATGCGAGCTTACACTTGCAAAGAAAAAAAAACCCAATGTATCCTTTTTCATTCTACTTCACATGAAAACACTAGTTTGTGTTGCTCCATTACTTAAAATGTGAACAAATGACGCTGAAAGTTGTATTTGTAATGTGAAAAAAATTTGGAAATGTTTAAGGGGTTTGAATACTGTTGCAGGGCAGAGAACAAGTTAATGTTGTCAAATGTTATTTTGGCAACTTTTTATCTCTAGAACTTTCAGAAAAGTTTTTCAGAAAAACAATTCATCTTTTAGAAATGTAGCAAAATAAAAAAATGAATAATTTATTAATACAGTTTTGAATTGGAAAATAAAAGAATCTGATTAGATTATTTTATGCAAGACTGAAATGACTTGATTCTGTTTGTATTTATTTTCTGTGCACATTACAGCCTGTGGCCGGCGAAGGGCACACACAAATGCACAGTTCAGCCACCCACAGAGGATTTAGGAGACATGGAGGATATCAGATAGATAGCAGATCCTCTAAAGCTCTAAAACGAAGCTCGCAAATTACCCTCACCTCCTCCACTCCTTCAGAGGCAACTCCGCGTTCCTCCAGTCCTTCTCTCTCCTCCCGCCTCCTCTTGTCATGCTGCCTCTAGGGTTACCGTGTGTAGATTTTGCGAGGTTTACAAGACAGCTGAGTCTGGAGAAAGCCCAGGAACAGAGACAGGAAGACCAGAGAGCAGTTCCTGAAAAGGCTTTTAGGTGACATTGTTTTTACTGGCATATGAGGGGGGGGGGGGGGGGGGTTGCTGCTTGTGTACTCCAAGGTGTGCTGGTAAATAAAAAAAATATCTGAGCCATTGTACATAGATTAGAGCTTTTTTAGAGGTTCTGCATAATTCCTTTACTACAAAAGCACAAAAAGTTTCCGGAAACTACTTGTAAAAAAAACTGAAAACTATAGAATAAACACCAAAGAGCAAACAAGCTCATGTGTAAAATTTGCAATAATTGTCTTGACAGTGAAAAGACAATTTTTTTTATTATTCTTATTTTCTTACATTGTTACATTTTTCCATATTGCACATATTTCATAAATTGAAGCAATTATCAAACAGGGGGAATTTTTCATAAAGAAGGATTGCTTTTTCATCAAAACCAAATTAAAATCAGCATCATCCTATTAACAGAATATTCAGAGTTTGAGGGGAAAGTATTTTTGTAACCATTGTGAAATTTTCTAACACTTATATTTAACATGTCTTATTCTCATGACACAAATATTGTCATTTCTTCCACTGGACCCATGCGTGTGTTAAAGAGAGAAAACTGCATTTGCACATATTGCCGTGTTTGTTAGTGTCGCTTGTGTGTTGCGTGGTGGTACGTGTGCCTGCTTGGTGAACGCCACTGAGTCAGAGGGAAGACAGAGAGAGAGCACCTTGTTAGGTAAACTGTTTGACATTCGTATGGAGGATGTGATAAACAGGAAGCGGCAGGACCCCCCGCAGTGTCCCGTAGCCACACGCCAAGGTCACAGTAAACATCCCCAGCATAAACATGTCCGATACGTGCACATTTATAGTTATCAAGCCTGTCAAAACATCAAAGAAAAGTATCAATGTTGTCTCCTTGCATAGAAAAACTGATTTGCTGATGTAAGTCCCAGGCTTTGATAGCAGCACTTTTTCTTAGTCTGAGGTTTGACGTTTTCAGAGAATATAAAAAAAAAACATTAACAGCACTTTTCTAACTACATACAATGTTTATCTGGTGTTATATGGTAAAGATTTGGTGTTTTTTATTATACACCGGTTACCCATCACAGTCAATCCCTCAAAGTCGCTTGAGTTTTCTTTTCTTCTTTTCAGTCTTTAACCTGTTTGTTTAATGACTTGAAAGATTGATTCAGCACTATTTCTGTTTTTTTTTTTAAATAACATTTTTAGATTGTCTTGGTTTGTTGTTTTTATTACACATTTTGCCTTAAACGTTTATAATTCAGTTTTTGCGCGCATCAGATTTTAAGTCCACAAACATCTAAAGTTATTGTTTAATGTGCATGCAAGATTACATATTACACACATTCAAGTTTATATCATATTTGTTCACATTTAACAATGTTCCAACAATAACAATCAAACATGTTTTTTCTGTAAGACGTTTTATGTTAATTATGTATTCCAAAATTATTTTGACTCTAAAGAAAAGTTGTGAACATGTGTTTGCTAAAGATGCTCAGTTTTATGAAGAGAAGAAATCTGAGTTACAGTGAAGCCCGAGGGAAGAGTCACAGAGTGGGTATTAAAACAACTGCATTGTACATCACTCTGCCAGTGATGTGGTAAATATTGTGTTTCCTGTCTCCTTTCTTAACTGTTTGGGTAATTGGCTGTTGTTAACTTTGTGACCCGTTTTCTGCAGACGCAGGCTTGGCTCACTTACTCAAATGCGACTTGTCCGTAAATGTATCGATAAAACAGGTATTGAGCTTATTTTGCGTTAATTTATTTCAGAAGATAATCAAATGAAACAAGCACAGCATAAAAAATAACATTCCTTTTACTTTTTAACTCTTTAACCTGTTTGTTTAATGATTGATTCAGCACTATTTCTGTTTTTGTTTTGGGGTTTTTATAAATTACATTTTTATCTTTTCTTCATTTATTGTTTATATTACACATTTTGCCTCAAACCTTTATAATTCAGTTTTTGCACACATCCGATTATAAACATAATAAAATGTGCGATGACAAAGGACAGAATATGTATAAAAAAAGAGGTAAGAGACAGGAAAAAATAAATTAATGTTGGAGCCTTTTGAAAAATTTCATCACATCAAAAGGTAAATTAAAAAAGGAAATAAAAACACAGTCTTAAAATGAAAATTCTAAATTTAGAAAAACATCTAATTAATGAGTTGTTTTATTGTACATTACTTTGTCCTTAGCGGTGACTGAAAGAACTGAAGTAAATCAAATTCAGTGAACTCTCTCTCTCTCTATTTTGGTTATTAAATGGAGTGTTTTGGGGATATCTCCTCTTGCTCATTTGTCTTTTAACTGTAGATTTCATGAAAAAAATATGGGTTTGCCTAAGAGTTGAAATGACTGGGGTTTTCCGTGTCATGAGGGTATGAAATATTGCATCCCGATCCTATTATTAGAAGTAAATATCTACAGTACGGCATGTGTGTGTTTCCAGCCTGGTCAGTGCTGCTGAGTGGCTGGAGATACAGAACAAATTGGCAATTAGGAAGCTCCTCTGCAGCCCTCTTCAGGCTGATTAGATTGGCAGAGACGTGCTAACAGGCAGGAGTCTTAGAAAAAGCTGATAGCCTCCCACTACTCCTTCTCCCATCATTTCTTCCCTTTTGACTGAAAAAATACAGCTGTAAAAAAACAAAGTTGTCAGATCAATATTACATAAGTGTTGGTTTTCAAATTTTCGATTCTGTGCCTTTAAAGGGGGCAAACGAAATTTCGTTCTGTACGCACTCTGTGCATACAAAATGACAAATAAAGTTGTCTAAGTCTAAGTCTAAGTGGCCAAATACACAAGCTTAAGGACACTTATGGCTTTTTCTGAACTTCTCACAAACAAAATCCTCGGGTCGATTTAATGCCTCCAAGATTTGATTCTGAAAAACATAAAAAAATTAACACAATGTACAAGGACAAAGAGTTTCTTTTTGTTTTGATGTTTTTCTTTAAATTTTGCCATTTTACACTTTTTGATGCTTGAAAATAAAACTTGCAAACATGCAATTTTTAATCCTGATGTCGGGTTTTACACACAAGACAAAGGAGGCAGGAGATTTTCCATGTGAGTTTCCTTCTCTCTGTTGAAAATACTCTGCTGTGCCACCTGAGTGGACAGGTTGCATCGGTGTGAAACGAGTAAATGTTTTTGAAAGAACCGACAACATCACTGAGTATGTTCTGAAACATAACTAGCTGCCAAATGTGGTCAGAAAATAAATAATGTTTTGTGAAGAGAAGGTCGGCTGTTGGGGGCGGGGGGGATTGTTTTTATTTTATTATATTTTTTGAATTTTTCAAAAATCATTTTGAAAGAGTTAGAATGTTTTCATGATGCAAAATGTAATTCATTTTGTATCATTTTTAAACACTTTAAAAAGCCTGATTAGAAACATTTACGGTGCTTCAGAGCTTCTCAGTTTTAAACCCATGTCAAAAGACAGTCAATCTTAAAATTCTGATCGCTCAACATGATGAAAGTAGCTTTAATATCATATTTAAATGTAAATAAATGTAAGAATGAAGTAGTCATATTTTGTTCTTAGAATTCAAGCTAAATTATATTAAAATGAAGCACAGTAAGCTCATGCCAATGCTGAAATTGTCTACTGTGCCTTTGTGCAGCTTCGTCTCATCTCATAGTGCAGTAAGAATCTTTGTAAAAGATTTAGCAAATGGGCAGCAAATTTTTCTCGACAAAACCTTCTTTCTTAAAAAATTTAATCCATCTGCACTGTAAGAACCTGCACAGCCTTGCACTGCAGGTTTGATGTTTCCAGGCAGGAACTTAGTTGCATGCGTATTTTTGGTACAAAGTCAACATGACAAGTGGCCAGCGAACCAATTGTGAGCTCCTTTAGCCGCCCTCCAATTTGGACGCCTGCACTTCCACTCACCCATCTGGACCTATCGCAGTCAGAGACGTTAGTCCAGTCCAAACACAACATTTCTTTGTTTCCACTGGAACGGACCCTTTGACAGTGCTGGCGTCTCATTTATAAGCCTCGAATTCTACATAACTAGTTGGGGTGTGAGTCTGAGTGCGGACGTGTGCGACTTGTCTACAAAACAAATGATGCTTGTCTAATGTACAAAAACTACTGGGAATTTTGACACAGAATAAAAGACCACGAGACATTGTCAACAACCTGTCGGTACTTTGCTCCCTCCTCAGCCAAGTCTGTTAAGTGCTTCACTTGTGATATGTTTAAGTGTAATTCAGGCTGCACCAGAAAATGAAAGGCATGTCCTTTCATTCAAGGGATGTGTCATAACGCTTGTTCAAGGTATCCACTATCTATGGCAGGAAAATGATGGGGTATTATCGACCATCCCTGGGGCTCAGGCCTGAAAGATATGAGCGGTATCTCCAGCCACAGAGTCCATGACCTTAATATGTAAACAGTGGGAGGGACAATGCTGCAGCACCGTGCAGCAAGTCTCCAAAACTCCATCGTTCTGCTATTAAACAGCAAATCCTTGCTATATTACAGGTAGTGCAATATGCACACATACACATATTAGACATACACATATTACGTGTATACATTTGTTTTCTTAATTTACATTAAATAAAAATGTTTCCATATTAATTGATAGCTATATATATATATATATATATATATATATATATATATATATATATATATATATATATATATAAAATATATATATATATATATATATATATATATATATATATATATATACACAGCTTTTTTGATTTGCAAAAAATCTAATCTTATTGTTTAATGTGTATGCAATATTACATATTGCACATTTTCAAGTTTATATTATACATTTAACAATGTTCCAATATGAACAGTACAAATGTTTCTCCTGTAACATGTTTTATGTTAATTATGAATTGCAAAACTATTTTAACTCAAAAATAAGTTGTGAACATGTGTTTGCTAAAGATGCTCAGATTTATGAAGAGAAGAAAATTTGAGCTGATAAATGAAAAAGAAAAATTTTAGAACTGATCAAAGACGTATTTGCGCATCTTTAACATAAACTTTCAGGTTTTGAATAGATTTTTGATTTCACACCTCGAGAGCTTGCAAATTATTTGTAGACATTAAAAAGGAAAAACTGTGAGACAGATTGGAGTTCATTTTTAAAACTCCATAAGATTGGTGCTTATTTTAATTTTCACATTCAATTCGCTAAAATAAAGGTAAACTAATTTAGAAAAGAAATTCCAACGTTATGGTTCAGATCTCTAGTTCATCTAAATATGTGAGTCAAAGTAAAGCGGCCCCCACATTACCCTCAGTGACATGCACATGTATTCATACAATCACATTTTCACCTTACAACCACCAAACTTTACATTTTTCATAATAATTATCAAGTAAAAAAAAAAATTTGGTTTTAATTTTTGTTCTGAAAGAAAATTCTGAAAAGTGTGTTAAGCAACCAAAGTCATCTTTAAAGTGACTAACGGTGGTGGCAGAATCATGCTGTGGGAAAGCTTTTCTTAAACAACTGGACTCTACTAAATAATTAGGTGACTTTTGACTGGAATTGGTTTCACTGTATCTTTTGGTGTGGAATCGGAGAAAATGGGGTTGAAAACATGTATTTTCATTATGTTATACTTTGTCCAGCTAACCCACCCTGGTTAATGTTTTAAATATTCATACTGAATCAGGACTCATGAGTCATTAACCCAGATCACATGAGTCCTATCTTCTGGTCGCTGCTATTAGACAAATCACAGAAATTCAGATGCTTTGGTTGACTGATTTCAAACCCTCAAAGCTGCATATTGTCGGTGGATCTGCTATATTACAAGATAGATAATTGATCTATCTGGGACCAAAAGAAAACCTAAACGGCAATAACGTTCTGGGGAGAAATCACTGTATTCTTTAATGAACTAAGAGCCGCTCAAATCCATGAAATGAACCGAGTTTGCCACTTTCTGCTGCTTTGTCACATAAAACCCCAATAAAATGCATTGATGTTTTTGGTTGCATGGTAACAAAATATGAAAAACTCATGTGTATGTGCGCTGAATTTCTCTTTCTAGCCTTTAGCTAGACTGTTTGGACTTAGTGGCATTGGGAAAGAATATGACACAAATGCCGTGCAAGATTGAGAAAGTAATGGGAATAGGACCACTTCGCGTCTCGCCTGGGTGGTCCTTGTGAGGAGGAGTATAGAGGACAAGCAAACATTCAGATGTAAACTGTAAACCAGTTCCACTCTAAAATGGGCCAAATGCTGCCGGCGCTGGCCACAGAAACAACATGAGACTACTGCGCTGACATTTGGGGAAAGACATAACAATAATGAGAGAGAATCTGACACTAAACCGTGGAGAACCATACAAATGTGATGAGTCACTGAAGTTCAGAAATAGATTAGCAGAGAGGGGGGGGGGGGGTGCTCCATTTGTTTTTGAGAAGCAGAGTGGTTGTTGTTGCTGTTGCTGTGAGCTTCAGGTACTGAGATCATTTAATAGCCTGCAAACCGTTGTCTGTTTAATGATACCAGACAGCCACATACACATGAATGCACACATACCCACCAAGCTAGTACAAGTAGGAAATGACACAATTTGCTTGTGATTCCAACTGTCAAACATGAAAACGCTGACCCTGCCTGAAAAGGAGCAGTGTAATCTCACAGCAATCAACTGTATCCTTAAAGCGGGCACTTTGGTGAGTCAACAGCAGCAACCTAAAAGCTAGGTGAGCCCCAAGGACTAGATGCCCGACCAGCTGGGGGGAAGGGAGGCGACTTTAGTGACAAATCCTCTCGAGTAGATGAACCAGAGAAACATGCGTGTCTGGCTTTCTCGCTGCCTCCTCTGGTACCTTGAGAAGGAGGCATGTTAAACTGGTTAAAGGAAACAGGAGAGTAAAAGCTGGCAAAGCAGGCGGGCAGGCTCTCGTCATCCCTCACCACAGGAAATTAAGGCAAACAATCAAGAACGTATATCCTGTCCAGGAGACCACACTGCGCACAGATCAAAATAGTTAGCAACACGTGTGTTTAAGAGTCTCTGTGCGTTTGTCGGTGCACCAAAAAGTAGGGTGAAATAGGTACGGCTTGAGTTAAATACTTCAAATAAATTTCTCCAGACACTAAAGTGTGCAGTCCAGGTAGTTAAATTAGTAAAATGAAACAATAAATGATGCATATATATATATATATATATATATATATATATATATATATATATATATATATATATATATATATATATATATATATATATTTTATACATACAAAAAGTAATTAATAAGCCTGGCAGAATATGTACTTTGCTAGATGGGAACTCTGTGTAAACCGCTCTATTGGTGCAACTGCTCTTGTCTTTTCGGGCTCACATTTTGATCCCTATCCTCTCCTCATCTCTTCCTTTTCACCTTCGAGTCCTGCCCCCTTAATCTGTCTACTTCCCCTGGCTTCTTCTGTCCTCCGCTCTTCCTCCCCTGCCTCTCCCTCGGGGGGTTCTCAGGTTACCACGCGTCGCTGGTCCAGACAAGCGAGGGATTCTTTCAACGAGCAAATTACAGGCAATTAGGAGCCAAAAAGGATAACATTTAGTGCGCAGGGGAAGGTCGCAGCAGGAGGATGGAGGGGCGTGCTTCGGGAACACCCAGAACCTGGAAGGAGGAGGGCTGAGAAGAGTGTGTAAGAGTGCTTGTGTTGTATTAGGTGTTTGCATACATGTTGAAATAATGTGCTGATAAGAACAACTCAAATCCTGGATCATGCATGGTCATCCGCCTATACCTCCTTCCCTGTCTCACAGCTAGCACTGCAATTAGAGAAAGGGCTTGGAGGAGTACGTACACCATGCCCAATTGAGCTGAGATCCAACGTTCTTCACAATCTTTACACCATTAAATGGTGAATGGCCTGTACAGCGCTTTATCAAGTCCTGAGGACCCCAAAAGCGCTTTACTCTACATTCACTAATTCACTCACACACACAGCTGCCGTGGAGCAGACTGACAGAAGTTGGTCTGCCACCGACAGCTGGCAAAGCGGGGGAGATGTCTTGCCTGACAACACCTGAGATGGATGGAGCAGGGCTTCAAACCGGCAACCCACCATTTACAGGATGAGCTACTAGGTCCTGTCCGACTATCACCCCAAATTGTGTCTCAGTTTTGGGTTTATGTGCATAAAAGATTGCATAAAAGATTGAAAACTTGTGAGTGGCAATCTCAGGTACCATCGTCTATTTACTATTCAGGTCTAACTTTTGTGGAAGATGGAGGGATTAGACCTAAATGGGATGAATAAGAATGTGTGTTTTCATCTTATAGGTATATATTCTGTATGTATGTGTATATTAAACCACCAAGAATTAAACCCCCAAGCTTCACAATCAGCGTCCAGTCTTTTAACAAGTCTTTTAGCAGCTACAACACATCGGCACGGTCTGAAGAAAGTGCAGGAGAAGTGGATGAGTGTGGAAAAGCTGTGGCTCTGAGAAGCTGAAACAAAAAAAAAGAGGCCTGGAGGAGCCAACATCTCAATTCCAGGCCCATCATCGTAATCACAGCTCCATCACAAAATGGATTTTGTCAGGGCATGCCAAGTCTACTAAGAGCTGCTGCAGTTAAACACTAAGCAGCTGCTCTTGCCTCCAACTCTCCTTACATCACCGAAACACGCAAAGTAAAACACAGGCATGCCTACATGCCAACATACAGCCCTTTGCAGAAGTTCGTAGCATACATCTTAATATTTGTTACAACAAAAGCTTTCAGTGTATTTGATTGAAGCTCTATGTGATATGGCTATGCCACTTTTGCATGAATAGAAACGGACATTTTTACCCATTTTCTTTGCAAAGTAGCTCCAGCCCAGTCAGATTGGAGGGAGAGCTTTTGTGAACATCACCTTTCAAGTCTTTCCACAGATTCTTTGCCTTTCCAGTACAGTCCTGACTATATGTTTAGGATCGTTGTCCTGGTGGAAGGAGAACCTCCTCCCAGTTTTCAATCTTTCACAGATTTTCTTCCAGGAATGTCCTTTTTTTAGCTTATCGATCTTTCCAGTAATTCTGACCAGTTTACCTCTACCTGCTGAAGAAAAGAACAGCATTCACACAGCTTGGTGTTGCAACCACCTTTCTTTACATTGTGATTATCACGTTTTCATGACTGATGGCCAGTTTATCTCTTCGTAGGGCTGAAAAGTTCAGTTTTGGTCTCGTCTGACTAGTGTACCTTGTTGGCTGTTTTGTAAAACCCGTTGTGTGCGTCGTTTTGTCTCTGCTTGTGCGTGTATTTCATCTGAAACCTGGAACCGGCTTGATCAGCCCTGCGTCGTGTTTAATCGGACAACGGCGACCTGCGCTCCTGGCGGCCTGCGCTGTTGCAGCAGTGGAAGCCTTTCACGCGTTTGTGTGTGAACTTGTTGCTCGTACCTGCCGCCTCTCCGCTGGCTGGGAATGTGGAGAATGCTTGTCTCTGACCCCACGCCTCCCTTGTCCTGAGTGCCCCGCCCTCTCCGGAGGGACATTGACGGGGAGTGATGGGGGAGGTGGAGCGGCTAGTGACAGTTCAGTAACACTCACCAGAGCCCGCCGTCCTCTGTCGCGGAGTGGCATCGCCCACCCTCAGTGCCAGAGAGGAGAGTTTATTTTTTTAGCTCCTGCTCTCCCAAGCTCTTGCTCCAGAGGACCACCGAGCGCGGGGTCCCTCTCTCCCTCTGCCCTAAGCCTCTTCTCCTCCAGCCGGAAAGAGATTTATTGGGGACGAGGGGAATGAAAGAAAAAAAAATGCTTGTGACCTCCACTTAACTTGAAGTAAACACACGGCTGTAGTAGTTTAATCAAAAGTGCACGGCCCGCTCTCACTGTCAGAGCACCGGGGTTATGGGAGCGTTGCACACAGGTTATAGAAACAACCCAACCAGACACTTTAAGATTTTCCTAAAATGCATAATAGAAAATAGACCCAAAGGCTGGCTCAAGATTTACATGTTTACCGTTACATCCTATCTTATGTTATGTTGTATGAATCGGACGTCACAGCTGGTCCTCCGGCTGAGGGATTAAAACACACACCACAAATTTCCAGCATTTGTTTGACGTCATATTTATTTTAAAAAGATGAAGCCTTACCACTTGTGTGGCTTTTTTAGGCAGTCTGTCGGCACATGAATCTGCTTTATTTTAAGTTAATGTTCTAAAATTGTATCTGATGTCTTCACTCTCTTAGTTTATGTGTAGTCGTTTATTTTTTTCATTGTCATACAATCATACAAAATGTATGTTTTGTTTAACAGCAATGAAGAACTTAGAATACCACATATTTCATGTGTTGCACTACAGGAATGCAATTATATGGTGCACTAAACTCCTTGTTTTTAAGATACAAAACGTATCCATTTTCTAACACGCCTATCCCTTGTGGGGTCTTGAGGTGTGCCTATCTCCAGCTGTCAATGGGCGAGAGGCGGGGTACACCCTGGACAGGTCGCCAGTCTATCGCAGGGCAACACAGAGACAGACAGGACAAACAACCATTCATGCATGCACTCATACCTAAGGAGAATTTAGAGAGGCCAATTAACCTAACATGGATTGGATTGTGGGAGGAAGCCGGAGTACCCGGAGAGACCCCACGCATGCACAGGGAGAACATGCAAACTCCATGCAGAAAGACTTATCAATAAGTTACAAAACACCTTCTTGAGGTTAGATGCAAAAGTGAGAAGATTCTCAGAAATGAATGGCATTTATTACAACAGCAACCAGCAACACATGATGGGTTCCTACAGTCATTTACAGTCATTTTACATTTTACTCCTGTGGCCAAATCCTTTTGGCAGTGACAAAATGGTGTGATTTAACCAAACCTCATTGTTATTGTACTGTTGCTGGAGCAAAAAGAAAAAAAAAATCACCTAACATCCTTTCTGTTGAGGCTGAACTGAACTTCCTATAGCAGACTGATGGGCAGACTTAGTTGAAATCATTGTCTTCTTATGTTGTCAATGTTTATCTCTAAAGAGAAGTGCAATTGCATTTGCTTTAATTCATTCAAACTTGCAGTTTGTGTTCTGAAAATTTGCATGTGAACATCAAAATAAAGAAAATTACATGTATTTCTTCAAGTTCCCCACCTCCATCACCCAAATATTAGCACAACAATGAACATTTGTTATTTTCAGCAAAATAGAGGTATTATTTGTATGGTTAAGCACAAAAGTATTCACACCACTGGCAAATTTAGATTATGAACTGTTTTCAAATGAGCTTGATTTTATTTAGGAAAAGAATGATGAATCTTCTCAAAAGATAAATCAATGTAAAATGAGTATTAAAAGTTATATATTTCTCTTTAATTTTTGTTAACAAAAATGGCATGTCAAAAATTATGTATACCCTTTTTAATAATCAGTAGAAAAGTTTTTGACAACATTGTAGCAACCAAACCCTTCTCATAATAGCAGACCAGTTTTTTGCATGTTTTCACTCGTATTTTGAAGATTTATCTTTGGTGATGACCTCAAAGTCTTTGAGGTTGGAAGGCCTCCTTTCCATTTGCCTAATCTTTGGCTCCATCTGCAGATTCTCTATCAGAGTCCTCTCTGGACTTTGACTGGGCCGCTCAAAGAAATTAATATGGCTTCCAGTCAGAAGAAACATGTTGGTCAAAATCAAAGGTTACTTTAAACCTAAACCTGCCTCAGGTGTGATTAATTCTGGTCTTAACTGCACTCCGACCTTGCTAGAAGCATTGTATGTTTAAGTGGTAAGTTTTCTGAAGAAGTAACCCATTCTATTGTGACTTCAGGGAAGTTATCACTGGGTGGTGTTCATCCTGGGGCATTTAGTTCTAACCTGTCACTCATCAGCATGCCAACAAATTCCTAGGCTTAAAAAGAAAAAAGTAATTTGTCCTTGGATAGTTGGTTCTGCTGCACATCAAAGTATCTCAATATTCGCCATACATTTGCAAAAGTATAGAGCAACGCTGAGCAAAACAACAGCTTTGATTGGGTGGCACTATTCGCCACATTGCACTTGATCAAACGTTTCTTTCAAAATTACAGATTTTACAAAATAATGACAAAGCCTGATGATGTGTGTTTCATATTTCAATATTTTTAGGTTTCATAGTTTTAAAATAAGAAGATATCTGTTGTGTAATTATTGCGATGGACTGGTGACATGCAGGATGTAAACACCATGAAAATAAAGTCATTGTTTCCAGGTGTTAAATATACTTTAGTATGCAGGTGAACATTTATGGTGATAAATCAGAATCAGAATCAGATATACTTTAATAATCCCAGAGGGATATTACTGTTTCAGCACAACCGCCATAACATCACATACATCACAAACATTTCGGGGGGGGGGAGGGGGGGGCGATTTACTGAGGCCATGCTGCCAAGGACACCGCCTTACACACAGTGCCCGAAATTAACTTTGTTATTCACCGGCCAAGTTGGCCGGTAAATGTAAAAATCAACCGGCCAGGCATATTTTTTACCGGCCAAAATATTAATCCTGACCAGACCTCAACTTTTATAAAAATTAAGAGTGAGATTATGTTAATTTTGGGGGGCGTGGCTGACTGGACCCTGGAAGAGAAATCTTTGTTTCCTGACTTAAAAAAAGAAAATATTGTAGTTGATTATAAAAGACACAATATGAATTATCAGATTCACATCCAGGCGATAAAAAAACACTACAGATTATCATTATTCTATCCATGTTGGTCTTATTTGTGAATGAGGCAGAGTTTCATCAAGCCTGTACGGTCAGTGGGGGTTCTAGACCAAATTTATTTAGCAGGGGGGCCAGGGTGGGGCCAGTGATTTTTCACAGGGGCACAGAACAAAAGATTGTTGGGGGGGGGGGGGGGGGGGGGACTTAACAGGTCAACATTTCATCGTTTAAAATATTAAGTAAGCCAAAGAGCCAATTGTGGCTCTGGAACTGCAGGTTGCAGACCCCTGATCTTTTCTCAATACAGCGGGAGCTTAACGTGAAACAGCTTAATTTTAATTATTATTATTTTTTATATTTATTTTTTAATTATTTTGTTATTTTATTATTGGGTAAAACATAAATGAAAAAAATACAACTAATCCAAATGACCAGTCACGTTATCTTTGTCAGCATTTATCATCCTAAGAAATTTAACATCATGTTTTTAGTACAAGGGCCATAACAGGGGCCAGGAACAGTTCTACAGGCCCCTGTTGACCCCTGTCCAGAACCGCCCCTGTGTACGGTTCAAAATTTTCCCCTCACCTGCAACACTTAATAGCATTCAGGGTTCACGCTGCGTCTTTATGCTGATCTAGCTACTGGATTTTACCCTCGTGCGCTGCGCCCCCGATGTTACAGGTTACATGTGACGTAATTTTGCGCACCTGAATTCAAGCGCAAGGCACCACGCCCACCGAAGCACCGCTGGTTCTGTGTCGTTAAAAACAAAACAGCATGAAAAACAGTTACTGACTCTCCTACTGACTTTAATTGGGACATTTTGATACGAGTGGAAGGACATTAAACGAGGCGATTCACGTTTTGAAGGCTGGCCGCTGATAAAAGCAGCTTGCTCCGGGGGGGGGGAGGCGCAGTAAGAGCGGTGAAGCACAGAACCGCAGCGCAGGTAGTTAAAAAAAATCAGAATAAATAAGAACGAAACTTATAAACAGACTAATTGGCGTTTTAGACTGTATCTGGTTAGCAGATCTGTTTTCTGATCCAGCGTGCAGCCATGACTGGTTCTGAATGTGAAAGAAGCTGAACCAGCACCGCAGAAGGCGTTTTTAGACTGAGCTCTGGATGGACAGAGCTGTGAATGGATCATATGGGTTTCGTTATTTTTATGTTATTTTTATTTTATTTGGTACAAACATTTACTCGCCATGTGGCCGCTAGCCCTCTGAAATTCACTCGCCAAACGGGAAATTTACTCGCATTTGGCGACTGGCGAGTGTTAATTTCGGACCCTGCTTACACAGTGCCCACAGGGCGCTGCCATTGACTCTGTGGAAAGATAGGGGCCACATTAGGAAGGGAGAGGGGAAAACACATATTTCACACTTTATCCTAATAACAGGATACCGTTTGAGATATCAAAAACCTCTGACACGAGAAGCACAAATATGACGAGACACATATAAGCAGAAAGGTTAACATTGGAGACTGGTCGCGTGTAAGTTCATAAGTTGCTGTGGGCATCAGTTATGTGTGTCTGTTTGGGTGAAAGTGTTTATATTTCCATGAATGCTCTCCAGAGGCCAAAAAGTGTTTAAATGAATAAATGTCTGCATAATGCTTTTAATCTAACCGTATTTACTGTTCAATTCAATTCAATTCAATTCAATTTTATTTATATAGCGCCAAATCATGAAACATGTCATCTCAAGGCACTTTACAAAATCAAGTTCAATCATATTATACAGATTGGGTCAGATTATACAGATTGGTCAAAATGTCCTATATAAGGAAACCAGTTGATTGCATCAAAGTCCCGACAAGCAGCATTCACTCCTGGGGAACCGTAGAGCCACAGGGAGAGTCGTCTGCATTGTACATGGCTTTGCTGCAATCCCTCATACTGAGCAAGCATGAAGCGACAGTTAAACTGAGACTACAGCCTAAATCCTTTAGATAAATCACAAACAGCTTTCCATTCACTGTTCCTTATACCTCTGAATCACGACACAATAGCAATAACTTGGTTTTCAGTTGCACCTTCCTGCTCTGCTCTTCTGTACCCTGGCCTTCTCTCGACCTCTTCACATCCTCCTGTTTCTCCTCACTTCCTGACATTTTCCTGGTGATGAATTCGGTCGACACAGGGCTCAGCAGGGACGCCGATAGATGCCCTGTGTATCTGAAAACCGTGCTGACCATTTGACGGAAAGGTCTGAGGATATGCACACACATCACTGGCCACCATCAGCGCTGAATAAACAGCCTCCTGCTCCTTGGGGGTGATGGCAAACATAGCTTCAGTGCTTTGACCAGCTCCCCTCACAGGGCAGCGGTTTTGTGGGGCCTAAGACAGGCCTTCCTGTCTAGACCTGTGGAGATGGGGTTTAATGAAATTCTTAACGCCGTCTGTGTGTCGCCGGTGGCATCCATCCTCGACTCGTTCCTCCTGAAGCAGACCATCGCACCTCTGGTTACACCTTTGTCTCCTCCATCCCTCCCCCTCACATTTTCCCCTTCCACCCACTGCCTCCTGTTCCTACGTCTTCAAACAACTACGCCCTCTGGATTGTAAGGCTGGGACTCTTCTCCCCCCGTGTCTTACGCTTTCACGCATGCGCTCCGTCTCTCCACGGAGGAGCACCGTTTATGAGACAGTCCAAGAATAAATAGTGGTCAGCAGTTCAGCGCCTTGGCTCTTGCAGCTCGGCAAATATGGATGACTGGACCCAGGCAGGGGGAAAATGTGTGAGAGTCTGAAACAGCGGCCGCACAGCTCTGCCAGCGAGAGCACCTGGATGGTGTTAATCACAGTTCAACATAAACAGCACTTCAAAACAACGCTGCACACACACACACGACCCACTGCGCATGCAGCCAAGCTTTTTCCTTCATATGTCGCCACATTTAAACCTGAACCAGCAGTACCTGCCATGTCTGCAGCGAAAAGCTGAGATTATTTAAGACCATAAATGTAATTTATTGACGTGTAAATATATTTGGTCTTTCATGACAAATAAATGTAGAGTTTTTACTTTATTTTAATTAGCATTCCTTCATTGTGATGCTTCGGGGTGTAGCGTCACTGCTGCCGTGTTGACATCAGCACTATTTAAAAAAATAAAAAGTAAAATACTGGATCAAACAGGAAGAATCTGTCATCTGGAAGGCTGTCATATTTGAGAATAGCAATAAACCTTCTGTTCTCTGAATATAAATATTTCAATCATTTAAAACTTCCTCTTAAGGCAGCTTTAATGAATCGAATCACAGATTTCATGAAAAAAGCTCCTAAATAGAAATCCATGTGCTAGGGATGAAACGCTTACCAGTTTTGATGATAAGGAATTGGTCAAATCGGATCAAATTGGATTTATGTCATGAATTTAAAATAACCTTACCTGTAAAGATGTATTTAAATAGTGCGCTCATGTGAAGTGGGGGTTTGTCCATCACATGCAGCGGAGTGCTCGTCATTATGATCATTCGCCGCCCAATACCTTTCAGTTGTGGTCATTTCTTAACAGATTTTCCTCGGTGTGATCTGCTTTGACAGAATTTGATTATTACAACATACTGATTAACAGCATCTTCTAGGTCAGGGGTGTCCAAACTTTTATAACATGGGCCAAAATCATCAAATCAAAAGTATTCGAGTGCCAAAAAATAATAATTAAAAAAAAGCTAAAATTACCCAAAAAATTTAATTGAGAAATGATTTTTTTACCTGCTACACAAAATATGAAAACGCAATATTTTAATTTATCAAACTAGTCAGGTTTTCTGTAGAAAAGGGATGTGTAAATCATTGCAGATGCTGGGTTTTACATATCGGCCTTGCTAAAATGTAGCAGTTTGCTAATTATTTTGGGCTCAATTGAAAATGGGTCAGTCTTTCTTTGAAAACAACAGCAGATTTCGGGGCACCAAAGTCTGCATTCAAGTAAAAGCTGTTGGATAGATGATCCTATTTACTATGAAATTAAAGAGAATGTAAAAAAGTGTGTTTATCACAAGACAAATACTTTGTGTTGTACCTGACATTTCCAATTGTGAGAACATTTGAACTTTTCTTTAATAATTTTGCCGTAATTAAAAATGAAAAGTCTCCATTGGCATCAGCTACCTTAAATTGCAGTTGAGGGCACAAAATCAGTCCAGGGGCTGCAAAGGGCCCACGGGCCGCGCCTTGGACATCTCTGTTCTAGGCAGCCGGACATTTGGTGTGAGATGTTGTCATAGTGTGTCACCTTTTGTGTGAGTCCACTGACTTAAACTGGACCCAAATGGACCAAAATGAATGTAAATATAGTAATATATAAAGTTTTAAGATATTCAAAAATGTAACTCAAATACATTTGAGTGTATTTGTCTCCATAATACCCGAAAATATGCTACACTGCGGTTTAACTAAACAGGGACAAAGTGGCATGTATAAAGGAGCTGTGTCAAACCATTAAGTGTAAATAAGTCAAATAGGCAATCAGAAATATGAAATAGAGGTATTTAATGTATTCTTTCCAATTAACATAAATGAAAAAAGTCTTGTATAGATTTCTGGTTGATCAAATTGTCTTCACTGTTTGTGCAATGACCCTTCCTGTGCATATTTTCCTCACGTTTACCAAACTGAGATAAAACTGACGTTGCACTGAATAATCGTGATATTAACTTCTCCTACCATAACATACCTTAACATCCCCTATGTGAGATTGAGAGTCTGCCATGAAATGATTCATATTTTTTAAATAACTGACAGTCTGATATTCAGTGAATGCACTTGCAGCCAGACGCGCATTTAAAGTAAAGTGGACTGATTCCACCACAGTGAGCGTTTTTCACTGGAATCTCTTCTAAACCAGAGCCTTTTAACTCAGTCTTGTGGCACTTGGCCATCCAGTAATTTATCTCTGTGGATTTTGGACTTATGCACACTGTCGCTTAACACACAGCTAGCACCGTAATAAGTAAACACACGATGTCAGGCATCAGCCCAGCAGCCAAACGTCTCCGGGCCCTTCAACGCGGGGGACTCTCAGTCTGACTTGAGCATCAAGCTGGGTCTGTTTGAGAGCTTGTCGAGCGAAGAGGAGCTCCACAATGACAACAGCCATGCTTTATTACCCAGTGTCTGGCCTGAGATAAACACGGGGGTTTCTATGGGTCTCTGTATCAGTGTTTGTGCTTATCAGTCAAAAGAGGAAGATGTAATATCTGTTTAAAGCTTCTTGGTGAAGTCAGGCCACACAGCGGGCCTGCTGGTTGTTTCATTTAATCTTTCACAATCTGGCTTCCCTCTCATAACTGTAATGCTTAACATTTTTCTGAAAAGTGTTACAATTTCCATTCATATATCAACTTTTTAGAATGACATAATACTTAGAGTGACCTGCTCATAAAAAGGGGAATTTTTATCTTGTTTATAGAAATTGATGCCCTATTTAACAAATACCCCGCTGTTCTCAGCCTTTAACACTGATGCATTTTAGACTTTAAACTTATGAACAATTTATTAGCAAAGTCTTTTTGTATGAGTTTTTTTTGTGCTGTCAGTCATCCTGATCTGTGTGGCTATGATGCATATTTTTTTGTTTGATATTTTTTCGAACAGTTGTTTTCATTTTGGTGTTAAAAGCCCACAGTCTGGCAGCCAAAGTCTCCCAGCCTTAACCCCAACAGGGCAGGTCTCGGTTTTTAAACGAAGGATCTGGTTTTAGCAGGAGAGGCTAACCTGATGAAGTGGGACCGGTTTCAAGATGTGTGTCGTATCAGGACTGAGGCATGCAGACGTGGAGAATACAGTTAAAAAGCAAATACTTTATGCTCAGATAACTTATGGTAAAAGAAGCAATTACTTCATCTCTGAAGGAGTTTCAGAACAAAGAATCACGTATTTTCTTCCCCCCCCCACCAAATGCAGTAGGCATTTTGTCTTATGCCCTTTTACAGAGAAACTAGGAGTGAACTTGCAACCTTAATTTTATGGGAGGCAATGCACTGGTCATTCTTCTCCCGTGGAGCCAGCTGGAGGAGCTTGACTCCCAGCCCATTACCGCTCAGTACAGCTGTGTTGCTGCCAGACAACAAACCTGATCCACAGCACATTTCCAGCTCCTCCCGCCTCACTTTTTCTCCTTCTGATGCAGGACGGCACACACTGAGCAACCGGTTAGCACAAGGCAATACTTGATCTCCATGCAAGTGAGCAGCTCACACATGGAGACCTGTTTGGTTGTGAGAGACCAGAACCCCCCCCCCCCCCCCTCCCACTTCCCCCACCCCGCCTGATCACAAGTTGATTAACCCTGAGAGTGTTTGGCCATCAGAGTCTGATCTGCAAAAATCAAACCAATATGTGAACTTTGTGATTAGCGTCAAAAGTATTACAACGCCTTTCACTCAGGAGCCAGGTCTCAGTGCATTCCAGTCCTGCTCCCCATATCTCTGGCATTAAATACAAATACCCGCCAATAAAGGAGCGAGGCAAAGGAGAGAAGCAAGGTGGGGGTTATCGAGCCCTTACATGTTTTCTAAGTCATTTTGAAGAAAACGTCACTGAGGAGAATTTTTTTCCAGCTTTTCTCCCTCGAACACACACTACATTCAGTTGTAAAAATATTTTTCCATCGTCAGATGTTTGGGGGCTGTTGGGGCAGCACAAGGCTGGAGAGAGATCTGAAGAGCGGTCTGCGCTCTACCTGTTGCTCTGACAGACCTCCCTGAAACCCACCAGCTGCCATTCACCTGTAAAGGCACACCTACAAGTCACTGTTCCCACAGGACGAAAGGGACCTGCACCAGAGGCTTTTTCCCAGAGCGGACACAGACTCTGACGCTGAACCCTGGCCAAACAGCTAACTGCTGTATCATTTTCACCACCCAAAAAAATGTCCAAACCAAGGACAGGAAGGAGGAGGGACTGTAGGGTTACAGTACAATGCAAGTGGTGTCTGAGTTATAGGGAAGGAAAAGAAAAGACTTTCACCACACTGAGTGGGTGTCTGGGACTGGGAGGCGGCAAGACGGTTGTGCAGGACTGTCTGCTTCTGACCCCTTTCAATCTTTCAATGAAATCATAACCTGCTGGCAACTAAAGAAAGTCGCCTTGTTAGGCTGTATAGTGTATAGGCTTCACAGGAATTAAAAACAGAAAGCTGGTGAAAAAAAAAACGATGTTTTGTTCAGGAAGAAAATACAACGTTACAACAGTTAAAAGATTATAGACAGGAAATTTTCTAGGGATGCAGTGATTGAATCTATAAGTAGAAACAAAAGAAAAGCGTGGACAATGTTTTCCTGGAGGGGTGGTCCATTGAGTAAGGGAAGGATGAAGTTGTGGTTAGAGGAGGCAGGTAAGGGCACCTGTCATTGTGAAAATGAAAGAAAGAAAGAGAGACAGAGAAAGAAAGAAAGAAGGAAAGAAAGAAAAAAAGAAAGAAAGAAAGCTTGAACAGACTTGTTTCATATTCCATCTCTTTCCATATAACAGGTGGTATTATTTTCCTCTTTATATTGTACATCTAACCCTGCTTAATGCCTATGTAACAGTGATGAGAAGGTGTGAGGGATGCAGTACCTCTGCATCTCTGAGGGGGGCGTGCATGAGTCCCTGGTCTTACATGCAGCCACTTTCTGGGCAGTGATGCTAAGGCTGCTCTTTAGAGCAGAGGCAGTCTGTAAGCATGAAGAACTGGCAATCATCCTAGTGCCACGTGCACTTCATCAGAACATGTTTAGTTTGGACTGAATAAATAAATAAAAAACATAAATCTATATCTAAGCTCACAAACTTTATGTAAACTGAGCAGAAATATATATATATATATTTTTTCCCCGACTGAATGATGTGCCAGAGCATCTAGGTAAGTGATCCGTGACTATACGATCCCTCTAAATCAGGAGTACTCAGAGTAAGCATCTCCCTTCAACCCATGATGCAGACATGCCTCAAGGGTAAACTTTCTCATGCATGTATACAGTGTTTAGAACAAGTAGCTGCTCCCTTCTTAATTGGTTAGTTTGTTTTGTATCTTTGTCATACATAAATGTTTCAGGTCATCAAACACATTTTGATATTTGACAAAGAGAATCCAAATGTAAAATACAATGTTTAGATGAAAGTGTAATATTCTGTCTTGGTTCCTGTTTATGATTCGGTTAAGTTAGTTTCCCTGCCTTATGTTTCCTTTGTGTTTTTAAGTTCTGAAGTCCAGTTTAGCCTATTTATTTTATATTCTGTTCTGGTGCACATTTATTTGTTGGTTAGTATTTTCCTGCCTCTTGGTTTATTTGCGTTCTAGAATATTCTGAGTTCTGTTATGGTTTGTTAGTGTTAGTTTTCCTTCTCTTCCCTGTCTTTTGTTATCTGGCTGTTTTGAGTTCTGTCTAGTCTGGTTTCTTGTTTAGATTAGTGTTTACTGTTGTAGTTTATTCTGTTATGTCTTCAGAAGTTTCTTAGTTTTGGTTTTGGTTTGTTCTTGTTGAGCCTCTCGGCACTGATGTCTGGTCTAATTACTTACACTGCACACCTGCCTAACTCCACCCCTGCTGCAATCACCTCTCACCGGTTTCACCTGATTCCACCTCCATATAAACTGCTGAGACCAGACATCAGTGCCAGGTTGTCTTGTTGAGTTCATGGGTGAGTCGTCTCCTGCAACATTCTTTGTATGTTTTGCTTTTGGATTTTTGACCCTGTTTTCTCCAGTAACCTGAGCCATCCTGTTCTGCCTGTCTGTTCATATTTTTACCTGTCCTGCTGGAAGGTTTGTTTTTCTGCCATCTTTTGGGTTTGACAGTGTTTGTTTGGCTTTTTCCCTGTTTTTGATTTTTGTTAATAAAAATACTCATCTGAACCTCTGCTGGTCTGGTGGAATTCTGGGTCCCATACCTCTGATCATTACAGAAAGGTGGGGGAGGGACCCTACATGGTAATGTGTGAAAAATGATTGAATCATATAACTGGGTCTGTCATCCTTTGCAGAAACACTCTCAATTGAGTGTTCGCAGTGACTGGCAATGAGTTTCTTTTTACAACAATGTAGAAGAAGTTTAGCCGACTCATCTTTTTTGAATTGTAATTCAGCACAGCGGAGGGTTTTTGAACAAGAACCACCTTTTAATGGTTTCTGCCACAGCATCTCAGCTGGATTCAGGTCAGAGCCTTGACTAGTACCCTCTAAAGTCTTGGTTTTGTTTTTCTTCAGCCCTTCAGAGGTGGAGTTGCTGGTGTGTTTTGGATCATAGTTCTACTACAGAACTTAAATGAGGTTCTGTTTCAGCCTCATATAGAGATGGCTGGACAATTGCCTTCAGGATGTTTTGGTAGACAGTAGAATTCATCCATCTATCAGAGCAAGGCTTCCAGTTCCTGGGGCGTCAAAACAGCCCCACATCATCACACAACCACTGCCATATATTGCTGATGGTATGATGTTTGTCTTATGAAGTGCTGTGTTACTTTTACACACCTTCCAAACAGTTCAGCTTTTGTCACGTTAGTCCAGGGAGTATTTTCCCAGCAGTCTTGGGGATCATCAAGTTGCTTTCATGTTCCTTCCACTTAGCAGTAGTTTTTGTCTTAGCCATTTTTGCTCACTTTCTTTCTTATGGTGAAGTCACAAACGATGACTTCAACTGAGTTTTGTCTCTGTTGTTTTGGGGTCCGCAGTGGCTTATTGAATGAATTGTCACTGTGCTTTTGGGCTAATTTCATCAACTGAAAATGAGTGGATAATGAATTTATAAAATTTTCCTGACAGATAGCTGCCAGAAACGTCCTTATTCCTTCCTGAATTTCCTTGAATTGCTGAATGATGTCTGGTTTTGAGAATCTTTTGTTCTCCACTCTGTCAGACAGGTCCTATTTAAAGGTACATAGCCACGTTATTTGACATTCTTTTAATTTATAAGTCAGTAACTCACTCTGGTTGTATACAAAGTTTTTCTGAAAGATTATCATGTCCTGCTGGCTTATTAGTTATTTTTTTGGTGTTTTAATCTTTGTATTTGCTCAATTGCGTTAGTAAATAAAGCCCTCCCTGTTCATTTATAATAATGACAGAAGTACGTACTGCGCATGTGCAGCAGGGAATAAACAAGGAAGCAGCAAACAACTATTAGCATCTCCTAGTGAATAGTGGAAACAATGAAGAAAGGTCCCAGATCCAGTGTAAAAAAATGCAAAAAAAACACATATTATTCCTAGAGGGAAAAGACTGGAATAGGGCTGGGGATATAGTAAGAATGTTGGTGTTCACTGAAGCGGACGCTAAAGCTGCCGAGGCTCAGACGTGACGGCAGTGTTGATTGACGTCAGTAAATGTCCTTATTATTACTGTGATAAAAGTAATAGCAATGCTCTTCTTAGCCTCTACAGTCTTAAGTACAAACAATAGTAAATAATAAATAGATCAATTGATCATTTCTTACCTTGATGGTGTCCCTGTTTCCGTTTATGAACGGGAATTTTTTTTCTCCTTGGTGTTTTGATATGAGGCTCTTAAAGTTGCTTTAGATTTATTTAATTAATAATAGCTGGTCTTCGATCAGGCCGAGCTGCCGCTTTACCTGGAGGCATTGCAGAGGGGTCAGGCTAGGTCCGTCATTATTTAGTACTGATTTATTAGTTGCCATCTGTCTTTCTGATAGTTCTACGATACTGACGGTAGATGGCGCCACATCTGTTTATATCTGCTCATCGCGCCCGTTGCTGGGTTCTTTTTAGGCTCAAAAAGAACTATCAAAACGCTTGCCATGTATAACCTTATTTTATCATGATCAAATGGTTTTTGGTCTTTATATAAGCATGTTATGTGGCTATATACCTTTAACTGTCTCTCCCCCTCAATAATAAACACCTTAATTTAAACAGAGCATTTTGTGTTTTCTTTGTCCAGAATTTAAATTTGTTTTCAGATGTGAAACATTGTGACAAACATACAAAAAAAGCAGGCAAACACTTTTGGCAAACAATTTTGCCACTATATGTGATGCCTTTATTTAAGCGACTCTTATTCTGATTGTGATTTGCTCAAATGCAACATTATGAATAAAATGAGGACATTATTTTCCATAGTAAAGTGATCTCATTAATTCATGATTACTGAGCTTTTAAAGAGTGCAATGTGCTTCAGAGCTAAATGTGAAACACTCTCAAAGAGAGAAAGGTGCATCTCTTCCTTGTTGGGTCAACAGCCTCGCTTGCTTCTTTAAACTGACAATGTTGTAATTTGCACGCTGAAATAAAAACCAAAACACATACGACCTCTGGCAGGTATCCATCTGTTTAGGTTGTCCTAAAAATAGTTATCTGTAGCAAGGTTCAGATGGTTTTCTTTTTTTTCTTTTTTTTAACAACCAGTGCCGCGCCACAAACGGACTTCACCACAAGTCACTGGATTGCAGGTGAGTAAAATTAACCAAAAACAGGTTGTAGAAAAGAAATCTGAGACAAGAGGAAAGAAGAGAGTCGGCCCAAAATTGTGAGAAAAGGCTGAAGGCTCCACAGAAACAAAGCCAAAACACCTGAAACTAAATCAAAATCACATGTAATCTTGAGCAAAGGGGTCAATGAAGCAGCATTTCTGACTTCAGATTAAAGATTTTGACTTAGCAATTTTCCCCTAAGGAGAAAGTAAGCAAAATAATCTAAATTGCAGCATCATAATTGAGATACGATATCATGTATATCTTTTAGGGCTGGCTACATAAAGGCAGAAGCCAAGCAGGAAGCTTGCGATAGGAGCAAATTGTTATAAGGAAGGAAATGTTTAAATCCAGAGGCATGATAGCCTGATCCTGCCTGACAATTTAAGGAGGATTTAAAATGGTTCTGTGCTACCTCCATAGCTGGCTTTGGAGGGGCAGGAAAACTTACTTAGGAAACAATGGTGATGCCTGGAGCTACAGTATAAAGGTTTTCTACTAAATTTATATTTGTTGTGCTGTGAAAAAAACAAAAAAAAAAACATGTGGGACAACACTACAGTATAAAGGGCCACAGAGTGTCTTTAACATTTGTCTTTGTTACAGCTGGAAGTGCATGCTAAAGTTATAGCAAAGCTGTTTGTTGTTGTTGAGCGTCTATTAAAGTTGTGCACTGTGTTTTGGAAATGTTAAAATTGTTGCATTGTTCAGATCTGTGGTAACACATTGAAGGAAGTTCGGAGTAGACGCTCTCATCAGGACCCAGGACCCCCAGGGGTTTGATTACTTTTTGTAGCTCCCGTGGGGAGCCTGCCATTTGTTTATGTTTTGCACCTTTAGTATTGCTCATCCTGAGATTCGTGTTTCTGTCATTAGTTTAGTTTCTCCTCAGTGTTTATGTTAATAGCTTATTCTTGCATCTGTTAGATTTGGTTTCTGTTTTGTTAGCTTCTGTTCTTTCTGTAGTTCTGTTAGATCTTTATTTCTGCTTTCTGCTTGCTCTTCCTTAGTAAGGCTTTTCCCTCAGATCTGGTCATTCTCTCGTTCCATGTTAGATTCTGTTATCCTCTAGTCCCTGCCAGATCATTATCCTTCCTCCCATAACTGACTTCACTCAGTTCGCCTGTGTAATCTTCTCCAGCGGCTGTTCCTTCTGTCTCCTCCCCCATAAGTACAGCCAGTTTTGTCACATTCATTGTTAGGTCCTCCGTCTTCATCCGTCATTCTACCCAGTTTTGGTTTCATCTCTGCAGGGTTCCTGGTTCCTTTATCCTTGCATCTTGTAAGCCTTGTTTGACTCATTAAAATTCTCTTCGTTAATCAACATGCAACTCCCGAGCTCTTGTCTGCGTTTCAGCCCGATTCCAAAAACTCTGACAGCTCTTCTTTAAAAGATGGTAAAGTCTGGAGAAAATTGGAGTGATTTCTCCGCATGGGATGTGAAAGTTGCCAACATGCTGCTCCAAAAAGTGTCTTAAATATAACTGAGAAAAAGTAGTTATCAAGTGGTGGTTTTTGAAATGTGTCATATGGGCAGTTGCCCAGGGTGACACATTTACTAAGAAAGCAATTCTGAGTGCTACACTGCCAGACAGGACACGATAAACAAAGATAAATAAATAAAAATAGAAAACATGTATCTGTCAGTTACATTATGAACAAATATTTTATTACTGGTTTGCACGTGCTGTGAATGGGGAGTTTTTGACCCTTGTTTGCTGCCGGAAATGGGAAGAATTAAGATTGTTTCCTGCCCTTTTGTATGGGTTAGGAGCAGCAAAAGGAGGGGCTTACTCAGGCTGTCATTTAGGCACGAACTACCACAGTCTATGGCATATTTGTTCACACTATGCCTTATGTCAATCGTTGAGTAAAAATAGCAAGATCTCATAAAGGTCCGTTCTGCATTTTATATAAGCTGTTTTTGGAAAAGTCACATCACAGCTAAACAAAACCTTCCTATAGTTACAGAACAGCTTTTTGCATGTTTCCATTGTTTATTTGTTTTTTTAGCATCCATCCTTGGTGATCAGTTCCAAGTCTTGAGGTTGGAATGACTCCTTTCCATTACCCTAATTTTAGCTGCTTCCAAAGATTCTCCCTTCATATTCAAGTAGGACTCTGACTGGGCCACTCCACTTAGTTATTTCCAGTCAGGAGAAACATAATAGGTAAACAATAACTTTAAAGCTAAATCTGCCAGACCCCAACAGTGGTCTGGTATAAATAATGTTTGGCTTAGATGTATTTTGCTGACTATATGTCAGATGAAAAACTACTGGCTGTTCCATCAGAGTGAAGACACTAAAGATCAGATTTCTTAGCAAGTGTACTCAATTCACTTTATATACAACCAATAGAAATATAGAAATATTTACTTAAGTTAGTCTAACACAAGCCATTCATATGGCTTGTGTTAGACTAATTTATTCGATGACTGTATACAGTTATCAAATTCAATTACTCTTCTACGTAGTTCCATCCTAATTAAGATACAATATAGCCAAATTTAGTTTATAATGTTGAGAAAGTGTCTAATTTAACATTAATGAACATATTAATTTATTGAAAATATTATTTACTCATTTATTTCTTAAATAACATCATCAAAGAACTAAAACATATAGAAAGACTTGGCCAGTCAGTTCAGTTCTTCACCTTCAAGAGCTTAATCATACAGTCTACTTGCTTTTCCTTTGCATATTAATTAAAGCTTCAACTTAACCAATTGGTTTAGGTTCCATGATTTAAGTGAAAAAACACATGAAATTCATAATCTGTTTAAATAAAAAGTACTGAAAAAGTACAAATTTAGGCAGGGGGGAACTTCTCTGACTCTGTCTTCTTGATGGGACACATCTGTACTTCCACTTCTATGCCTGACAATCACCAAATATGGACATTTTCATGCATTAACATATAGAGCCCACTTCTTTGCAATGGTAAAAACAAATCTCCACTGAAAAAATGACCACACTATTCTACAAGACAGTTTCATGATCATACTGTGGCAAATCTGAACAATATGATTGAAGTATAAAAGACTATAAAAATGTTCAAAATGTAGAATAAAAGCAGTTCCGACAATAAAAATTTTAGCAATATTTTAATGTTATGTTAACTTTTGCTACAATGGAGGAAAACATGTAATTAAAATAGTTTTTAAATTTATTGTTTTACATTTACTCTCTAGAACCTTTCTTGGTGTTTTAAAAGTCATGAGGCAGAGTACCAAAAAAATTTTGTAACAGGCCCAAATTTCTCCCCCAAATTTAATCAGAGGTAATTAGGCCAGATCTAAGGATAATAATTTAAGAGTTAATTGCTTTTGGTGTAAACATAAGTTTGACCGATTATTTACCTGCACTCTCTGATCCAGTTATTTTTATCTTTACATTTCTTCACACCATTTTCATTATTACTCCAAGAACAAACAGAATAAATGTGGATCCTCCTGTTTCTTTCTAACATCTAACATAACACTCATTTTGACCAATATTTGTGACAGTATATAGTTTAATTTACTTTTAGCTATACCATAGTACTTCCCCCCACGGTAACAGATGCACGTGTTGGCTGCTGTCCTGCAGTGGAGGGGTGACCCAACAGAGGTCTCTCCACAGATTTAGTCTACACAAGCAAAAGACAACAGACTCCACATCTGGACTAAACCACCATTGGTGTCATCAGCAAGGACACTGATCCAACATAAGTCTGTGCCATATATGAACAGGTCAAAATAGAACAAGTGGAAACATGGACAGCGGACACAAAAGGCACAGTATATTAACGAACGTGTAGCTTTTTACCCGACTTACAATTATATTTTTGAGAAGTTTCAGTCTAGTTTTAAACCCCAACATAACACACAAACAGCTCTTTTTAATAATGTGCTTTTAAATCTGGATTCTGGCGGCTCTGCTGTTTTCATCCTCTTAAACCTCACTGCTGCTTTTGACTCAGTAGACCATGTCGTTATTTTTACCTTGCGTGGAGTTGTCTGTGGATATTAGCGGAAATGAACTCCAATGGTTCATCTTAGCCAGTATTCTTCATCAGCATCCACTCCTGGATGTGGAGTGACTCAGGGCTCCGTTTAAGGACCCCACATCCTTTCATTCTATTCATTATCACTGTCACCAATGAAGAGAACATATAATATCTCCTTCAATTTCTTTGCGTATGATCTACAGATCTGTTTGCCCATTCAAGCTAATAGCTCTGCTTGTGTTCAGTCACTGCAAAACTTCAAAGATATTCAATCTTAGGAGATAAATTTCCTCAATTAAAAAAAAAAAACTTTTAATAAATTACTGTATTTAGACAGTCTAGTCTACATATACAGTGCCATTTTCTCCAAAGCTCATTTGTGCCAGCTATTAATTAGAAATCTTGGTTTTAATTTTTTAAAAAGTCTTAAAATTTTTCTCTAAATCAGTACCATTGTTAAGGCAGACTTCTTTCAGTCATGTCCAAAGTCTACACTAAAACTTATACTTCGATGCAAGTGAGGTTCATTTTTAAATGTGCTCTCTAAAGGAATAAACTAATAAAAAATGAAAAAAAGTTCATAATTATTAAGAACCTGTTCAGGTTAATATTGAAAAAGCATGTCCATATGCATACGTCTGTGAGTTGCTGCAGTAATATTGTGACGAGCCCTGACAAGGTGTCGGGGGGTAGTAAACATATATGGAGCAGAACGGACTCTCATGGTGCCGCTCCTAACGGGCCGGTTACGGTTCACTTCACAGAACACCCTGAAGTCCCGTTTGCCTTTATTGATTTTTGTTTCTCTGTCAGTCTCCCATACTCGCGGACTTCCGTCCATTTGTCTGCTTTTCACAACAGTGACTTGAAAAAGTATTCACACCCTTTGAGCTTTTTCACATTTTGTCAAAAACAATGAGAAACACTGATCTACTTTATTTGCATTGTACGCAATAGATCCTTACAGCGGCCAAGAGTTACAAACGCACTGCAAGTATATAAATATGCTGCAAACACATAAAGTCCTCCAAACACAAAACAGAGGCTAACACACAAAACACAATGGACAAATGAAGCAAAAGAGAAAAGCTGCAATCACAGAAATTTGTCACACAAAGTACAAATATGATGCAAACACAAATGATTCTGACACACAAACACATGCAAAGGCAAAATGCTGCAAGTAGCAAAGTTGCAAACTAGCTCCGCATAATGGAAGTCCTCCAGACCACTAGGGGGAGTTGATCACCAACCAATTCAAATGGGCCTACAGACCTCAGACTGCAGTCAGTGCGGCAGGGTCATTGATCTGGGGAAACGTTATTCCCAATACATTGTAAAATACATTGGACCTACAGATCATATTTGACAAAAATATGTGTTTATTCAATACACTGATCAATATAAAATGTCTACAATGGTTTATAATAAAGGTTTGCATGTGAAACAAACCAAACAGGAGTAATGTTACCAGTTTTAAAGCTCTTTCAGTTGTTCTCTGCATGCTAATGTGGGAATATAGACCTTGTCCTCCAGCTTCAACAAAGCATGAATATCACTGTTTTCAGAACTTACTCCTATATTTCCAAAAAAAATTAATAAACTGTGTAACAGATGTGATTTCGTCCTTTTGTTTTATCTGGTATCAGATGATTTCAGTATAATGAGCTGAATGGTAGAGCTGTGTCTGAATTTTAAAGAAGTTTTAAATGACTTAGAGGAAAATATGGGGCTGTAGATGTTTTGACTGATGACTCGGGATCAATGCTTTTCTGTGGGAGACATAATTATTGTATATTTCATTTTTAAATTTTCACGTGAACGGAGTACTACATGTATGTATAACCCAGTTGATTGGGCATATTGTATAATAATTAGGGCTGGGCAACGATTAAAATCTTTAATCGCGATTAATCGCATAATTTGCCTGATTAATCATGATTAATCGCATTGTATGCGCAAACTCCAAGAATGAATTCAAAAGTAGTGTAAAGAGCACTTTTATTTTAATGTTCTGCTGCCATATGAACAAAAGTGTTGTAACATTTGTAGCACTTATCAGTAACACATATTTAGTGTAAAACTCAACCTAAACATGTAAAACAAAAAATAGCAATAACAATAAATTAAAGCTTATTGCCACTGACAGGAAATTCTCTTTATGGGGAAAAAATCTACCAAAAACAGGAAATTTCTGAGGTAACAGCAGGGAGCAGCATTACCATTTTATGTTCAATACCAAAGTGTGAAGCACAAAAAAAGGTCTACAGTAGCTATCCACTTCGCCATTACATTGGTTAGCTTCTCTGAGTCATTGAATTATTTGGTGATGTCTACAGCGTGTTTGGCATTTAAGTGATATGTTAAGCTCAAGGTGCTCCGGTGATAAGAAAGTTTAACTTGGCAGTGGTTACAACTAACTTGTTTCTGTCATATTCGTTGCTGGAAGAACTTTAAACTGAAATGCTTGCTAACTCGATATGCTTGCATGTTTATTTGATGTTAACACGCGTTTTTTTGTTGTTGCTCTCTCGCGTGCATATAGTGAATGGCAGGGAAAAAACTGGCAAAAATACATGGATACTTTGAAGCGAGAAGCGACTTCACCGACGGCGTCGATGCAGACCCCCCCCCCCCCCCGCTCCGCCAGTTATCGCACAAAACTTGTTCCGGCCGCCAACTCACCGCCTCGCCTAAGCAAATTACTGCAGGAAACACCGCCTTCCCCAGGTCAGCTTTGTTTTTTTCCGCGTTTTACTTTTTCCAGCCAGCACCTTTCTTCCTGTTTGAATCCGAGGCTGGGCTGACAGCGAGGTTATTGGCGCATTATCGCCACCTACTGTTCTGATTCAAACCCCTACACCGCAGCAACAGACCTTCACAAAATAAAAGCATGTGAGCAACATGCGTTAATGCGCGATAAAGTAAATATAACTTGCCCAGCCCTAATAATAATAATTCATTAAAATGCTAATTTAGATAAAAAGGTTTCTGAATAAAACCATATTAGGTGATAAAATAGGCACGTGTCAATTGTGCAAAAACAAATAACCAAACATTTTACTATACAAGGCCTTTTGTTATACAAAGCATGGACCTGAGGGGAAAAAACCGAGAGTCAAAAACATCACATTAAAAAGGATAGAAGGAGAACTTACTGTAACACAGAAAAAAAATGATCCAGTCCTACGTAAGAAAATTTTGACTGTGGAAAAGAAATTGGTCATATTTTTACCAAAGATCAGATGAAGGACACTGGCATAAAGAATAACAGAGGCATTAGCAGGAGCAAATGCACATAAAACAGACAATCCGTTTCTCAGTGTGCTCAACAAGGTTCATTGTTCTTCTTCAGGGCACGAGTCTCCCTCTCCATGACATCAGAATCCAGCAAAGAAGACTTCAACACATTAAGATGGAACTAGGTGTCTTAACTCTGGATTAAATAGTCTTCAAAATACTTCTGTTAGTCTATAAATTCCAATTAATTCCATTAATTGGGCAAATTACAAGCCAATCATCCTAAAAATAATTAACAGAGCAGCTTCCATTGGACTTTTTGTGATAAGCATCACCACTGACATGGGCACTCCAAATCTAGCTGTGTGGTGGGCTTTTGGAGTGGGCCATGATAAAATGTATACTGTATGCAACACCCAGCAAGATCAAATAAAAGGCTGGAAAAATGTTGAGCCATCAAATGAGTCGTTCACTCTGGTCCAGAAAACTGAAAAGCTTTTCCCAACAAGGTCCGGTGCATCCTTCAGTGAGCTTTCAAATGCCACACATACTCTACAGAAAGAAGCAAGTCTGTTAGGAAGCATGCTTCCTTTCATGTCACAGTGTGCAAAGAAAAATAACCAGCTTTATAAAAATACTAAAATAATGTAAAACATGAACTTTGTGATGGTCATGGTGTTTAAGGTGTCGTTGTGCAAACATCTTGATTCAGCTCTTATTTTGGAGGGCAGAAAATGGCATCTTTTTACCTTGGTGATCCTGTGTAACATGCTTCAGCAGTACATTGAAGTCAGCCTCGTGTGGTTTAACTGAAAAATATTAAAGAATTACTCATCTTCATAGTCACCATTTTCTTTACTGATAATATCCCCATTTATGCTGCCGTCTCTGATGGATTTTCTATAACAGAATCTATAAATCGAACTAAATTAACCATGTGAATCCCACGAAGCAAAAGCATAATCTCTCAGTTATATCACTGACTGCAGTGATTGACACATCAGAAATGCAAACTACTATAAATTAAAGTCTTAAGCACACAATACTAAGTCTGTATATATACTGCTGTTCTATAATATTATAACATGAAGGAAAATGTACCTTTTCTTTCTTCTATCCGAGTTTCCTCTGGGCATCCCGTTAATGTTTACTAAGGCCACTGGGTCGGTCCCATTTGAACTGATTGGTGGTCAACTCCCCCTAGTGGTCTGGAGCACTTCCGTTACGCGGAGCTAGTTTGCAGCTTTTCTTCTTGCGGCGGTTTTTGCTACTTGCAGCATTTTTCCTTTGCATGTGTTTTGAGTGTTTGTGTGTCAGCATCATTTGTGTTTGCAGCAACAGACTAAATTCTGTGATTGCAGCTTTTCTTCTTTGCTCCATGTTTCCATTGTGTGCGTTTTGTGTGTTAGCCTCGGTTTTGAGTTTGGAGGACTTTTTGTGTTTGCAACGCATTTATGTACTTGCAGTGTGTTTGCCCCTCTCGGCCACTATAGATCCAACACAAAGCAGTGCATGTTAGTGAAGTTGAGGAATAAATGACCGTAGACATATTGCCCTGACGTCTGTGGTCATGAAATTTTTTGAAAGCCTGGTGGTGAAGCATCTGAAAGAAATCACAGGCCCCCTGTGGTTTGCTTACTGGGCAAACAGATCAGCAGAGAATGCTGTCAACCTTTGTCATGCACCACCTCCCCCAGCCAGGGACATACATCAGGATCAGTTCAGAGTTTAAAATGATCAGCCCTGCCATCCTCCACCAGAAGCTCACCCAGTTCATAGTGCCACCCTGCACCTGCCAGTGGATAACCAGCTTCCTGACCGATTGCCAGCAGCAGGTAAAGCTGGAGAGCATCTTCTCCCGCCCAAGAACAATCAACACCGCCGCCCCCCCCCCCCCCCCCCCCCCCCAGGGGTATGTTCTCTCCCCTCTCCTCTTCTCTCTGTAGACTAATGACTGCACATCTGCAGACCCGTCTGTGAAATGCCTGAAGTTCTCAGATGACACCATTGTCATTTGGCTGATGAGCCCCTGCCGTAGAAAATGAGTAAAAAACAAAAGTGTCCTGCACGTACTGCCCCTGTTCTTACCTTTTTACCTGAATAACGTCTTTTCTGTTAAAGATTGTAGTTTGTTTATCTGCTTGCTGTACTTGTCTACCTCTTTTTCTTACACAATGTGAACGTTGGAGTCTGAAGTCAAATTCCTTGTTTGTACCCAAACTTGGCGAATAAAGTTGATTCTGAAGGAAAACAATGCATGTTTTCAAACTTTTGACCAATTAGGATCAGTTTCTTGTAATCTGATACACAAAAATATAACCCAGTGTGACCGACTGCCTTGAGGAGTCACCTAATTACTAAATAGAATCAGTTTGTAATGTAATCTAAGAATAAATTTGACTGTTCGATCAAGGCCTCATAGGCTTCACATCAACATTTATTTCTGCAAATTCACAAACCTATGAGAATGGTTTCGTCAGTCTTAGATGGTTTCCATCACCTTTTTCCTATTATCAGCTTTGACAGATGAAACGTGGGAGCGAAGGAGCATTCAAAGTCGCACACGATGGCCAAATTCCAGCAGCCACACTCGGATGTCCCCTCTTCCTGCTATTCTACATATGTCACCAGGCCTTGTGCAGAGTGTGCTTATGGGAGTCTTGTTGGCGAGAGATTTGTCTTTTCCCACTCACACTCATGTCTGACACAAACACCCGTACACTGGAGTAACACACATGCTTTACGGATTCACACACACACATCTAATAGGGAATCATTTGCAGTGTCTAGGGTTGGCTGACCGAGGGTTGCGGTCGGACACCTCTCGCTGTCTGCGTGTCGCTGTCAACCATGAGAAACGCAGCGGTTCGGGAGGGCTGTGGTCGGGGAGTGACGTGATGGGGCAGCATGTGTTTCCAGTGGAGATGGTTAACCATGCATTCTGTCATGCTCAAAGACCTGTGGAGGAAATTCTCAGCACCCCTTGGCCTCTTCGTCTCGTGGGTATCAGAAGAGGTGTACTCCAGATGGCCAAACATGCTCAGTTTTATGTGTGGTATGTCATATTCAGTTCAAACTGTTGACGTTTAATCTTTACCTGAAATTCTCTTCAATATTCCGTTTTCACGTTATTCGTTTTTAAGCCGCAAACACTCTTCAACAATAAGTTGGAACCCCTTGATGATCATATTGCTGTTCAGTTGCAAACGTTATGGCCTCCCACCTTGCTTTCTACATATAGGCCTGTGATAAAATTACATTTAAAAGCAATCTGTGTTTTAATTGTTCCTATTCCACCACATGCAGGTTTCCACTAACAGATGTTATGAATGGTTTCAGTGCTTAATGCATTGTACCAATCCTTCACTCATCATGCAGCCACACATCTTTCCATTCTTTCTCCTTTCCCTTCTTTCCATGTGTTTATTTCCCTCACTTTCCTGCCCACCCTGCTTTTTACCCTCTGATAGAATTAGGGAGTCTTTGAACCGTGGTGATCGCACTTCCTAAAGAAATTACTATTAACCATTGGTCACCGCTGAATGTAGCATGGAATACACAGAAGAGGTCGGAAGCAGTTTACACGAGACTCTGCAGGGAGTCTGGTGACATGGCAGAAATGGTCCAAGGGGTTATCAGTAGGTTGGTTCTGTTATGAGAGTTTAGAGTCAGTTGGGTGGGAGGTACAGATTTATGTAGGGCATTAAGATACAAGCAATCAGGCACTGACTGCAGCGAAATGTATGGGAAACTATGGGATCTGTAATAGATGCTGCATGAGAGAAATTAGGAAAGATGGAAAGATTAAGAAAACCGGGCACATTATATTTTGTTGTGTACCTGGAGTATGTAGCACTGCAGAGAAGTTTCATTTACTCTGGTGCTGTGTAGATAGATTTATACTCTGATTGGGTCATATCTTTCATCCTGTTCAGTTTTCTCTGTTATGATTTTTCAATAATTATGTCACAGTATTTGGTGCAGAGCTGCTAAACAAGGTCATTGGCTTCCAGCTTACCAATTTTACATATCCGCCATTCTTATTTTGCGGTACGATTTTGTAGTCCAAGCTCTAGGATGCCGAACCCACAACTGGATAAATCAAAATATTCGGTTTACTGGTGTATTAACCGACACAATTAACTACACTGTCCCCCAGCATACTCCAAAAATGGCCGAAACGGGTGGAATGGAATGCTCTGTGACTTAAAGTGTCTCCTTTAGATTTAAAGAGACAGCACTAAAACAAGTTGCTCTCAGACGCACATCAGAACAGGGGCAAAAGACGAGCTGTGGGGCAACAATAATAAGAAATTCAGACCAAAGCCTTGCCGTTCCACTTTATATAGACCACAACTGAAACATGATACAAAGCATGATATGTCTCGTTTAAAGCTTTCAAATCTAGAATTATGTCAGAAAGCAAGTGGGATTCATTATCCACAAATTCAGTCTTTCCTTTAAGGTGAAGCTCCACATTAAAATGTTAATTTCAGATATAAGGGCAAGAGGCATTTCATTACGGAGCAAAGCGCTGAGGAGCAAACACCAACAACTAAACCATTACATTGCAAAAATAGTGCCGCTCAAAAAATACAATTGTGATGAATCTTCTAAACTCAGACACATTAGATTAATGTCCTGAGCAAGACTTTTTCTCCACACTCGCACAGGCAAGATACTGTAGCTGTGGCTGGCATGCGAGCCAGCCCTTTGCACAAATCGTTTTTTTGTTGTTGTTTTTTTGCCAGTAGGCTCCACATATTCAACAAGTGTTACCACAAGAGGAATCTACAGACAAAGGCCATTCCAAATAGAGAACTCTCACTACAAAGTTCATTTAAAAAAATGCTATAGTTATTGTATCGATGTCTGTATTCATCCATGCACATGATTGTAAAAAGGAATGTGGTTTCAGAGAGTCTTCTTGTGTGATGGATTAAAATGAGTTCATTACAGGCCAGAGGTCTAATTACTCTGGTCATTTCTGCATATTGCACGCTCTTCTGCTTTATGAGCGGCGCTGTGCGTGGACAGGTATGGAAATGGGGACCTGTACAACTGGCCGAAGTAACAGAATACACCTCCTGATGGTGTGTGCAGGAATTTCTGCCCCCAAGATACTGTTCATGAGGACAGAAACGACATGTATAAACTAGGTGTAACCCTCCATTAATCTGTACAGTGACATTATTATAGCACTTTTCTTGACACTTTGAAGCAGAAGCAAGTGCGTGTGGACTGGTTGCTCTTGAACGGCAAGCCTGTAGACGGAGACACCAGTGCTGCTCGAACTTGTAAAGACATCTACGTACGGGATGCCTGTACTGCCAAAATCTATTGCCGTTGTGTTATGAGGTTGAAAGAAAACGTTTTACAGTACAGATGGTGAGCAACCTGTGGCGTATTCCCTTAAATTATAGTGGAGACGATGTCTACCTCCAAAACAAATTTCTTCTAATAGTTCTACCTCTTAAACATCAGACAGATAGACGTCACACAGAAGATGTGTTCATTGTAAGTAACAGTTAATGTTTTCATTATTTAAGAAGGAACAAAAGTCCCCCAACCCCCATGCTGAAAAAACTGTTTTTGAGAGCATGTCTTGCCAGGAGTGTAGGGGATGAGCCAACAATTCCTTATCTATTATTTAGACAAGATACAAATTGCCTGCTTGAATAAATTCAATTTACATCTAGAGGTTACAGTGTATGGGTTTTTCTTTAAATGTTTTTCTTTTTTGTTGCTTTTGTCTCTTTTGTTGTATCTCCCAAAATGCTGTAATTTTAATTTTTTATTTAGTTTTCAGTTTTATTGTTGAGCTTTATGAAAATTCATTTATCAGATTATACATTTGTTTTGTTGGTATATTTTCCACGTAGGAGCCTCTAGACCCATGCATCTTACAGTATAATTAGGAAAAACAGAAAATATTCAGCACGTGGTTGGTTTGATTAGTCATTCCTTTAATCTGCTTTTATTTCGATTATTGATGCAACTTCCAAAAGGCCTTTATTTTACTTCACAACAAAGGTCTTCAGAACAAATACATACTGAAGCCAGCTGTTTACCTTTGGAACGGTTGCTGTTAAATCTAATTTGTGCAGGATGGGTGCTGGAAGACCCAGGAATCCCCTGCAGCTTTGGAGGAGGAAGAAGAAGAATGTGACCCTCAGAGGTCAGTGGTCCCCTCTCCCAGGTTACAGGGGCTCCTGCACTCGGGCTGGACCGGGGTCACAGGTCAGCAGGCTCGCTCATTCAGCTCTGCACTGGCGCCTGCCGGCACAGCCCTCAATTTGTAAATCAGGAGAGGGTGACCCCAAAGGGCCTCTCCTGGCTTCCCTGGCAAAACATAGGTCTTAAACACTACCAGCCTCCCCCTGATGATCCCCATCTTCCCATTAACTCCCTTCTCCAGAAACCAGGACTCATAAGTCTAATACACACGCTCAACACCAGCCCATCCTTAATAAGAGGAATTACCCCAGCAGGGGCCAAATAGCGGGGAGAAGGGGGGGGGAGCAGGTACGCTGTCATCTCTGCCTCATTACTCTGTGAGTTTACTTGGGATCAAATGCCGCTTGCCTAGTGGCACACGAGGATGCTTAACTCTTTGACCCACTCTGTAAATAATTTGAACAAAAGTACATCCTCCAGCAGTTTTTTTGGGATCATAGTGTAAAGGTTATTTGAGCTCTGTTTTAATGTTTCCGTTCAGAATTTGGTTTTTTTACGTATTTGAAAATACTTCCAACATATTTAGCCTCTGGTTGTGATAATGGCCCCTCAGTGATGCTAATCTCTGCAGCACTGTGCTGTGGAAAGAGCATAAGAAACATTGAGCATATGATTGTCTGCTTCTGAGTGAGCTGCCAGTCTGTCTCTTTCCACTGATGAGACAGACTGAACTGATACTGACTGTTACAGAGAGGCCAATTATCCTGACCAATGAGGACAGGCCTCTGACAGCATAATTACAGGCAGCTTTGCCTTGCAGCGACCATATGCCTGGCTAGAGCCACCAGTCACCCAAAAAGTCTAGAACAAGAGTCAAGAGAAAAGTAGAGATGGGACAAGTGGGTTTAACTCAAATAATTTACTGGGACCCATTGTCCTGTCTGGTCCTATACATGAGGGCTTCTACATGCACTGCTGTTAACCTGAGCTGGGGCCTGATTTGGCCCAGCTGGAGGAAGCGGGCCATCAGAGTTCAGTTGGTGCAGACAGAAGTAAAGTAAACAGCCGTGGTCACTGGGCAGGCCGTTAGCAGGCCTCGGACAGATGAGCAGGGGGCGGGAAGACCACACACATACACTTACAACCAGACCACACAGGGGCCGGAGCACAGGGGCCTATACACGCAAGCATACGCCCCATCGGCAGGGTTCCCCTGTGGGCAAAAACACACTGCAGGTCAGGGCGGAGCGGCACGGCACGGAGGAACAACAGACTGGCACAGAGCTGGGCTCAGTGAGCTTGGACGAACCCTGACGCGGGCCTCTGCGTGTGAGAAAACCCGGCTCATCCGACCCGCTGACTGCAGACTTAATCCCTTTTAGACAGCAACGCTATAAACACAAACAGGAAGAAAATCACAAGTATCCTGCTGTTCCCCAGCCAAATCCTAAAGGGCAGTTTAGAGAGTGTGTCCACCTCCGCATTCGAGGCGAATTCTACTTTCTGGTGAAACGCACATTTCCTGGGAAATCCCATTATGTTCATAATTCGTCAGAGCGGTTGCAAAACTGAGCAATTATCAACAGCACTTATCTGCATAAAACTATGAAATTGTTTTCTTCCTGTCATTAACATGATGTATGGCATCATAACTATTTTTAGTTGTAAAATTTGGACATAAAGGAGCCTGTTACGTCTTTTCATGTGTAAAATATATATAAATCCCCGGACATTTGAAAAGAAAAAAAATATCTATGGGTTGATAAAACATAAATGTTAAAAAAAATGAACCAGGCACTGACTGTAGAAATGAACCACCTAACTATTAGGTAAAAAGCCATACTGTCAAAGTGAAAAAAAAAAAACTTATCGTGGTCCACAAATCTTCTGAACACACAAGTTAGGAGCTTGGCAAACACATTAACACTCCAAGGCTAAACCCAAATAAATAAAGTGTATACCACGCAAACACACCCACTCGCTTTCTTTTACACACACACACACACACACACACACACACACAAACACACACACACACAGACACACACACACACAACAGACACAACAGACACCTTGTTTCTCTCACTTTCCTCAAGTCGCCATAACCATCAGTCTTTTTCTTTATCTGGACAGTGTCAGAATGACCCATGGGAGAGCCTGTGCAAATGTGTGTGTGTTTGTCTGTATCACCCTGACATAGGGTGGGGTGAGGAGTAGCGCTCTCAATCACAATTACTCCCCGCTGCCACCAGTCATGCCGCCTGCCTCGTATCACCCCACCATGTGAGTCCTCACATGCGTACGCACACAAAAGGAGAAAGACAAGGTCAGCGTTTCCACTGGGAAGACAAGATGTTCTGTGAGTCCGAGCTCACCTCCACCGAGGATCCAGTGCAGCTGTCAGGAGGATCAGGCCAAGCGGGGCCGCACCGCACCATCTGCCCGCTTACAACATAGCACCCTCCTGTGCAGTGGTAATCCTCGGCACCCTGCCTCCTCTTCTTTCAACGCTTATCTCCCCCGTTTAATACCACATTTATGATAACGAATGACAGGTAGCTTGGGCAGCCTTCTCTTCGCCTCTGGCTTTTATCTCATAAGGGAACAAGCTGTATTTTCTACGCCATCCCAGGAACCCTGCAAGGCTTCAGAAATCCTGATGACTGGGTGGGCAAAGCGCTCAGGAGAAAGATTTCCTGGCTTTTAAAGAACACACGAGAGATAACTGTGGGGCATGCCGCTAATGATATTTGAATACACAACACTTTATTTCAGATCATTTTGAGTTTTACATCCAAAAGCCCAGTGCTGAATTGTCCAGTGGTGCAAGAATGAAAAGCTTATTGCTTAAAGCTTATTCTGAACTTTGCAGACGTTGACTTTTTTTTTTTTTTTGTCTGAGGACAAGGACGCGGATGTGGTTCAATGTCTGGACAAGGAAGGTCAGGGGCAGCCGTTTAGGGTCATGGCTACATGTTGCAGGAAAAGAACTGGAAACAGTCTGCAAAGGCGGAAGATCGTGGGTGATTTTTGTCTGATGTTCAGGTCTGATCGCAGTTTCGAGGAGTCTAGGAATACAGACTTTCAGAGCAGAGCTGGACACTCAGCTGCAGGGAAAGGAGCTGGTAAAGGTCATGGAACAGTGAAATGCAGCCGTCTGTCTGGCAGGGGGGGAGAAAATAGCACAGACTCTGTCCTTCCTGCCCTTTGACATTCATCCTAACCCTCATCCTGTAAAATAATCAGTGAATCAGTGAAATGTGAGACAGTAATAATCACAAAATTATGGAAATATGTGATATGAAAATAGCTATAATTGTCAGCAGAATGCTATATATGTATTTAATACATATACTAAATATGTATATTAATAAATTAATAAGCCATATTCATTTTACTTGGCCTTCAAGAAAGAGATATTGTTTATTGGTGAACCAAGACTTCCAGAGATCTTGGTCAATATCCAGTAAAGGAGAGAAAAGGTTCTATTTTCAGGTGTGGAAGATTGTGGTAAGACTGTGATCCTAATTAAATGACTGAAAGACTTTGGCTCTGATTCCTCCATTGTTCCTCCAGACAGGAGAGATCCTGACTTCTCTAAATTGGTCCTTAATAAGACTCACGTAGGCCACTTCCTTTTGACCCCACACATCTCAGAGCTTGTATCTCGGTTCCTTTGCGGAAAAAGGAGTCCTGGTGAGGAAACCTTGCAGCGGCAGTGGAGCTGCGATGCAGGAAGGCGCTGGAGAGGTGACTCATTTGATGTCTGAAAAGAGGGCATCTGGGCCCTAAAATGCTTCAACACATTTGCTGCTGTGGCCGCTGCCAAAATGCTGTGTCAGACGCACAAAGGGAAAAATACTGATGACAGGACTACAGTATTCTTCTTATTACTATTATTGCAACAACTATCATTGTGTAATTCTTACATGTATCTATTCATAGAAGATGGTTTCCAGTCTGTGGTCAGATCCACCTTCACAGTTTAGCCTTTTCAGCCACAGCTGGACTGATGGATGGAAAATGCACCGTGTGTCTGGCTTTGGGAGGTAAAGTATCATCAAAGTTTTACAGCTTTCCAGATGATGGCTTCGTTTTTCTGTTATGTTTGCCTTCTGACATGGCCACCACTGACAACGCCCGACACAGGTTACGACCAACACATTTCATATAAAACATATAAGTACTAAAAGTGGCATCTGTGAGGCATCAGTTTGAAAAGGCTGTCTTTGTATGAAACATGTAAACCTGCTCATTAAACACTTAAAAATCATAATTTGTCCCATTACAGCCTATCACCGGGTTCTTTTGGGGCTTCTTGGATACGTTTTTAATGCATGTTTGAATACACGTCGGCGTACATTTGGTAGGCTGGCCACTTCAGGAAAGGTTCAGTGCTATTCCATGTTTTCTCCACTTTAGGTTAATGCCTTCGAAACGACCTTTGACTCTTTCAAGACTGATAGATATCAGTTCTCTCATTGGTTGTTGAATTTCCTTAGAAATTCTAAAGAATTGGGACATGATGTGTTGCTTTTACAGATGTTTTAGCTTCCTGGTATTAGACAGGTTCTGTTTAACTCGACAGCTCTGACACCGAAATATGACTTGTGAAATTAATCTCAGCTTCTAAAAAATTTTTAGTTAATCACCGATTTAATGAGGAGGTTGATTGCTCTTTCACATAGCATGATGTTGTTTTGAATATTTTCCCTTAATATCTGAAATCCTCTGGTCAGTTTTTACAGTTCCTCAGATTATTCTTTTTTTCTGATGGTATGTTAAATTTACTGTTCACATAGTTAAACACATTGCTTCTAATCTAACTATTAAAGGAATCTAGATGTTTGTAAAACTTTTCAAGATTTTCTATGTCCAATGCAAATCTTGCAAGTGAAATCCGTTATTAAATTATTCCACCATTCAGTTAATTTTCCTCTAACATGTTTTTGGACATATTTGCTAACATGTCCAAAAACATGTCTATACTTATCTTTAACCATAAACCCGTTAAATAAACAAAGCTTAACACTAGATGTGGATCTTCATAGTGTAAGGTCTGCTAATAAAACCCTCTAGATGGCGTCAACATGCTGATCTGTGGGTTTTGGTGTGAAACAATGGAGTACATGAGGGAAGGAGAGAACGGGATCCTGTGTGAATCACTGAGGGAGAAATGTGCACAGATTTATTTTTCATTTTGTTCATTTATCAGAAAAAAAATATATATTCTATTTGTTGATTTGAGAAGAAAAAGAACAAAATAAAAAGTGTCCCCAGATTTACCCATTGTGGGACAATAAACGTATTCCTTATCTTATTTCATTAAAATGGCAAATAGCCATTTACTATTTCATTAAACAATATATTAAACAAAAGCTTTAGGTCCCAGAATGTCTCCTGTTTCTTTCCTCCATCCACACACTTACATACAAAGCGGCCCGGTCTCTGTCCCTGTTGCCCTTTTTTATATTTGCACTGATCTGTTGCTCGAAATGCTCATAAGTGCTTCATCAGTCTTTCAGCTGGCAGCACATGATTGGGCCTAAATCAGCCCAGTGAAGGTGTGGGCTGTGGCGGGAGCATGGGGTGTCTTGCAGGCCTCTTATATCTAATGATTTGGGGGTCCCAGGGTCCCAGACTGCATGGCTGTGTGGTCCTCAACAGACACAGCAGACTCAGTGAAAAGCAGATTGACCCCCCCCCCCCCCCCCCCACACACACACACACACACACACACACACACACGTCCTCCCTCTGGGACAGAAACAACATTAATTCTCCAGATCAAATGGCAGCATAACATGCCAGTTGATGTCAGAAACAAAAGAACTGTTGTGTCACTCAATATCTACCAGGCACAAGCTTTCAGGCAACTTACAAGTTCAGTGTCAACAGAGTGAAGTGGCTCTATTATACATGTGGTTTGAGTAAGATACATTAATCTATATTAATGTTCACAAACCATTTAGCCTCAGAACGCATCAGAAATCATTTAGTCTCGTTATCTGTGAGTATTAATTTTGAAGAAGGAAAATTCTGCACTGAGTGATCTCTGTCAAACATCTGAAGAGAAATATGGACATTTTGGTTTATGTTTCAAATTTAGAATTTATTTAGGGTCAACATTACATTCTTAAACTTCAATAAAAATTACAAGATTGTTTTGAATAAGTCCATGACACCTGCTAACAAAATGCTAAATTTGATCATGATTAACCTTAGATTTGGTCTCTAAAGAAATTCAAACGAATAAACAAAAAAAAAACAAGTCTGAAGAACAAAAATACTGATGCTAATTTTTATTCTATATCAACTAAAACTTCAAAAATAATAACAAATCTGAATAAGTTATAATATTTTATCTAGAATCTTAGAAAAAGGGGATTCAGTCTAATTTTGACTGAAAAAAACGTCTTAATGGGGCAGACAAAGGAGCTCACTTTCCAAACCAACCTGCATTCCTGCTCTGGCCATAATGTCACTTCAGTCAGTCAGTCAGTCAGTCAGTCTCTCTCTCTCACTCTCTCTCTCTCTCTCTCTCTCTCTCTCTCTCTCTCTCTCTCTCTCTCTCTCTCTCTCTCTCTCTCTCTCTCTCTCTCAGCAGGAGGGATCAGCGGCCCATTCTGCTCCAACAGTCGTGTGCCCAGAGAGAAATCAGGGATTTTAGTTTTAGACAATGAAGACATGCCTTCAACCCTGGACTCGACCAATTGGGCAAATTTAGGAAGTAATTAGCATTCAAGGTTTTAAACAATGCACTGATCACCAACTATTTAATGTCACACATGAAATTCAGCAGGAGAACCTGGACAAGAACACCATCTAATAACACAACTCACATAGCAACTAAGTGAATGGTTGCGTATCCAACTTCATAAATTCCCACCGCTTCAACCAATTTGTCACATTTCTGCCTCTATCAATACAAAACTTTATGCTGAACAGACAGAATACACCTCAAATTAACGCTGAGACCCCAAAGATTCCAACAATGTGCCGTAGCAAAATGTCAGGAAGGTGAACAACATTAATTTCTATTAAACTGTCTTTATGTTACAATGAAATCATTCAGGACATATAGAACATGCGTAGGACACAGAAATAAGCGTTTGAACTTCCGTTGACAGGAGTCTACACCTCCAACGCGTTAGCAGTCTGGGGACTCTGATTGGCTGACAGTACAGCTAATATTTTGTGGGTGAGTCTGTTGACTATAATGATTCTACAAAAAAAGCATCATTCACTGAAATCGACCGATACGTTACAGAGATAGAGGGATACTTATGCATACGTAGCCAAGTTGAAGTTTTAGAAGCGTTTCACATGACACAGAGAACACTCCAGTCGTTAGTTTTCTCTCAGATTGTTTTAGTTTCACTGCACTGTGTATTACAGTTATACTGGGAAATCAGTAGTGATTTAAATCTAAAATATAAACTCTTATACATGAGGAAATGCAGATGGTTGTTGCCAAATTGGGCAAAGTTATTCAAAATTAGCAATGTTGGAGTCTTTTGTTTATACTGTCCAGATTAAAACCTATATAATGTAATATTTGCCTATTATATTATGATTTGATAGAAGCTTAGAGGTTCATCATAATCAGTCTCAAAGAAATACTCATCTTGAAAGTGTATTTTTAACAAACCTTTTTCATGTGTGCTGTGTGCCAATTCTTCCCAAAAACGAATACACTGATATTTACCAGATCTCATAAGTGTTCCCTTTACTACGACACCAAAAATATTCAAATAGTGGTTACATGAATATGGGCATTTATTATGGGCATGCAATTTTTGAGCAGAGAACAAAAATGGACGTAATGCAGGTGGGTGAGATAAAAAAAGTTTTAGTAGGTGAAAGGTCACATGTGAGGTGTTCTTGTGCATAAAGAGGAACAAACTGTGCAGCAAAATGTTTTAGATTTTTTTTTCCTGGTTGTTATTATTACAAAACATATAATAGATGCAATTTTGGTTTAGTTATCTGATAATCTGCTTAAAGACACAGCAATGGGGCACAATATGTAGGATACAGAGATAACACAAAAGCCAAGTTGATGTAAGTGTTCGACAATAAAATGTCTCATTGGGGCTTTGCAGAGGATCAAAGAACAAATAAATATTGTTAGTCTGGCAGATTTTAGGCCTACAAACAGGCGTTTGGCAGCTGTGTGAAAACCCCAGTGCTTCACTAAGTGCTGGTTTATTCGCGTGTTTAGGACATGCAGCAATGTCGTTTTAGCGTTCTTTATAGTATAAAGCAGAAGTCGAGGGGAAACCATAATCAGGGAGAGTCCCTGAGTTGTTGAAAGGGGTCGCAGAAAACCAGAGGTCTTCTCTGACCCATCACAAAGAGAAGCAATCGACAGGGAATCCTCATGTCTGTGACATTCACATGAACACAGTCATACACAGGGAGGAATGGCTTCCCCTCTGAGTCCCTGCTCAAACAGCTGCCGACGTCCCAGATGTGCTAGAATGAAAGCATAACAGTCCAAGTCTGCATCTGATGTTTGTCCAAAACAAGAAATATGAAGAATAATAAACACAGAGAGATAGATAGATAGATAGACATACCTCCATTTGAAGTAAATCAGAGCAAATGTCTTCCAAACCAGATCGTTTCTTCCAGGGATACATTTTTGTTAAATTTGCCATTTTCTTTTGCACGCCTTATGGTCTTTGGAGAGTATATTGGTGGTTATGTGGGGGAGCGTTGCAGTTCTTTGATTCCCCTCTCCCCTTAGTGCTGTGTGCTGCTGCTTCTTTGTGTGTGGGAGTGTGCAGTAATTTGTGTCAGTCAGCTCTCGTAGTGGTCTCAAATATCTGTTTTCTGATGCGCGATCCGTAAATATTTGAAGAGGAGAGGACTGCGCTGCGTTGTTGGACAAATCTAATTAACCCAAGGCTTCCTAAGTCTTCCTCCGTCTGCTGGGCTGCACGGTTGTTCCAAACATTGCCAATTCACCGCCTGAAAAAGGTTTGACTACTGACTTTAAGCAACTGGGCGGCAAACCCAAAGGTGTTTCCTCTTGTTTATGCTTGTTGTAACATCTTTCAAACCGGGCTAAAAGTTATGTGAATGCATATCCCCATGTAGGATAAAGACTGTTCATACACAAATGAAATTATAGAGCAAAAATAATGAGATGGTCTTTTAACAAGCAGAAATACAAGCCTTTCTGCTGTTTTTTCCTGCTCTGTTTCTGCTCAGATTAAACCTTTTAAAGTTAAAATGGTCATTTTTGGCTTTGTGTCTTGCACACTGTGTGTTTAGCACCAAACCACAGTAGCCTCTGATTCAGTGCATTACACATATCTTTCCCCTCTGTTCTCAATCTGACCCTGGCAGAAAACATAATGCCTCTGGAGTACTAAAGCACGGCAGATTCGGAGATAGTCTGCCATCCTTTTACTCAGATCAGACAAGAAGCCTCCTCTCCTTAATACGCCGCTTGTGCCTGAACGTCCAATTGAAGAGACGACTTGGGTGAGGACCGCGGGGATGAAAGGCGGTGCGTGTGTCTCCATTTTGAGGTTTCAGTTTGCTTGATTTCATTAGTGTACCGCAGTGTTAGGGTACGCTCAGTTTTCTTAGCACTCACTCCGAGCCCCACATTTCCATAATGCAGCAGAGGATTCAGTTTCACATAAGAAGACCACGCTTAAAACATTTCTGCTGTGAATCGCTTCCTTTATTTGAAAACATTTTTACAGTAAGTAATGCGGAAAATGAAGTCACTGTCTCACTGGAAGTGATGAGGGTCTCTGCTGGTAATTAGAAAGAAAAATGCTAAAGTCACTTTGCAAAAGAAAAGTGCTTGAACTTTGATTTGGAAGTTTCTAAAATCCACAACGCTTTAGTCCAACTGAAGGGTTGAAATAAGATAAACATGATGCCTTGTAACGTCTCTGATTACAAATATGTAAAAAAAAAAAAATTCCAATAAAGAATAAAAAACTCACTTTGCACTAACTCACAGAACCAATATAATCTGTTTTGCTGTAAATGTTCAGCGTTGCCAGCTGTGATTGAACATACTGACAAAGAACTAACGCCTGGGCCAGATGTTCAATCATACGTAGCTACACGGGAATTAAATGAGACCTTGAATTAAAAAGCGTCACACACTGAGCATGTAGTGCACTTCCCCTGTGCTCCTCAGAAGTGCTATTTCATTACACTGCATACCACCAACAGCACCACAGAGGCAAGATGATTAGAGGGGCTAATTAGGAGCTGCTGGGTTGTGAAGAAGGGTTTTAACAAAGCCGCTTTTATTGTGATTTCTCCGAAGATTTGCATGCAGTACGGAGTTATGGCTTAAATTCAGTAGTAGAATCCATCTGACATCAATATCTGGTTTTTTACCAAGAAAAGATTTAGCTCATACTTAACCTAGTTTTTAGTCCCTTCATTGTTGATTCTAAAGAGCTGAATTGTTTTTGCTATTTTTTTACACATTACAGGTAAAAATAAAATATATATTTTTCACTTCCATTGTCACACAGGTTGGAACTGTTTCTATGGAGCTAAAACAGTGACAGCTTGCATCAACATTTTTCCGTTTTTCCGGTACTCATCATCTACCTGCATTGAACTTATGGAAAGCTCCGGTCAAGTACCACTGCTCCACCACAAGAAAGGGTATTATTTTCATTAGTATTATCTTTATTAGCTTATATAACTAATGATTGTAGTGAAATGTAGCTAAACCAGTGACAGCCGGTAGATCATAAGGAGTACCAGAAAAACAGATGGCCCATGAAGGGACCTTCAATTTAGCCCCGCCCCTGACAGCCAAACAGTGCCAGCTTGTAGTGGCATCATAGCTGAAGAAACCTGCAGTGACAATGAAAACATCTCTCATTGAAAAAAAGCTACAGCATAAAATGAGAATATCATCATAAGTTTTTACTTTCTGACAATGTTTAATTTTTCAGTGTTTGATTTTACAATGCCATATCTCTTTTCAATGTCGCTGCAAGCTGTCACTGTTTTAGCTCCATATGTTTCAATGACATTACAGTGCCTTGCAAAAATGTTAATACCATTTGAACTTGTTCATACTGTGTCATATAACAACACCAAACCTTAATATGGTGCATTTCAAAGGGATATTTTGTAACAGACAAAAACAAAATAGTGCATAATTGTGAAGTGAAAGGAAAATGATGTTTATGATATGATGTTCTCTCCACCTGCAAATTTAATAGAACCACTTTTAGCTACAGATTCCTATGCTTTTGGTTGTAATTGTTGCCCATTCTTTTTGGCAAAAGAGCTCAAGCTTAGTCAGACTGGATAGAGATCATCTGTAATCGTTGATTATCAAGCTATGCCCAAATAAAAAAAACATGAAGATTAGATGAATTTTATTATTCTACAGCAAGTTGAAGCAAAAAGACCATTCTCACGGCTTTTTTTTTAGCCTGTAACAGGTATTTTTCCAGGATTGCCATGTGTTCAGCCCCATCCATCTTCCCATAAACTCTGACCATCTTTACCATCATACTAAACAAAAGCTTCAAAAAGTATGATGTTGCCACTGCCGTTTTACAGTAGTGATGGTGTTCTTAAGATGATATGCAATGTTTTTCTTTGTGAGTTTGTTTCCAAATGGGGCATTTTGCATGTTGGCACAAGGAGTTGAAAGTGATTGGCTTGATCTGGGAAACACGAAAAACAGGGTGGACCCGAAAAAGGAAAGGGGGTATCAGCCAGACAGCAGAGGAATTGATGATGGTGACAATGCTGGAAGGTGCCAGAAACCTGGGGGAGTCTGCGGGAGCAAGATTTTAGTGGGGAATCTTTATCCGATAACCGGATCTTCTGACCAGCAGTGTAAGTGGGAGCCGGAATCCGTCTTTTGTCAGCGATGTTTGTATTTTGGGCAGATATTCTCTGGATAGCTGAGTTGGTTTGATTCCATATCCAGAGGCAGCGCTGGACGTGAGTGAGGATGGATGGGTGACAGAATCCGGGAAGGCAGATGGAAGGAGCAACGGTTTATATCCAAGGGATGCTTCAATTGGAGAGAGGCCAGAGGGAGCAGAAATGTGTGCATTGTGTATTCAACCCAGGTTAGATGTTGACTCCGGGTGGTTCGGTTAGAGGAACAGACACACCAGAGAGACTTTTTCAGATTGTGATTCATCCTCTCACACTGTCTGTTAGTTTGTAGATGGAAACAAGCTGAGAGTTGGAATTTCCCACCTAAGGAAGAGCAGAAATCTTTCCAGACTTGGCCAACAAACTGAGGATCTCAATTAGAAAGAATCTCAGAAGGAAAAATATGATGCAGGTCTGGAAAAGAATAGGTTTGGGTTCAGTGGGGGAGTTCAGAGTAGAATTTACTATAAAGGGCATTGGGTTTGATTCTGCGAGATCCAGGGCAGCAAGGGATGATGAAGTTGAATCTGAAGAAGAATACTGACCAGGGAGACTTAAGAAAGCTAAGATGTTTAGCTGTGTGTTGGCCAACTGGATCTGAGTGAATAAGAATGGGAGCTGCAGAGAACATTCTGTTTAACTCAGCTTTTGCTCCTTCAGCTTCTGGGGACCATAAAAACAGTAACTTAGTGGAAGTTAAAGCAGTGAGAGGAGCAGACTGAAGTCTCTGATACACCACCTAAAGAAATTAGCATATCAGAGGAACCGTTGGAGTTGTTTTCTGGAGTTGGGTATGGGCCACTCAAGAGCTGCCTTTATCCTTTCTGGGTCTGTCTTCACCCTCGAAAGTGTAGTCAAGAAAGGTTATAGATGTACGACGAAATTCTAATCTTTTTTTTTTCAGGAGTTGATGGACGACCTGTTGGAAGTGGTTCATGTGTTCCCCCAGGTTATGTGAGAAAATTAGGATATTGTCGAGTTAGACAGAGGTGAAGATGTTGGAAAAGTTGTGGAGAACATCACTGATCAAAGCTTGGAAGAAAGTGAGAACGAAGGCACCAAACTAAATATTTGAAATGACCCATGTGAAGTCTCAGAGGCAGTTTTCTACTCGCAGATGCAGACCAGAAAATAAGCATTACAAAGATCTTATTTTCAGGAGATAGTAGCTTGTACCTTGTTTTGAGGGCTGATGAGATGAGAGGAAGAGAGTATTTTATATGGTTTTCTGATCGCGTCTCCTCTAGTCTGGAGGTCTAAGGTTCCTGTCTTTCTTTTCGAAGAAAGAAAAACTGAGCCAGATCATTGCTGGAAACCTGCTGGAGATTTAGATCTTCAGATGGATTGTTGGATAGATCAAAAGGAGGACTGGTTTTAGTAGAAGCAGAGTTAATCTGACTCACACAGTAAACAGGTCAGTAAACAGGTTGAAGAACAGTGAGAACTCCAGGATGCTTTATGCTGGTTTCATTCCAATTAAAATGGGATTTATGGGTCTGAAGACAAGGGTAACCTAAGACAAAAGGGGAGTTGGTGGGAGAGACAAAAAAGATATGCGTTCATGATAGTTTCCACGTAAAAGGAATTGGATAGGTTCTGTTTGATGTCTTATAGTTTCATAAACTGTAGAAGGGAGGATCAGGATATGGACCTTGCATTGAGGTTTTGTACTCTTAAGCTAGGTTTACTATCAACGCATTAAACAGGACGTGAGGGGTACATGCACCTTGCCCGCACGTGACACCGAGGCGCTGCTGTGGCCCGAGATCAGGCACCTCTAAATTTTTGTAAACATGAACACGAGTTTCATTTTTAAATAGGGGAATTCAAAAGAGCCCCTTGCCAAACAAGTTCACCTGTTCTGACATCAAATGGCACGGAAGCTTCAAGCAGCACAGCTGTGCTAAATGAGATGTTTTTACTGTTTATTCTTTGATTGAAAAGAGCATACAGATGTTATTGTCATACTTTCAAGGGTTAATTTACTGGCTAGGTTTGTTGGTAAAAACAAGGATTTTGACTTCAGGTTCCATCATTTGCAGCATAAATCAAGTCTCAAACAACAACCTTAACCCTAATAAACGTGTGTTTTTTAAACCTTTTATTAAAAAACCATCCCTATGGGCTTTACAGAGAGGCTTTATTCCCTGTCTTCACATCTTTCTGTGTGCAATGTCTTTCTGTATCCAACAGATTAACATACCATCTTCTCCTATGTCTCTAACCCTTCGTTTATTTCTGTTTAGCTGCCATAAACACACCAACTATTCTTCATGATTGTTTACGATACTGTGTGCGGCCATTTTTGTTGTGTGACATCAACTGTTTCTTCTCTTGTTTACTGCATTTACCCTGGTTATGTAAGTACTGTCCCTCTGTGTTTTTGGAGAGTATGCACCTAAGTCTGGATGAATTATAAACGTCTACAGTGCTTCTATGGGTTTGCTCGACAACCCAGCGTGTGAGTATAACTCAGCATTTATACTGCAACCTGCCTGGCAGTAAAAAAAAAGGGGATTCTGAAGCATTTGGGTGAACAGAATAGGAAACAATATACCTTCAACACCCCAGTAAACTCATTATCCTGAAAACATTTTGTGCTGTCTTTCTTCCTGAGACAGAGGACTCCTTCCCAATCGCATGCAGGCAGGTCTGGAAGGAGGAGAAGACGAATTAACTATCTTTCCTTCTGACGTCAGCGGCAATGGATCTGGCAGTCAGGGGGACACTATCCTTTTCTCTATTACGCTCTCTGAGGCGATTATCAATGCAACTGGATAATGTGATCAAGTCGTCTAGGAAATGGGGTTCATCTCTACGTGTGAGCTCATTAAAGGTTTTCACTGAATGCACTGAGAAAAGCTCCTTTAAGAGTAAGAGAATTTCATCTTGGTTGTGCAGCAAGAGTTCAAAAGTCAATGGCTAGTTCAGCTATAGATCTATTTGCCTGTTTTAAGGTCCAGAGTCTTTTGGTAAATTATTCCCCACTGATGTGTTGAGAGAATGTCTCGTTAAACAGTTCAATAATTTTGTCATAAGTGAATGGTGTTTTCATCTATTAAGCCCTCCACCCACATGAGAACTTAATCCAGAAGCGAGCCAATGACATACAAGATCTTACTTGTGTTGTCAGGGAATGAAAGGGGAAAATGGTGAATACAAGAGCACATTGGTGGAGTATCTGGGAAAGGTACAGTGAGACTTATTTTTAGTTCATTAAACCCCATTTCATTTACTTAATCATGAATGACCCAACCAAAACTTCTGACTTGAACATTTCCACGCTCTTGGCATTGCTTCAATACCGACTGACTCATATGAGACAGTCCACTGATAGCAATCAGCAGTTTCTTCTCGTCAGTCTGCGGACTGGCTGAAAGTTGTGGATCGAGAGTTGAAGGCGAGTTGAACGCCGTGGGGTAAACTCCCCCTGCAACCCTGATTTGCATTTGTATAGCTCACAGCATTTTCATTTACATGTTAAAGCCTCCCCTAGAATTAGGAGGAGGGGGGTCATGGGGGGACAACTGCCACGTCAATTTCTGACAATAGGGGGTTTTCAGCTGACGTCACGCTCACGTGACTACTCTGCGCGTCCGCCATATTGGGTGTCTGTCGTTTCGCACCGTTGACCCGCATTGTATTACGCCTTAGGCAGTATTGGAAGTGAACAATGGGGAAAACGTGTTTAATGGTTGGTTGCACGGCCCGTGGAGGTGGAGATCAACGCTCTTTCTATCGCCTACCAGCCGTAATAGTGAATCAGTGTGAAAAAACCAAACAGCTCTCTGAACAACAACGTCACCTATGGCTGACACGGATATCCAGGTCCGATTTGGACGGTGTTAAGCTGGAATACGCCAGAGTCTGCGGTGCTCACTTTGTCACAGGTAATTAACTGTTAAGTATTTAAAACATGTAAACCGTTGCTGTATTGTGGGCTGTAACAGCGCAACACATGATCGCCATGGGAAAAACATAGAAACGGGTTAATTTTCCACCGCTTTCCTGCCTGGAGGCGCAACCACGGAGAACAACTGTTAGAGATAACAAAGAGTCGTCGGCTCGCTTGGATCCCGGCTGTAAGACGACCGAACATAACTTTCCACAGTATCCCGATGTCAATGAGAGTGTGTTCTAAACGTTTGAAACACATAGCAGTTAGTTAAAAGTACATTGCATGCGTGAGTGGTTGTTAGCACTAACGGTTAGCATGTGCCAGAGCCCGTCTGAGCACAGCTTACCTTTGAACGAGTTACTGTGTTCCCACTGTTTGCTGGCTTTATGATCTGCCGCTCCTGAACCCATCCATTCGTAAACTGCACATGAGACTCCAAGGACTTGTAGCTTCAGAACTGTTCTGAAGTATAGGCGCTCACACCACAAACAAGGTAGCCGAAGATGTCCGATACGGAAAGTGACGTCCGCGCTACTTCCGGGTTAAGCCGGTAGGCTTTTGCCGGCGTAAATACGGTAAATACAACTTAATTTTGCACTGGTCATTGTTTTGCTTAAATAATTAAAGCCACGAGCGGCGTCGAGCGGCCCTGCAGCCAAGCGCCTTCGCGCACCGCCGGCCGTCAGCCACCGCAGAAGCATGCGACGCATTTGCGTCGGATTGTTTACATTTTTACCATCTTATTAAAACTCACCCGTCCACGTATGATGGCGATTTCCTTGATGTACATAACTTCGACATCTCGTACCCAACCAGATGTGAACTGGTTGTGAGCCTCTAGACCCTTGTAAGCTCTCATTTCCTCAAGAGTGTGCAGAGGGTTTTCACCGAACACCAGGTAATGCACAATGTCGCCGTGCTCTACATTTGGCCAATCATCTGGATTACCGCTAAACAAGGCACCGTGGAGGGCATAGGGGTCCATATGGTCGATCACGGAACATTTCCTCAGATATACGTCCTTATCTGGTCGCTCTAGCGTGCTGGCGTACTTATCCATTCTCGATACGAAAATACGTGTAGGACAACTAGAGATAAGGAAGTGTGACACCCAATATGGCGGACCGGAAGTTGGCCAGTGACGTCAGTGAAAACCCCCTATTCATGGCAGTTTTCGGTGTTGCCTGCAAATGACCGTGAACAGCCGTTAACCTGAACTTCCACGACAATCTACAGTGCCGCATAGTGACGAAAATCACACTTTTCATGCAGTGATTGGCTTAAGAAGTCATGACAGCTGTCAATCTCAGGATCCAGAAATATGGGAACAGAGGTGTAACCAGGAGGTGCTGTCGAGAGAGCAAATGGGTTGGAGGTAGTGCGGGAATCAGGATTTCAACAATTGAATTTGTTTCTGTAAAGTATCCAGGGTTTGTGCTACGTAGTTGTGCTGTTTGGTTCATTTCTGGAGCATGGAATGGTGAAGGTGGTCAGTAGTTGCATGGCAAGGTCTCAGGGCAAGGTTACATGGCATGTTTGTTAGTGAGACCCATCTGCAGGCAACAACTATGGACGATTGAAGAAGGTCTTTTTTATTTTGTGGCACTATTTTTTTTTGTTGACAGTCGCTAGATTGGAAATGAGTAAAGACAGAATGGGAATTACATACATATCCGGGTCAGGACTCGTAGTTTTGACAACCATGTTGAGTACTGAGGCATCTATACATAGGTTGCGTTTTTCTGCTCCAGCTCCATCGCTGTGCCCAACTGAGGAAGATTTAAATTATTTATTCTTGCAACAGAGAAAGTGAACATTTCTTCAAGGCTCAACAGCAAGTTCCAGAATGGCATTGGGAAGGAGAGGTAGGTGGTTATTGCAAGACGTGGACTGAAAGAAGTTGGAGGCTTAATTCTGTCAGAGAGGTGAGTATATCCATAGGGGTTAAGGTCGACAGGTCTGAGGTGTTTGGAGTGGCTCTGATGAAGTTTGTTTTCCTGTTCCAGAAGGAATAACAAGATCATGGTGGAGTGGTGGAGAATTTGAGGATGGAGTGGTGGGTAAGTAATGGATGGTATGTGAAGAGGTCCTGGCTGCAGATCCAGAGAGGTGAGACCAGAGGAGCGGTAAGGTGATTCTTTGGAGGCAATACAAACGGGAGTTCAGAGAAGAGGCAACAGAACAAACAGAAGAGAACAATTTATTTCAGTCTTTGAGTAATAACAATCTGGCATCTGCGTTGGGGGATCCGCTCCTCTTTAAACTCCTCCTAATTGGTCCAAACAAGCTCAAGCTGTGAGGACACACCTTCCAGTCACACCTTGCAATAACAGACGTAATGCACACAAACAAACCTACACACAGCTCTGTCAGAGGATTCCTAATTTAATTATAAATAAGACATATATTATTAAGTTGTTTTTTCTCCTTGGTGACTAGGAGAAATTAAGAAGAACAATGTTTTACCTAAAAGTGTTTAAGGAAAAGCTGAATATGCTTCCAGTCTGATGAAACAACCAAAACTTGTAAATGCTTAAATCCGCAACATGACTGCAGAAAGTGTGAGATTTTCTGAAAGGTCTTAAAGCTTTTTCTGTTCTAAAGTGACAGCTAATACAGTGACATTAATATCCCTAACTTCAACTTCAACTGCATCAGTATTTCAATTAGCCTTTCCCAGGCATAATACAGACTCTTTAACAAGCTTTAACACAAGGAAATGTAGCATTTACAGCTGCTTCCATCCATCACTGCTGTATTTCACACATCCACCGTGTTCTCATCTTGCTATTATAAATTGTTATTGATATATGACATTTTGATGTGACAAAAGCTTGGCATTCTGAGCTATAGTTTAATCTAGTACAAACGACACATTTTGCACAGGGATTGGGACTCTCTCCATCACTGTCTTAGACACGGCTAAATTAAGCTGCAAGTAATAATGACCTAAAAGTAGCTGACGTCTAAAAAGAATGAGCACCATTACCTTCAAAGACTGATGAAGCCATTAATGTTATACATTTTAGGCTTCAAGAGGGCAAAATGCCCACCTGCTGAAAGAACCTGTCTCCTTTGATTGTTCATGTGACCAGGGTTGCCAAATCTGACCGTTTCCAGCCCAAACATAACGTAACCCTCCCCCTCCAACTCAAACGAAATCCAGACACAATCTCCACCTCTCTTGAACTCATGTTAAAAGTGTAGAACAATTACATACAATAAAAACATGGCTTTGGTGGATGCTTATAAAAATCTTCCACATGCCACAATGCAGTTAAGGAGTATGTGCTTTGCTGTGTGGCGTTACTAGCTACATATGCTGGATGTCATGCCAGACATTCGGCTTGCAGTGCAGTATAAACATCTGATAAGGAACATTTGGAATCATTTGTACTCATCCAGACTTTTATATGTTTTATATGTTTTTGTCATTTCTATTTGTTTTGCAGTGAAAAACATCTAACACCTTATGGTCCACATAACAAGCTTACACAAAGAAATAGGACCAAGACTGACGTACTGAACCATTTCTGCTTTTTTTTAACCTGCAATGAAAATGAAAGGCTTTGTCACAAAACAAACGAGACATTACATAGAGTTGTTTAGTCTGAGTGGTTGTTTCATGTAGACCACTTTGGGCCCTGCATGGCAAACACAAAGAAGTGTGGTTTTGTTGAGTATTTTTTCTCAAACCTTGTTGTCATAGAGATTGCTTTCATGGTTTGTCAATGAATTAATTGTCAGTACTATAAGGTAGACAGCCAGATCAAGCCATTTCAGATTTGTCAATTTAACGTTTCACTTTGCATTTTATACAACAGCAGATATGCCTTGTAAGTTTCCCAGCTCACAAACCAAGACTGAATCATCAGCTACTTCAATTAATACATGCGCGCAGAAAATAGCCTGCCCAAAAAGAGCTGTACTTAAGTCAATTTGTCAGATAAAATAACTTTAAAAAGATAATGCATTAACCGGATGAGCTGACAAGCATCAAAGAATGTCTTTGTAGATAGTATAATTATTTAACTAGTTGTTGAAATGGGTAAAGAAACTGATCTGTGGAGCTTTAAGCTTTGTAATAATAGCTTCCCTCTTCCCCATCGACCTCATTTGGTCTTATCTAGCTTGTAGGGCCTGATGGTGAGACGGTCTTCTATCGTGGAGGGAAAGAGAGAACATGCATACCATGTCGTCAAGTCAGATAAGAGACCACTCTGACTGTACAACTATGTTTAAGAGCAAGTTTATGTGTGTGTGTGTGTGTGTGTGTGTGTGTGTGTGTGTGTGTGTGTGTGTGTGTGTGTGTGTGTGTGTGTGTGTGTGTGCGCGCGCACAAGTGTGTGTGTGTGTGTGTGTGTGTGTGTGTGTGTGTGTGTGTGTGTTAGCTTTGGGTCCCTGATTGCCATTGCCAGGCTTCCCACATTAAAGTGGTCTCTGGCTCAAGGGAAGAGATTCCTGACAACATGGCAACATGCAGAGGGGTGGGGAATACAGCAAGGAAAAGATGTGAGAGTAGGGAGTAGAGTGGGAGGTAGGGGGCATTTAGGTGAAAAGGAGCTGCCAAAACAACTCCCAGGCTTCTTCTGGCCCTCCTCCAACTGTCCGACACGCACTTGTTCGCTCTTCCTTCCCTCATTCTCCCCTACAAACATACAAACACACAAGCTCTTAAGTGTGGACCGCACAGGGGGTAGCCCCCTAAAGCCCCCTCTGGCCCCATATCCCTTTCCTCTCTACCCCCTCTCAGCTTTAATTGAGAAGACAAATGAATCTTTCAGGCCCCACCAGTCCGCCACCATACATCAATCATGGCAATGTTAGCTTTATAAGGGTGAGCTCGCCGTGAGCCGAACCATATGTTTGGCCCATGCCACACCTTGGTGCCAAGCTAATGGTGCCCCCATAATTGTCTGTTGTTTTATTATTAAAGGCAATTTAGATCCTAATGGAATTAATTTAACGTTGTGTACTGGCCAAACCTAAGCATTGCAGTGGTGGTATTTTTTATTTCTTTTTTTGATCTGCACCGGATGCAGTTAAGCGATTTTTGACAAGAAATTGTTCAAAACAAAAATTTCCTAATTTTTCTAGTTTCTGTTTCCTTGCCATGTTCTTGATTCCCCTTTCCTTTTTTATTTTCCATAATCTTTTTTCACTTTTCATTTGCAATAATTGTTAAATTTGAGTATACTCCCTTTGAAACAGTTCAATCTGATGTCAGTTGTGCTGACATTGATGGAAGCTGGAGGTGTTTAGTGAGCAATTATTCTGAGGTCAATCTCATCCTTAACTAATGGCATATAGAGCCTTGGTTAGGACTCTGGTTTCCATTTGCAGCTTTTAGTTCTTCCTTGAAGTGGAATTATCCAGGATCCCCATCCAGCTTAAAGTTCAAATCATGCTGTATACACTGGAGAAGAAGGATTTCACATTTTTCCTGTTTTCTTTTTTGCTCTGGAATTAACAACAAGTTCTCATAAGCAGGTAAATTGTTAAATTCAAAAACAAGTTCTCTAACAACCTTTGACCACTTGGGGTAATGTGTTATAAGAAAATACTTTTCTTCAAATGTTTGGATCTAATTGTTGTTTGCCTCGCAGAAGTTGGAAAGACTGAATTCCACTCATTAATCAATTTGATCAGAACATTTATGGAAGCTGAACATATATAAGAATGAAGAGTTCATATGATAAACAGTTTTTATGTTAAGCCTTTTAAGGGCATTTGTCCTACAGAGGAGTTCAAATTTAAACACTAATGATATGGCATCCCCTGTGATGGACTGGAAACCTGTCCAGGGTGTACCATGGACCCTTTTTTTCTGATGTGGCAATTTATGGTTGATGGGTCACTAGATACTAAAATCAGCTGAAAAGAAAAGAGCTCTAAAGACAGGGTGGAAAAGTGTGGTAGCACTAAATGTCTGTTAGATCTGACATAGATTTGTTGTTACTGCAACCCAACCCAAGGCCGAGTCAAAACCAAGACTTTGAGAGAGAGAAGAGCAAATCTAAGACCAAGACCACTGCCGATGCTAGACCATTTAAGACTAGTGTTGTTATCATAATAGGTTAGTTGCTGCAAATACAGCAAAGTTGCAATTCCTTTTGCTCATTCAGATTGGCTGATCAGTTTTTATTAGTTGTTCGAAGGCAAAGACAGCGCAGAGAATTGACCGTACCTTCTCTGTCATTGCACCAAAACTATGGGATGAATAACCTTTACGTATCAAGCAGGCTGACTCACTTCTCGTAAAACACATTTTCTCTCGCTGGCTTTTAACCCAGTTTGAGATGTTGGTGTTTGTGGTTTTATTGTCTGTTTTTATGTATCTGCACTATATTTTACTTGTTTTATTGTGTTTTTGCTTTTATTGTTTTTATTCTGTTATATTTATGAGCTTTTAAGGGTGTGTAAAGCACTTTGGCCAACTGAATTGTAGTTGAAAGTGCTACAGAAATAAAATTGAGTTTGAGTTTAAGACGAATTAAAAAAAAAGGATGTTAGAGCTGTGGTCTTGCTTGATCTTAGATAAAAGTCCCTATAAGGCCAGGGGATTTAAGTATAAAAAAGTCTGGAAATAATTGCAGTTGAAAAGAGTAGAGAAGTGAGGTGTTTCATATCAATTTAAATTTAAATAAGGCATTTGCCCAGCCAACAACAAGATCACAACCCTGAGTTTGTCTGACAATTATAGTTGAGAATCATACCAAGAGACTGGCAACATAGAATTCCTGCATAGAGCCAACAACACCTCCTGTCATCCTGGGGGGCCTCCTTGTTTTTAAAACTCACAACTGTGCGATATATTGCCGACTTCACGTGTAATTTAGTCAGAGCATCAGCGGAAAATCATCTTACGTGTTTATGATGAAAATGTTTTCATTCGTGAATACCACAAACAGGATCTGTGACAAGGGGCACCCCCAGCGGAGTCCAGGCCTGCCCTGGGAACAGGGTCATTTTGTGCTTTGGGCATATTCAGTGCATTCAATGCAACATTGAAGAAACGTGACACCACTCGTCCGGCTCTATTGCTTCTCCTTGTTCACTCATTACGCGCATGCTCAATATCACATTTCCAGTCAAGTGATCTTCTTATGGTAAATATGCCCCAAAGTGCTTCTTTTACTAACAAATAAAGCAAAAAGAAATTGTATAACACATAAATACAATACGGTAAGACAACAGTGCGCGATAAATTAATCTGAAAACCTATGTATTTCCTCACCCAGAGTGAGCTACTGCTGTAGGAATTCATAAAGTCGTAGAACATGACTAGGTGCCTTTAAAGTGCTGTGATACTCAATATAATCTGTGCATCTTCTCTCCATCTTAAAAGTAATATTTTGGTAATGTATTAAAATTGACATGTTAAAGTCCCAGACATAGTATAGAGAGCATCTGGTTTTTCCTTTGGACACATTCTGAATGTCAACTGTGTGCATGGAAAGCATTCTCATATGGACAATCAAAATACTTTTTCAAAGCAAGCGACTGAAGTAACTACTGATGATGTGATAGCCGCTAGTTCTTATCAGGTTTTTAAAATAAACAGGAAAGAGCATCGTCTTAAGTTACCTTTTCAAGTCTAAGTTTAATAGATTGTACAGTTGGTGAAAATATTAGCTTGCATCATCATTTGTTCGCCCTGTAATGTAGGAGCAACAAGGCGTAAATCACTTCTTGTTAATAGTTAAAACGGGCAGCAATGTCCCTTTGCAGGAATAGGCTTGACAAAATAAGGAAGCTGGAAGTAGAGAACAAGCACATGAGAGAATCTCAGCTTCATGATAAAATCTAGACCACAATTAGCTGTTTTTTGGATAGTTAATTTGCTCTAAAATGTGTACCCTTCAAAAACTAAAAGAATTACACTCACTCAAATGGCAGAAACAATGGTAGGTCAAATGACAAAATACGTTGTACACGACAAACTCTGCAGAATCATGATCAATTAAGGGAGACTGTGTAATGACAGCTTCCAGGGTCAGCAGGAGCTTCATATTATGGTGGGTCAGAATCAGGCTACTGAGTCATGATTTATTAAAGGATGGATGGAGAGTTGTGGGAATGTGATAACACCGACTTGCAGCATTGCAATAGAGAAATGTAAATGGTTGTACTCTTGCCAGACACATTTGTAACGTTCAAAAACCAAGACTTTGTTCACAGAGAGCACATTCTTACATTCAAGCAAGACTCTGAGTGCTAATCAGTACATCTTGTATGCAGCTTCCCTTTCCTTTTCTCCTAACTCTAATCTCCAGAGGGGTTTCTTTTCCTTCATTAGAGCTGATGTGTTCCTCTAGCGTTTGCTTGTTACTGCACTGTTACTTTTTCACTCAGTTTTTAACCGTTTGCATTTTCAGTCGTTATTTCCCAACACAGGAAGCCAGCATTGTATCCTGGGACTATCATCCTTAGCTCTTCTTCCTGGTCCCTGCTCTCATGGCTTTTTGTGCCTGGTATTCAGCATGCCTATCCTCTGACTGGACACACTCTCATCAGGAGCCAAAAGAAAAACCCAAAATAACAATCTTCCCTCCCCTCATTTGTTCACTCTTACACTTTGGTCTGTTTTCCAGTGTCTCACCACAGATGTCATGTGACACAGATCTCAGACAGAACGTTCTCAGGGTTTTTTGTCGGCTCGACCCCACGCTGGATTTTATCGCTGCGAGCGCACAGAGAGGCGTGGGCAGGGGCACTTTGTTTTATGACAGTTCTTCTCTGCCTTTATCCCCCCCTTGCTGTTACTTCTTTTTCTTGTCGTCTCCCTTGTTCCCAGCAGTTTGTGAATGTTGACCGAGTTTTTTTTTTTTTTTTTTTTTTATCAGAAGACTTCCAGCACAGCTCCAGCAGGCTTTCCCAAGAGAGAAGGCTACAGGAAGTCGTAGGATGATAAAACCAAGCCATTACTGAGCCAGCACAGGACCCCAGGGTTCATTATCCCCCCTCCTCCTACAGTTAATCTGCAACTACAGCACCACTGAGCCCTGAACACACCTCAGATATGTTGCACATTTTAACCTTCACATCTCATTTTTATACATACTGTAAACGTGATCCTAATAAATCTAAGATATCTCTGATCTGTGGTCCGCTTCAACGTGACAGACTTATACATTAGATCCTCATAAACAGGAACAACATTAAATCCTTTAGAAAAATCTTAAGAAATCTGCGTTAAGCTATTACTCAGCACTCTGCAGAGCCCGGTGGTTGGGCGCAAGAAAAGAACATAAGAATAGAAAACAGCTGCCTCCCAATCTGACGTCACAGCCTTGAACACCAACTGATGTAGCTCCCAGGAATAGCCGACGAAGAAACATGGAGCTGCCGTTCGTGTCTGCTAGTGTGGGGATGCTGGAAAATAATTGGCACTGATGGTCTCTGAGAGGCGCTGACAGCTGATAGAAAGAGCAGCTGCAGGTGAGAGGAACGCCAGAGCTCAGCACCACGAGGAGAGTGAAATCACAACCAGGGACATAGCCGACAGAAGGATTTTTTACTTTATAGACAGTCTTTTAAAAAGACTTGCATTTTCTTAAAGTGTTGTAATCAAAGGTGAAGAAACACACAATGTATCTCTTCATTATAAGTTATTATTTATTTACTAAACAGCTGATGTCACTGATGTTTTGTCTAAATAGAGGTAGTCTAATTCACAAGATTTTACATTGATAATATGCAACTCCTGGATGAAACAAAGGAAATGTGTTCATATGATATAGTTTCAAAAATACTTTCAGATCATGTTTGAATTTTTTATATTCTAGCTTTCTTGCTACCAAATGTAATCCAACACAAACACCTCAGATTTGCTCTTTCTACAAGAGCTTCTTCTCTCCAGGTGCAACTGAAATGTCCTTTTATTGATACCAACCTCATATTCCCTCAAGATGTCATCTTAACATGCTACAAATATAAGAAGTTTGAGACCTCAATATGTTATGCTAAAAATGCTTTGTCTGTTGATATGTGTTAAAGTTTCTCTGATACTTATGATCTTATTTTGCTGATTAAAAATGTAAAAAAAAAAAAAAACATTAAAATAATCCACGATTAATGTTATCTCTATTTTATGGCTGCTACCATTGATTTAAAACCTTTCTTTTTATTACCTATTTAGAAAAATGGAAATTTGAAAAACATTCTCAGTCCTGAGAGAAACAAATGTGACATGGGTTAAAGTAAATGTCCCTCTTGATGCACTCCAGTTTTGAATAGTGCATATATACTGGGATCAATAGTGTGGAATTCATAGTGTTCTCCTGGGTCATTATTGGGAACAATACCTTCCCATGATTATCTGACCATTTCCCTTAATCATTGGTCAAGTTAATCATACAAAAAGTGATGGCGTCAGTTTTTTGCACAGTTTTTATTTGTGCACCATCACGAGGTGAGTAAAGTGTCTGAATACCATAGTATGAGATTAAGCATGTTATTGGCACAGATATGTCTGACGTGTGTAAAGAACGTGCTTTAGTAAAACAATAAAAAATATATTTTTTTTTCATCATCAAATGCCTCATTGATTGATTAGGTGATCAGACCCTTGTGACACTGTCTGTCTCCAGAAGCTCAGGCTCTCAAAGTCGCTGGATTCTGATACTGAGTAAAAAAAAATGTAAAACCTTCAAGGTTCCCATGCTTGACTGAGTGTGATAGGTGTTATCAGCATTTTGAATTTGGTTGGGAAAATTTTAATTTTGTTTTTTGTTGTATTTAACTATTTTTGTGAGATTAGTATTTCATCTTGGACATGTGTTCAGCATCATCCAACGAAAGTATTCCCATCCATATCCGACTCAGCTTTAAATCTAAGTAATTAACCATTAAGACGTCCAACAACCTGGGCCACAACTGATAGCTTGTCAGTCTGAATGATGAACAAACAGCTGTCTGTGCCGAGATTGGTCCAGCTATCAGGAGAGACAGGAACGAGGGAACCACATGAGCAGAAATTGAGATCATTCCAGTGAGAGACATAATAGGCCTATTTGGGACCACAGTAAGGTGCTCGTTTATTTCTTTATTGACGTTTCTAGTCCTAAAAGCCCACACATTCAAGCTGTTCAGTGACACCACAGCCGCTCTCTTGCTTCCCTTGTACATGATAAAGATTGCTCAATGGTAATTAAAAAGTTTCATTCTTCAAACTGACTTTGAGATTATGAAACTAATGTATTAATCCTTGTTTATTCACTTACTTTTCATTTTGAGGCCAGACTGGCCTAGATTCACAGTTATCAGACAGGAAATGGCCAGAGAGAGAAAGGGGGATACAGTTAGCAGAATTCTCAAGATTCGGCAATTGAACGTCACATTGTTGCGTTAAGGGGTGATAGCCTACGGGTCCTCGCCTTGACGTTACAACACGCGCCACCCAAGAACATGAATATAAATGAGTGTGGCTTAACTACATGACACAAAATAAAATGGGGGGGGGGGGGGGGGCTGTCATATCTGGGTTCATCTTACTGTCAAACCAGACAACCCTTTTCAGTAAAAACAACATTCTCCACATATGTTTGACAGTTTGAAAGGGCGAGAAACAGGACCAAATTATTGGGCATCACAATCTGTTCCTTCATTACCATGAACATGTCATTTGAGGTCCATTCCCTTTAAGTGCAGCTGAAAAAACAGCAGTCTCACTGATAAGAACTGAAATGCTGAAATTTACATTTGAGAGAGATCGCTGTGCAGAATGATGTATTTGTGACCTGTTTTATGACTGTTTAAATACTAGGGTGGAATGATTCAAGTTTCGGTCACAGAGACCAAAAGACAACCCAACCAACAACTGTCTTCAGTAAGTAGGTCTATAAAATGTGTCTGGTTGGTTCTTGAATTCCTTTGCCAATCCAGACAGAGCAGCCAAATTACCCTGTTGCTCCTGGGACTCCCTCCTCCTCCTCCTGCTGAAGGCCTCCCCACCTCATACCAGCCGAACAGTCCAGCCAGTTTCCTTATCTGTTCGCAACTCAATTACTCTGCACTGCAGAGGGCATAATAGAAGCCTCAGAAGCCCAGCCTGGAGGTTACACTGGCCTAAACTGGGAGGAGACGGAGGACACTGATGGCCTTTTAACCTTTACAGAGATAAAGAATGAAAGGGGAGGGATGTGGCGATAAAGGGGTTCAGTGTGTGTTAGAGAGTGTTACTTGTATAAAAAGGAAAAACATTTCTATGCTTATTGTTATAGGGGAATTACAGGTTATATTTTCTGACTAATTTTACTGTGCCAAAGCCTGATGTGTTTTTTAATCACTGATTGTGTGGTGTATTTGAAGCTTTAAACAAGGTCTAAATAGTTAATCAGACGCAAATTTGCTAGCAGAAAAACTATTTATGGAAATAAAAATCTGAACAGTGTTGTGTGCCTTTATATTCATAGAGACACTGCTCTATTGTAAGGTGAACCTCTCCACATGTTGATAGGCTAACTGCCCTTAATGCCCGCAATGGATGTATATCCTCAGTGGCTGTGATGTTAAAACGCACTGAGAGAGATGTGGATGCAAAGAAGGTCAAGTGTCCGGAAAAGAATGGTTTACGTTCTCTAACAAACTTCTGATGTATCGGTAGAAGAGTTGTATTCATATGGAGATAATGAAACACAAAAATTAAAAACATTGATGTAGTTTAAACTAACTTGTATTTAGTGAAATTGCTATTATTGGAACCTCGCTCCTCTAACAGAGAACAATGAACTTTTTGAAAAAAAATTGAAAGAGAATTAGTCCTTTTACCATTTTTGCTTTGTCTAAATCGTTTACCTTTATATGTTCATGCCATTTACCTAAATACCTACCCTTCCAATTCATCGCACTGCTCATGTCTTCATCTTGCTTCCGTCGGCACCTCTTACCGGGTCAATCAGGCCTCCTATGGACACTCTGCTCTGTTATCTGTTATCCGTTGGCATGAACTTATCTCTCTGTCGGCACCCGGCTGCTCCGCGTGAGCTACAGCGCTCTTTGTGGCGAGGTATCCTCACCTGTCCATCCATCACACCAGAGGCACTTGGTGGCATCTCAGGGTGTTTGACAGTAATTAGGAGGGAGGTGTTGAGAGTGAAGCCAGCTGCGTGCGACCCGTGCTCAGCAGTCAGCCAGACAACTCAGCTCTGTTGGGAGACTGATGACAGGAAGAGACTTAAACTCTTCAACACGTCTGCTAGAAACGTTTAGATGAGCAAAGCTGGGGACCTTACTCTGATGCCTAAATGAATAACCATTGGCTAGTTTTTGTGTTAGGGAACACATGGTCAGCGCGGTCCTAGAGAGATTTGACTTTGTTCTCAAGGACACTGCATTGTTACATTCAAGGTAGCTCGCAAAGCTCTTTGGTTGACAGGTGGTCTTTTCAGTCTGAATGCCATCACTTGGGCAGGATTTTACAAAGTCCTTGTTGATTTGTGTATATATGTGCATGCCTGCATGTGCAAAAAACCTGACTGAAACAACAATCCGCCAACTGTCTTTGTCTTCATGTGTGTTCCACGTGTTGCAGCCACATTTCGGCAAATATTTATGCCGGGCGTAAAACACTCTTGATCTCTCTCCCCTGTTTATTCTCCTGTTCTTTCTCCACGTTGACTCTCGCGCTGACCTTTATTCATCCCAATCGAGAGTGACAGGGGGGAGGGCACAAAGAGACATGGGGAGGCCAGACGAAGACCAAGTGAGCATGGAGTGAGGTCAGGGGTGGGGAAAGACAGGCACGGACCAAATCTCGTGTGGAAGCGAGGGAAGCAAGTGTTCGGCTTGATGGATGACTTGTCATCTAACAGAAATCAAAAGCCCAATCTACCAAACCCGCGTGGAGCAAAAAGCACCCAGCGCAGCCATGCAAGGAGGTCCGTCGGGCTAATTGTGGAGTAATTTGACATCTGTTGACGCCTGCAAATGTGTTAGCTACTACAGAGAAAGGGAACGAGGGATAAAGAGAGGGTGGTGCTGCTTGATTTCTAAATGAGGCACATGCTTGCTGACCAAGCTGTTCGCACACGCCTCTGAAATGAGAAGAAAAACATCCAGATCCAGTTACAGGGCCGAGTATCACATTTGTGGTCTTTGTCATCAGCTCAGCTGCATGCACGGCGGCATGATCAATGGGGTTTGTGTAATGATATTCCGCCTGAAACATGAAGTAATATGTTGCTGAAACTAATGAGCTTTGTTGCTGGGTGGCCTGTTGGACGCACACATACATGAACATAGAAACACACCTAAACCAAGAGCACCTCACATCTCTCATGTTCATCCTAGATAAAACAATAACAACAAAACATTAAAGTCAGTAGCAGACTTTAATGTGCAAGAAATACTTTTTTTATTGTCCCTTTAGAACAGGGAGGTTTCTGTTTTGAAAAATGCAGGTTGGACCATTCTTTGTGGATTTTGCTTGTCGCCTCTTGTGCCTTCATGTTATTTTTTTCAAAAACTTTAGATTGTCCACTGTTTCCACATGCTTAATCAGGAGGAGGAATTGCTCCAAAGTCAGAGTCAATAAAGTGGCCTTTCTTTGATAGGTTTTACCAATTGGCAAGACAAACTGGATTTGGCTGCTTTTTGTTATTGGATGGACCTAGAATAATGGATCAAGAATAAATGCAATTTATCTAAATATGTCTAAAGGTGGTGATTATTATTGGATGGTATCAGTATGACACCGGGTGCAAACTAACCAAAAGACTTCTTGATGAATGTTACATAATGTCTAGAGCAGTCCTGGTTGTGACGTAGATATTTGTCTTCAGAAACAAGAGGCAGAATCGCTTTTTCTTGGAGTTGCAACTGGTTCAAAACTGAGAAATGTCAGATTTCAGGATCATCAGAAATAAGTCAACAGAAACAAACAGAGAAGATGTATATGTTCTATATGATTCTCTCAAATATTATCTACTGTCTAACAACAGATTCATCCTTAAGATGTTTATAACTTAATGGTTAAATTGATATGATTCATTTACATAGTTCACCACCTAAATATTCTGAACTAAGTTGACAGCTTCAACTTGAATTGTTCTCATTCATTTATTATAATTAATATAAAATAAAGCAAAAGTATATATATTTATAGGCCATGACCTTCACATATTAGCATATGGATTATGTCATGGTCTGTCTGTTTTATTGTCTTCTGTTGTGTTTGCTTACTTAAATTGCAGTATCAATTCAGAAAAGAGGAAAATGTATCTTCTTTAATTTTATTTGGATTTAAATTGTTTTAAAACTAAGCATGTAGGAAGTTGGAAATTATGCATACACTTTATTGTCTTTTAAGCAATCAAACAATTCCTACAATGGCCATTTATCCTTTTCCATTTTTCTACTGGTTTTTGACCAGCTATCTTTGATTATGAACGGATGTTTTTGAGGTTGGGAAGCTTTCTATTCATCACCCTAATCTATGGCTCCCTCCACAGATTCTCTATCAGATCCAAGTTGGGAGACTGGCCTGGTCACTCAAAAGCATTATTTTACTACCAGTCAAAAGAAACATGTTAGTAAAGTTACAAGATTTTTTTTATCATTAACACTGTTCTTTTACAGATTTTTTTCACCGATTATGAGGTTTTATATTGACAATAACACTTGATATGAATAAATCTATATTTTGTCTTATTGTCTATTTTTTATTTCATTTTTGTACTTGGAATCCTGTCATTATAATTTATTATTATTATTACTTGCATTCTCTTTCCATTTTATACTTTCATAGTTGTGTCTATTCTATATTTGACTTTTTTTGGTACAAACACAAGTGGTATACTGTGGAACATTTCATACTCACAGCATCAAATTGTACATGCCAAAGGAATTTTATTTCACTCACTTTGACAGCCAATGATATAAAGCAATTTTCATTATTTTACTTATAGTATCTTGTAAGAATATTTGGATCTTATAACTCCAATGAACATCAAGCAGTAGCAGGCCACGCAGTTATTTTGTATTATTTTGACAGATTTAATAGTTAGTCACTTTAATTTCCACTATAATATGTGAAAATACCTAAATACGAAAGAGGAAACACGGTGCATTTGTTGGATATGAAATAGTTTCTTTACAGGTTTAAAAGTAGGAACAGGACAAAATGGTAAAGTACTGGCACAAGATTGGGGTACAAATTGATCAAGGGGTGAATTGACCCCTTGATCAATTTGTGAATTTTTCTTAAGGTCCAGAAAATACTGATATAACAATAAACAACTACAATGAAAATGTTTATCTTGTCTCTTCTATCTGTCCCTGTGATGGACATGTGATTTGTCCAGGGTGTCACCTCCTTCCTGCTGTTTGGTTGTCAGGATAATCACATGCATGGACATTTATAGGGACCAAAACAAAGCATTTCTTGACCAGAACATAGCACTGAAAACAAGGATCTGATGAGTTAAACCCCAAATCCTGGAATTATGCAGACTGGAGTACTAATTAACTAAGTGTGGGTGCAATTATTAACAAAAAAGGATACAGATTAAAGAAGGACTGCATTTACCAAACACAAACTAAACCACAATATGAACATACAAAACAAAACCAGGTACAAGATATTGACCAAAATCACAACACAGAAATAACACAACATCCATTGAAGAAAGAAACTAAAAATAATAGGATGAAGCTGTCAGTGCGCCACAGATGGCAGTGAATCAGCCATGTAATAAATGTGTTTTCGAGCTGTCATCAGATATACGAGCCGTATTTACTAAACTGTAAAATCATTAAAATCTTAGAAACAGAGAAAACATTTTTCATGTCAAGACTGTCTAATTCATGGATTATTTTTCCAATAAATTGCTTTTCTGAGCTGCTAACAGGGTGCTAACACGGCTCCAGCTGTGAGGAGTCCTTCAGCTTCACCTCCACATTCTTTCCAGAGCAAAAGGTTCTCTGCTTGTGGAAAGAAAAAGAGCTGGTAGCCGGATTCCTCTGCACTGTTTTGGCAGAAAGCTCTGGAAGAGGCCTTCTAATCATTAGTAAGGCTGGCACGAGAGGTTGAAGGATATCTGTTAACACTCTGCTGGTATTCAGCTAGTATGGAGGCAGTTCTTTTTGCCTGACTGCAATCACAGCAGCAGTTTGATTCCCTTTTAAATGTCAGCTGTCAAAATAGGTCTTCTAGCACCGAATCGTCAGGCAGAACCCACACAGGCCAAATCGATTCCTGCCTCACTGTCTGACCTCGCAACAGATCTGCCTGACTGGCCTTGCTGCTTTCCGAGAAAGCTCATGTTGAACAGCGGGTTCAGATGAAAGAAGACACCAGAGTTCAAGACAAACAATTAAAAGAAAGTCCCAACTAGCAGACGGGGACAAAATGGAAAAGTGTTAAGATTTGGAGAAAAGCTGTCCTCTCTGGAGCATGACATCACGGCACTCTCAGCTTCCATTAGGGCCTAATAAATGAAGGGCTAACAAGGCCGTGTGGGTGGGAAATACTAGGGAAAGAGGGGGTGGGGTGCCCTACCACCCCAAGTCTCTGTCAACCCCTTCATGAACACTTGAAGGAAGGGTGGGAGGGGAGAAATGTTTGCAGCAAAGTAAGGGTGCAAGGAGGTTTTAAAAAGAAAAAAAAAATTCTCGGCCCATTAGAGAAATCAGGCCGGGACTCTAAAAACACCCTGAGAGCAGAGAGGCCGAGTGGCCCTGCTGTAAACATACGGTGGGTGGCAGCCCCCGAGCGCTCTGACAGCCAACAGCGGCCATGATGGATCTGCGGAGTTATCTCATTTTCCACTGTTTTAATTAGAGGCCAGCCTGTGAGCCTCGGCAGCTGGCTCTGCTGTACTGACTCCTGCGGCCTGACAGAGAAAAATGTCCACCAACGCCGCTGCCAAGTTAGGACCGACCAGAGGACAAAACCAGAGCGAGGTCCAACCTCTTGGTTCCCTTGTTACATTTACACTGCAGGTTGTGCTTTAATCCACAATATAATCTAATATTTAGAGTTTGCTTCTATCAGCCTTTGATAATATGTTTGAAATACCAAGCTTAATTCAAATAATAGAGAGCTGTGTGCATAATTTACAGAAGAAGAAACAAATACCTGTCTTTACAGTAAATTAGAGCCATGCATATTTGATGACAGTGAAGGGACGAGTTAAGGTATCAGGTATCTGTCCGCAAAATAGTTTGGACTGCTTTCAGAGCGCAACCTGTTATTAGGTGGCACTCCCAGGTCTCTAATTCAGGAGGGTACTGTGGGGATTGGGTAAAACAAAACAGAGACAAAGGGCCAGAAAAGAAAAAAAGATTTACCTCACACAGTTAATCATGTATCTGCTTGAAATATGCTGCGTTAGGGTTGGTATGATGGATGAAAAATGAATTTTTTGTAAATAAAAAAAAGAAATCTTAATCCTTCTTTTTGAAATCAGGAATATCTTTCTCATTGTTTCTAACGTAAATTTAATGTTGCAAACACCCTTCAGTAAGTTTATGGTCGTTTGTTGGCATAGTAATTAGCAGAAGGCTTTTATAAAGTCTGTCATTAATATTCAGTTTAAGGGTTGTGCGCTACAGAGAATTAAAGGCTCTGACTTGAATTCTGACTTTCATTTTTAGCTCTTGTGATTGCGTATCTGTATCTTTGATCTTTGTTGTAGCTGTTAAAGTAGTGCAAATGTTTTGTTAAAAAAGTAATTAAAAAGCAAAAGGTTTTCCTCTTGTATCTATATTTCACAATTAAGAAATATTTCCCAGATCCTTCATCAATGATTTGAGGCACTGGACTTGTGAAACCAAGTGAAAAAGTAAGGAAAAAAGTGCTTTGGCTGCAAACAAGAGGTAATGAGATCTTTATCTCTCCACAAAGCATGAGCAAATATGTATCACACTCTAATGCAATCGACAACTTCATATAACTTCCCCACTTATTGTTAAGGAGAAATGGAAAGAAAGTCTGGGAAAGCCGGTTTATTCCACTCTGGAAATCAGGAAAATAAAACAATATCGTTGTTGTTTATTCTTGAATCCCCAGCTGAATGCCTCCGTGTGTGTGTGTGTGTGTGTGTGTGTGTGTGTGTGTGTGTGTGTGTGTGTGTGTGTGTGTGTGTGTGTGTGTGTGTGTGTGTGTGTGTGTGTGTGTGAATTTGTTTGATCAATTTTATTTTTTCTTCTTTTCTTAATATAATCAGGAATTTGATAAAGGTGTGCAATTCAAGCTGAGCATGCACTTTACTTAAAGCCTGTGTTGGGTAAGGCATGGTTTACAGTGTAGACTCACAACTACAAGGTTGCAGGTTTGAAGCTTGAGAAAACACAAGCACCTCAGATTTAGCTTTTCACTTACTTTAGATGTGATCAAAATAACCTGTTCTTCCTGCAGGTGGTATCACAGAACATCCTAATAGGGAAGAATACAGGACTTTGCTCATATAATATAATAAACTCACCTGTTGACTCATATGCTGCCAACAAGTGTAAAACGTTCCTTCTAAAACAAGACAAATTCAAGATTTTGTTAAACGTAAATAAATTATCTTATTTTGCCATGTTAGCTTTGAATAATACATAATTATCCGTAACTTTAAATGCTGATTGTAGGGTCTGGCCAAGCATTAGAAGGAGGACTTCCTGCTTCAACTGGTGCTTGATATATATATTTTTTCTCCTCAGCAAGGGAAGGTACGTTGTGCAGAAAAAGGATTATACAGAAAATGTTTTACAGAAACATTTTTCTTTCTAAGAGAAAATAAATCAGAAATCTTCAAATAATCAAATTGAATTCCATAAAACTTACAAAACAGCATTAAACCCCCTGGTTATTGCGGTCTAGCCCTCTGTGCCTCTTCAGGCTCAAACTGCACAACCCTTGAGCAGGAGCTTCTACTCCATACTTTCTACTGGAAGCTGCTCCTGCAAGACAAGCCACCACTGAATACTGTTCAATCCTGATAGCAAAATTACAAATAATCTAAACGTACAGAATATTTTGTAGTACCAAAATCTATTAATATTACATACGTAATCAAATGGTTTGGTTGCATGTTTTGACACACACATTACAAATGGACCATCCCATGATTCACTTGTTGCTTTGGAGGCCTTAGACTCTGGTTTGACATTTTGCTTGAAAAAAAAAAACATCTGGAGGTAAAATGAAAACAAACAATACATAATACATGGGGATTCTTATTATTAACATGAAGTAACAAGTCATCATATTTATTGCCTTCAGAGAGTACAAGACAAACAATGCAACACAATTCTGTCAGCCAGCCAGATATATTTACATAAGAACAATTGTGTAATCATTGGTTGTTTGTGCATATTGTGTGTAAGATACTTTTCTTAAGGCATTGGTTACCCCATGACATTGATTATTATGAACTGAATGTGAATCTTGTCCTTTAATTCAATAGAATAATGCACAATTTTACACATTTAAGAAGAATAGTAATGTGAAAACATCACCAGTCATGAAATAGTATTATGTGCAACGGGATAAAATGTTGGAATTTCTGGTCTCACTTAGGTTCAACAAAAGAATCTAGTGAGAATTTTCATGTTAAGCTGTGAGAGATGTTCTCCATCCACCTTTGTGTACGTTCAGTGTTGGTAACATTTCTTAAAGAGCATTTCCCTACGAATCTCTGAGTAACCTGCTGAGCAACAACCTGCTGTTGCTGTCTTGTGGAGCTGTTTTTTTTCTCCCTTGCACTCTGGTTTCCTCCCACAGTCCAACATTAGGCGAGAGTTACTGTGCATGATTGACTGTTTTAGGCAGCAGCTGGCCATGTGACAGACTGGTTATGATGCAGCCTGCCTCTCACCAGTAGACTGCGGAGATAGACTCCGGCCCTTGTGTCTAACAGAACAACAACGGTAATCTTTAGCTAATTCCTATTAACCAAAGCTATTATTGTTTAAAAGGAAGCTATTTACAACAAAACTCAACTCAACGTCATTTCCTCAAGAGGCAATTGATGTCCAGATATATGCAGCTCTGTTTGTTCCAATATAATCCAACCTTTTAATTCAGCATACTGACACAGAATGACAAAGTTCAGAGTGGAAAAACAATTATCTTTTGATGGTGTACCAGACATTTTACAGTAGTGTTACCAGATCATAACTGAAACATGAACACGTTCTTACAGAAGGATGAATAACATCTGTTCTCTTAACAGTTTGGCATAATTTGAGCTTTATGTTAGTTGTATTCTGCACACTGAACACATTTTCTATGTCTTACAAAACTGCCAATGTCGAACATTGCCTTTTATCTCACCTTACCTTCTTGTTGTTGCTGCTCCCCCCGTTTCACTTGCTTTTTTTCCCCCCCTCCTCCTCTGCCTGTTTTGAACGAACAGCAGCCTCCATCGCAGAATGGCAGGGTGTTATGACAGCACGCTACTGTTAACTGTGTTTGGTTTGGTAGGACAGGGGGAACACACACATACTGACATTCTCCGACACACACAAAAGGCACAAGTACACTGACATCTTCATCTTCAGGACTGGTGTTGGACATGAGAGAATGCACTCACACACTCATCTATGTGCTTCTGGCCTCGGCTTGTCCAGATGGAGCTCATCCCCGCTCCGCTCAGAGCCATATTTTGACTGTTTACTCAGAATTCCTCCATATCTGGCAATTGTTAAGCCTGCTTGTCTCCGTGAATACATTCAGAAACATGTCTGAAGTGGGAGTATATATCTGCTGCATACACCAGTGAAGCAACGTACAGCCCGTGTGCATCTGCGTGTTCTCACTTTGGGCAAAGCGAGAAGGTTTTCACAAGTTCTGGTCATGCTTCTGTGAGGCCATGAGCTTGTTAACTGTTTGACCTGCCCAGGTGGAGGCTGTTCTCCGAAGTGCATCCTGCCTCCTGAAGACGTTTGTTTGTACACACGATGAGTTAGTGTTCGCTGCAGCAGGATGTTTGGGACCTGTGCACGTGTGAGACTGCACTTCGCATGTGGGTGGCTGGATCGTTGGCGCTCATTTGCACGTAAAAACTAACCGTCGGAGATTTGCACACAATATCCAACTTGTTTTTACTAAGACAAATCCTTCATTGCCTTAAATCAATTCACCAGGTTTTTTTTTTCTTAGGATGCAGCAAACCATTGTTTTGGGGTAAAGAGAGAATAAAATTATGCAAATTATAAAAAAATTGAGCAAGAAATAAACTGGTCGACAAAGCGGAGCCTCACTGCGTCGTTGTCTTCCTCTTCACCACAATCAGTTTTTCCACATTTAGCGCTGAACGCTTTGATGCATGCTGAAGGAATGCAGCTTGAGTAATCACTGGGGGGAGCACGAGGAGGCAGGAGAGAGGTGCGTTACTCTGAGGAATCGAGGAGGTGATGGAGTCGATTAAAGAGGCCACAGGGTGAGAAAAGATGGACAAGAAGAAAGGAATGACAGAAAGTCAGAGCAGGAAGGAGAAGCAGAATGAAAGTAACGGGGGGCCTCCCTGGCTGTTGTTACACTGTGTGCGATCATTTGGCTTGATTTGGATTAATGCTTTAATTGGGAAACACACACAGACTGTTACCATCTGTATCCCATAGTAGTGGAGCGGATGCCAAGACAAACCAGTGCTGCGTCACACTGACAGATTCCACCCCGATAATAAGAGAGCTCAAATAAAGGCTCTGTGTGAGAATGATAGGGCTTTAAGGACAAAATAGTATGAGACTGGGTGGCTTCGGGTCATCAGAGCGGCACAACTAACACAGAGTTAACGTCACACAGGCTGTGAGCACAGAACAGCCCAGGATGTGGAGGTTACGACAACACTTTTGATCGGAGAAAGATTTCTACTTCTGGGTGAGTCATAAAACAGTGAGCATTAAAACAGGAAATGAGTCAGTATTTTTAGTTGCAACCCACACATTTATCATGAAAACCTAGTCAGGTGCTTTTTACCCAGCACCTGTATAGGTTGTTATAGTATCTTGTACATGTGCTAACTTAAATGCAATGGGTCGGGGGTGTCTCTAGAAAACTTTGAAAGGGTAGAACAAATGGGCTCCTCTCATAATCTTGGCATGACACACCAAAACCAACAGCTCTAATTGAACTTTAGGACTTGTATGTAGGGGGCAAGGGATGGAGATTAAAAGCTATAAAGGACGAAAAATAATTATTAAATGATTATATTGAAATTATAATAAATCATAATCAATACATTTAAATTACCCCCTCTCTGAAATGGAGTTCCTACCTCAAACGGAGTTCCTACGACCATTTGCGATGGGCTCGGAGTAGAGCACCTGCTCCTCCACATCGAGAGGAGTCAGCTCGGACATTTGTTCTGAATGCCCCCTTGACGCCTCCCTAGGGAGGTGTTCCAGGCATGCCTTACAGAGAGCAGGCCCACGGGGCGGCCAAGGACATCCTGGAGAAAATATGTCTCTCGGCTGGCCACGGAACGTCTCGGGCTTCCCCCAGAGGAGAGGAGAAGGTGTCTGAGGAGAAGGAAATCTGGATGCCCCTCCTGAATCTGCTGCCCCTGAAACCAGGTCCCAGATAAGTGGAAGATGATGAGTATGAGTATGAGTAAATAAATGGAATATTCAATAATTAAATAAATATTGGCCTCATTCAAACATGTCTTCTCTTAAATTTGTTGGATGAGTGTTTTTTTCCGAAGACAGGTAAATCTAAAAATCATCTGCATAACAGTGCAAAGACAAATTGTGCTTAGTCATGATCGCTCTGAAAAAAGGAGGGGACCAAGAATGGAACCCTGTGGCATCCCACATGACAGGAGCACTGGAGGAAGATACATTATTGACCATAACTGTGAAAAACCTTTTTCTCAGATAGGTTGCAAACTATTTAAGCGCTGAGCCACAGATAATCACATGGGTTAAGTGAGACAGAAGGGTAGAATGATCAACAGTATCAAAGGCTCCTGTAGGGTCCAGCAGCAACAGAACAACAATGTCATTATGCAGTTTTAGTAAGGCAGACTCTGTGATATCTTGCAGTCTAAAGCCAAACTAAAACATTTCTAAAATATAATTATCTTCTAGATATGGCTGTATGTGGGTGATAACATATTTTTCTAAAACTTTAGAAAGGAAGGGCCAATGAGAAAGGGATCTGATATTAGTTAAAACTAAGAGGTCTAAATTATATTTTTAAAGATGAGGCCTTGCAACAGTGTGATTGAAGAAGTTGGTAAATTCCTGAATGCAGGCGGAAGTTGATAATATTAAAAAAAAACTTTTACATCAACTAGGTGGGAAGAGAGTCTAGGGGGCAAATAGCAGTTGTCATGTGTTTCACAATTTTGTTCAAATAAGGTAAATACACTACTTCAAAATGTTTAAAAACAGCAGGACCAGCAGAGCCAACTACCTTAACAGGTGGACCAACAGCATGTGTAACAGATGCCACTTTTATAAAGAAAAAGGAGAGATATTTCTCATAAGTAGTGATGCATCAAGCAAAACAGATGCAGATGGATTTAAAACAGAGCTAATTGTAATAAATAACTCCATAGGACAATTTATTTTCCTTAGCAGATGTCTTTTAATGAACAAGACTGTTTCTTGACGAAACTAGAGGTATGATCCCGTCAAGTAGACGGGATCAATGGAATGTTTCGATGCTGCTGTTTTTATTGCCTCATCTGCAGGATATACATGTTTCTTAATTGTCCTGTGTTTTCTTCTTAGGAAGAGACGTAGATGACAGAGAGTGAGATTAAGACATTTTACTATTTTGTTTAGTTGTTTGTCTGGATAGGGGTGATGAGAATGTGTTTTACGCTGACTGATGGTTTGAGCAAGAAAGAGAAAAAAATATAAATCAAATGCCAAACCTAGACCAAAGTGGAAATTTTGGATGGGACATAAAAATTAGAGCTCTCCATCCAATCTGACTGAATCTGAGCTATTTTGCAAAGACAAATGCAGAAAAATGTCCGTCTTTAAACGTGCATAGCTTGTAGGCCTACATACACGAGAGGATGTAAAGTAACAGACTGAAGAACAGCTTCAATGCTAGAGCCATAGCTGCAGTGAACACAGCCATTTTTTGACATTATCTTCAATGGAAGTTCAATACTTTGAAAGCCATGTATCATGTTCCTTTGGTATTACAATGATTGTGCACCTTAAAGTTGAACTGTTACAAATAAAATATCTTGAATCTTTAAATGTAACACAAGATGTGAAACAAGGACTGCAACATTATTACAGCTTTCCTTTTGCTGTACCAGAATACTCTAAAAGTACTGTATTTTGATCTGCAACATTAAATTCAATCAAACACACCGGAGTTTATGGTGTGTTTGATGTACATGATAAAATATCGTAGACATCTAATTAAATAGGGTGAAATATGCAAAAGATTGAAGCATATACATTTTTTTGCAAGCCCCTCTGCCTCCAGACTCCTGTCCAGGACAGACGGATTCATAAATAAAAGTCTGTGCTTTGTGACTAAATATACCAGTTAAATACATGAGCAAACACATTCTTACAGACAATCATGAGAAAGTGTTTTCATCGTGACAGGCCGTCTTTCTTAGCGCAGCGCTGCAACAGAACAATGTAAAGCTACACACCCTGTGACCTGTAGGACCCCTGGGTTCTGGAGTACCTCTGTTACCCAGACTGGGTCTCCGTTACATCACTCCGCGGTTGACCCCCATTCATTTGCAGCGACATTTCTTATCAAGTCAGCCAGTTTTGACGCTCACACACTTGTATCCAGCTCTCTTCTCTCTCTCTCTCGCCCTCCTTGAAACCATTCACCTTCCCTCAAAACCTTCAAGTCCTCTCACTGACATCTGAAACCACATGCTGTGGGAAATCGTGTTGACTCATTTCTGATTGACAGCTCAAAGAGCAGACTCAGGTGTCAAGACCTCGGCTTTAAAGCACAAAGCCAAGAAATCCGACTTTGGGTGGATTATAACAAAACAAAAAAGTTCAAGCTAACTGAAAAGCAAAAGCCTTCTCTTCAGGTTCACCAAAAAAGCTCACACAGAGCCAGCGGAAGCACTTTCATCACTGTTTCTTTCCTCCTTGCCATAGTTTCATATGCAGCCTTTTTTATTTCGACCATACAGGTCTGCAACATGCCGACATCAATGTACTTAATTAACAATTAATGCTGAGATGCTAGACACACTCATATATCAACAGCGCATTAACCCCCACCCCACCCCCTGCCACCAGAAACAGCACGGTGCAACATGATTCCTTACTTATCCACGGATTAACGGAGCTGCCTGTCAGATGCACACAGTTGATCTTTGGCTGTACAACACACAGTGATCGTTTGTGCAGCAGCAACATGCAAACACTCTCTGCAGCGGAAAATAACAACTCTAGCTCCGGTAGAGACAAGAATCACGATCGGAAGACAAAAACGTTCAACATACGAGTTAATTTCTTTGCAGCAGAGGAATACCAACACAATTCTGGTCAAGGGACATTTTTTGTGATTTTTATTATAATTTATTCTTTGCATAACTTTGGCTGTGTTAATGCAAATTGCAAAATATTCTGTTAGACTGGGTATTTCAAGGAGGAGTTTTGAAATGTTTTTCTCATTATTTTCTTTCTTAAAGTCTGTTATATGCATTTTAAATTAAGTAGAGCAACCAGTGTCGCTTTGGCCCACAATTTATTTCCCAATAGATTTTTTTTCTCAATCATAATTTCTATGTTAAAGTTAGCTTTTTATTCTTGACGTTAAAATTCCGTCATATTTTTATATTTCATTGGTTTCCACCAAATGGAAATGTTTATTTTTCCACGTACAGTAACTGTACCAATTTGATTGTATGGATAAATTAATAAAATTGTAAAATTATTTACTTGAATACAAATTGTAAAACTAATAAATAAAAAATAAGCGTGAATGAAGTTCCCTGCCTTATTTGAGGAAATTATTTCTGTTTTTATCATAAAGTCTATTGTAAGGCAGAAAAGACAATGAGAGACCAGCAGCACTCTGAGGGCCACCTGTCGTTAAAGCACGCATTATCCCCTCAAGAATGTGAAAAAAACATCTGGCCAACAAGGAAAATATGTCTTCCTGGATTTGAGAGTCTTATGTTATCACAAATTAAAATCCTTCTCTCCAAAACAAAAGCTGTCCTGAGTTACTACCTGATATGAACTTGATGAATCTAATTCCGCCTTCAAGTGACAGATCTGTGGAGAGAAAAGAAAAGCAGGCTGTCTCTCTTTTTGAGCCTCCGTGAGCTTGTCCAGTTGCAGTTACCCCTCATCAGTCACCTGCAGAAAAACAAAAAAAGATCAGAAAGAAAAAACTCAAGGAGGATAAACAAGGGGTGGGTAAAATTACGGTGCTAAAATGTGGCAGAGAAAGGTGGTTTCTTTGTGCCTATTTACCATCTAAAAATACCTCAATGACTACCCAAAAGCACCGCCAGCCCACAGAGGTATCCTTGCCAGCACATTTCATATGAATCACCTTCTCTTAATTTGTGAAGTGTAATGAGCATCCTGAAACATCCAATTACAGATTTCCATCTAACGAAGTAAACAGCACTTCAAACAGAGCTCCAAACAGAGCTCTCGATGAGGAGTTTGTTGTCAGGTAATGCTGGATGTCTGCAGAGATGCGGGGGTGGGAGGTGTTGACAGTGTTAGTGTTTTCCTTGATAGAGCAGGTCTGGTGTTTTCCCATATTTACGTCAGAACACGCGCGTGTGTGTACAGGTCCATTGAGAGGTTTACATATGGAGGGTAATAGGATAACTCTGGCCTCAAGCTGCAGAGAAACAGGTGCTTATCTTGTCAGAGCTGTTGTGCTAAGCCAACCTTTGACCCTTGGTTAAGAGCCAATTGAGAAATTAAAACAAGAAATTTGCACGCTTTAGGCCCCCCTCGCTGCTTTCAGCCCCCCCAGTCTCTTACATATGACCTTCAGTACGCAAAACCGCCTGCAAGCGATGAAGGTCAGCCAGACGATGAATCACTTTACAGCTATTTTCCAGTAATCTTTGTTGGCCCTTTGTTGCTGCTAGATGCTAGATGTGAAATGAGAACGGAAAGGCTAAATAAAATTACAAAAACAGTGGGATTTGTAACAGCAGGCATGAATTTGTCGCTCCTAAAAGGGAGAGGGGGTAGAGTAAAGCTCCCTGCTGTGTGGGGTCTGACTCATGTCCATTCACAAGCGAGGTCTGGGTAACTGATTTTTTTTTAAGCACAATGCAAAATATTGTCATGATTTTTATTTTGTTTTGCAGCGTCTGCCAAGCTCCTTCTAGCAAGCCTCCTTTGGGAGTCTATAACAGACAGGCTGCCAGAAAGAGTGCAGCGAATTCATTCAGCTTTTAACAGATTTGACTATTTGACATTTGACTATGCCTAAACTATTGGCAACGTTTGTGGTCCTCAGTGCACAACGCAACAACTGTGCAGTGGCATTTTACTTCTCTGATGACTGAGCCTTGGACTCGTCACAGGTGAGAACAACGCAGAGTACAGACAGCGGACACAGGACCTCGTCAACTAGGGTCGGAGGAACCTGGACATCACTGTGAGGAGAACTTAGATTATGACGGTGGATTTCCGAGGACGCAGACCACCACACTGACACCTGTTAACATGTAGGGAATGGACATTGAGATAGTGGTCTCACCTCAACAACAGGACTGGAGCCACAACAATGATGTACTTTACAGTGCGGGGGGCATTCCTGAACACCTTTTCTTGCCTCTGTGGGGACATCGGCCGTGTTTTATGTTGGTTGGAGCTTATGAACAGTTGAAAGGAAAAAGTTGGATAAGCTCATCAGGAAGGCAGGCTCTGTACTCGAATGCTCCCTCGACCCAGTGCAGGTGGTAAGAGAAGGATTATGGCAGCAATGCCATCTCTGCAGACCTGGAGAGCTCCTTCGGTGATAGGCGGCTGCATCTGAAATGCACGAAGGAGCGTTATCACACATTGTTACTTCCAACAGCTGTTACATAACCATCACTGCACCAACAAACCCAATAAGCTGTTGATATCACTGTTAATTTCTGCACAGATTTACCATATTACTGTAAGTATGTTTGGGTGTTTTTGTACAAATACAGAAGCACCGCTTTTGCAGGCTTTTCTTTTCATTATCTTTTTACACTTGTACAGTTTGTAAAATCTATGTCTGCTGTTTTTCACAACTGTCTTACTCTGTATAATATTTGACATTACTAGACAATACATTTTTATCATCATTGACCTTTTTATGTGTATCTGTGTGCTTTCCATTGGCCCATCACTTACTGCTATTACAGTGAATTTCACCTTTGAGGAACAAATAAAGAATTATTCTATTTATTCCCCTTAAAATACTTTTTTTAGCCTTTTTTAGCAGTAAACTAATCAAATGATTTGTAGTAATTACTTGCTAAAATCTAATGTTGCTCATCCAAAAATTCCATCAACATTTTACATGAGATTAGATATTTTATTAGAAATTTTTTTCTATAAAAACATATACAGTCTTTTGAACTGTTTCGACCAGCTCTGGAAATCTAGAGATTGAAAGTATTGCACGTTCTTCTTTGCAAAATAGCTCAAGCTCAATCAGACTGGAGAAACAGCCTCTCTATTCGCGAGACTGGTAAGCTGCAAGTCTAAGTCTTCGTTTAGCAGTTCTGCAGCAAATACTGTGACATAATTGTTCAAAAAACGTGATAGAAAACTGAGAAAACTGAACAGCTTGATAAACATGTCCCAAAAAGAAAATAGATTAAAAAAAAGATATCTATGTAGTATCTGGACAGACTACATTAAAATTTCCTGCACTCCTAAAGCCTCCAAGCACACAGCAAAATGTATTTAAGGGCTAGAAAACTGGATTTGCATGATATGTCCCCTTTAAAGTAGTACATAACGTTATCTGGTTTTATTCTGGTGTTAAGAAAACTTTTCCCTCTGCTCCTTATTTAGGTGTATCAAGGTAAAAGGGCTTTAAACAAATGCACAAAAAACTCTTTTCAATTTGCAAATAAACCATAAACTTTCCTTTTCCCCTTCACATGTATGTGCTGCTTTCCTCTGGTCCCTCAAAAAGCGTTGGAGTTTTGGGTTTCAATATGAGAGAGGAAAAAAAAAACTTCTCAAGGTATGAATATTTTTGCAAGGTCTAGTTTCTGTCATCTCCATCATCATAATGCTCACAGCTAACATAAAACAGAGGCACACGGGCACACTGACGTGCACTCTTGTTTTGAACACGTAAACATAAATGCATAAACAAGCTGCGGGATAGCTGAAGGAAATCCTCAGTCACACCAAAACAGACACAGAGCGCAATTATACCAGCCAATAACAGCCGAAAGGTAAAGAGAAACCCAAGCTTAGAAAAACATGTATTTTAGGATGCAGTCTGTGTACATCAAAGCATATGACTGACAAAAACATTCACCTCCATGCAATCAAAATGCATTCTGACACTTATATTTAAAGAGGAACCACATGAGGAAATGTGATAGACATAGATCTTGTCTCACCAGGGAGACAGTTTCATAAAATCCCTCTGATGGAAACACGAAGAGCTACCAAAAATAAAGTTCAGCAGTTTGGATCTAAGGGAGGCGATGAAAAATGACCGAGACGCAAAATGTAGGAGACACAGATAGAGATTTACGGACTGACAACTTTCAGTGTCATCTGTGAGTTTACGTCCAAAACGTAAAAGCTGAAAGGAACAAGAACCTGGCAGATGCTCACAACCTCAGTAATCCTGCGAATACGTCCGTGTTAGCAGGGCTAACAAACCTGAAAACCTTTTATAAACAACCCAGGCCTGATTTGTCTTCATGGTGTGAAAAATTCTGGATTTTTTTTTTTTTTTGTCACATAAGCCATATTATGGAAATAAAAATGTGGAGTAAAATAAAAGCCACAAACTAACCAGCGAAAAACACTGACGTTTTTCAAGTGATTATGAACAGAAAATTTGCTCCAAGAAATGAAATAAAACATTGTTACAGCGTACATTAAATGGGCTTCCTTATTCTAATCTCCTTTCTAAATAAGTAGTATAGAACTTTTATCTTATTTTATTTAAATATAACCTACAGAATGTTAAAAGGGAAGTTGTGGAAGAGGAAAACAAACAAGACAAGACAAAAAGGCAGAGTTGTAAAAACACTTGGTGTACCGGCAGGAAGGAATATAAACTTATGTCGACCCATCCCTATTCCGGGCATACTTTCATACTGATACGTTAACCGTTACATGAAGTTATAAGTTTCTTTCCAATATTATTTAAATATTTACAAATTGCATCACACATTGCACTTACACTTAGGCAACAGCCCTTTTGTCAATATAAGCAACAACACCAACAATTACATTTTAAGTATGATGAGTCCCTTTGCTTGTTTGTGATTACTGTGAAATGTTGCCTTCCTGCATAAAAGAAGCTGCCAAGTAATTGGGCTTAGCTAGTCTCAGCCTCGCTGTCTCCCCAATAATCTTTGGGCTGTGGAAGGTGAAGAGCAGCGTGTCCTGCTGCAGCCTGAGGGTTCAGGGTGGATCTGGGACGGCGGATGATAATGAGCAGGGGGGATAAAGTAGAGTTATGGAGGTCTTATCACCCTGAGCCCCTGGGTCACACAGTCCTGCCGGCGGTCTTTAATCATTAAAAAATAGAATAAAAACGCTTTTTAGATTAGCAAGTTACAACTTTTTATCAGGGTAAGGTTTAAATGTCATTCTTCTGCAGAAAACAAATACATTAACCGCTCTACCACACCGTCGTCTCTAAGTACCGAAGCAAGGAGAGTGGGGCTGGACCTGTGGTTTCTTGAGCTTTGATTCATTTTAATCCTGGGAGATGTCTGTGGTCACTGTGTGGGGGGTCAAACAGGCAGACAAGGATGAGTGTCACTGGAGGGGGGGGGGGGGTATCTCCAGACCTCAGGCTGTGATTTGTTAGAGTGCATCAGACGGGAGTTGACCAGATTCTGAATAAATCACTTTAGTGGCACCAGTGACAAAAACCGTGATAATACCCCTGTGCTATCTGCAGGCACATTTGTGTGTCTCTAATAAGGCAAGACAACTGTCTTACCACCTATAAAGATCCTCCCAAGACAAAAAAAAAGTGAAACTCTCATTCCTTGCCTACTGTGATGTGTTATTTACGTTTTAAAATAGCTTCTGTTTTAAAGTGAAGCTTTCTTCTCTTTTAACGAATGTTCTCGTTTTGCTGCCTGAATGGAAATGCTAGCTGGCTTGTTGAAACGTCTGTACAGTAAGGAGGTATGGAAAGATTCAGGCTTCCACAAAACACTTACTGAGCCTAAATGTTGGTTAAACAGAACAATTCAAAAGTGTTTTTAACCTTGGTGGAGCAATGCCACAGCCTGTAGGCTTTACTCGAGATTATTGAACCAACTGGGATAAAACCCCGATTCAGTAAATGAATAGTTTCATACATAGTAGTCGCTACAGTGGACAGCTACTCACCAACAACTTTCCTGCATGTGTGTTGTTGTTAGTTGTGTACTTGTAAGACTTGAAATAGAAATGTTGGAGTGCTGATTTTCTGTTGGGAGGACATCGCAATCAAGCAACTGCCCATTAAAGTGGACATCATGCATCGCTGGTTATATTTTGCCAGCCATTGTGACCACTAGCAGCAATTCAAGCTGTTCTTGAGCAATACTTCAACAGCAGTAACTGTTTCAGGTGTGAATAAGTTATAAGGTCACACAGTTCAGCTGTGTGAGTTAAAGTTGGTGTCTTTTTATGTTGTAAGGCTAGAGTGTAAGAGAAGGGCCGACAAAAGTGAAGATTTAAGCTCAGGGAGAAAAACAACAAACAAATATCAGACACTGAACAATGAAAACCAACTCTTTTCATAGTTGGGGTCGACAGGAACAGCTGGAAGAATCCGACGCAAAAAGCTGACTGAACGTGAAGCGAGCTCAGGCTGAGAATCGGACATGATGTTCGTTGTATTTAACCCACAGTAACATTAGAAAATGTTAAATTGCGTACACACCTTAGTTTTTAAACAATTTATAGCAATATTTTTTGTGAAAGACTGAAAGTTACTACACATTTAGAAAAAAAAAACAATTCCAACTGTTTTATGCCTAAAGAAAATACAGATGAGGGATGTTATTAGAAAATACATATAGAGCTTGTGCAGAAATGTCCTTTATGTGTTTTCTTTCTTCTTTTTTTACAATAAGTATTCTATGTTTTAATATCCTAGAGCCCTTCCACCATGTTAGGCCCCGTCCTGCACCTCGGTTTTAAAATGCACTCAGGGCTTTGGGGTTGGGGTGCTGCTCTCAGCAAGCAGTGGCGTCTCCCATACCCCTGCCACAGCCCCAGTTTCAATGCATTTTAGACATACACATCTGCATTCAGGGCAGGGCTTTGCATTACCACAGATACACATGAAAACAACGTGGGGAGGGTCCTCTTGCACTGCCCCAGCACCTGTGCTGGTTCAGCAGGGATGCAGGTGTGGGGATGGACTAGGAGTCTCGGAGGCGGCGGGGCGGATACACCTCTTGGTGTGGTGGTGTCTGTGTGTGTGCTTAGGCCGCATCAAAAGCGTATGGGGGGGGGGGGGCAGTATGGGGGTGGAATGGGGGGGTGGCTTCCCATCTGGTGGCCTATTGCTCCCAGGGCAATGTCGGTCCAGCCGGGGCTTCTCTGGTAGGAAGGTAATGTTCCCTCCCTACCTTGGTTCTTCCAAGTTCTGGTTGCCTCCATGGGCTCCTTGCCCTTCTTCTCACCCTCTGCTTCTTTGGCCTAAGGGCTGCTGCTCCTGAGCTTCGCTGACGACCTACCTCTGTGTGGGTTGTATGGCAACCCTGGGGTGATGCCTTGCTCCTGTCTGCCGGATGCTGCTGCAGCCTCCTGGAGCCGAGTCCAGCGGTCATTTTGTTGCAGGCCTTCTACCTTGGTCGTCTAACAACTGTAAGACCCAGGTGACAAACTTGCTCACATGCACCCTCTTAACCCAAACATACTTACTTCTGCAAATACGCTCTCTCTCTCTCTCTCTCTCTCACTCTCTCTCTCTCTCTCTTTCTCTCTCTCTCGCTCTCTCTCTCTCTCTCTCTCTCTCTCGCTCTCTCTCTCTCTCACACACACACACGCTGACACACAAATAATCCAAAGGCTTGAAGGCCATATAAACACAGGTTAATATTACATCAGTGTGGCCTGCCTACTTTGATGCTGGATCCAGTCTGGATTTAATAAACCTAATCAAGCGATTAGGACTCTGTCTTGAGATTTCCTTTTTGTACGACAAATCTGCCCTGGGATTTGTAGTCAACCAGCTTCTCTATATGATACGCCCGAAAAGCTGCAACAAGACATGTGGGGGGAAAAAAAGCAAAACACATAGGCCGTGTCCTACATGCCTCAAATAATCTCTACATACACGGATTTTGAGATGAACACTGTTGTTTTGGCCCCTTTTTTACATTTGTCTGTGTTTAACTGCACAAGTTTTATTATGAAAGCAGGGCATCTCTAATTCAATTGCATGTTTTTTGCCTAATGCAAGTTGTGGTGTTCAGCAAGTATAAATGTAAAGTTCCCCCGACTAATGCGCAGGGTTGCACACTGGAAAGATGAATTTGCATTGGCACGGCAGGGACAGGCAGGTCGGGGTAACCTGCAGGAGTATCATGCATGATCCCGGCCAGGATGAGTCAATGAAGGATTGCCTTACCATTAGCATTCTCACTGCGGGCCAACCACCGAAGCAGCAGCTGATGAAAAGATTGATTGGAGAAGGTTAAAAAGCAATTTGATACTTCTGAGTTTGATTTAACGACCCTGTTTTTAGGATTAAAAGAAAATCAGCAGCGGTGGGTCGGAAGGGAGAGGGGGTGACAAGGAACAGAGCTGTTCTCAGTTAATCATCCTTATCCTATTTGTTAGCCCCTAACTCTTAAAAGCGAAAAGTATAATATTGTTTTGCTAGAAATGTCCACCCGAAAATTAGCGGAAAACAGCAGATGTCCTTCAGTGTTTCGATCGCTAACAGAGAAAGAAAAAGAAAGAGAAAACACACGAGCGGGCCTCCACTTCTCTCCTCATGTCAGTATGTATCCCATTATGGTTGTACTGTGCGGACAGAGGTGCTCTGCCGGCTCACCACAGCTTTATTTATTTTACTGTCTTTCATCTGCAAACCACCGCCAATCTGCATCAGAGGGAAATCCACTCTGTGTATCCCATAGGTGTCATTTAGGATTGATTCCCTGGAATTAGCAGATGTCAAAGTAGAACCATGTGGCCGTCGGTCGGTCCGTCCTCCCCAACACCTGTGATAAGACTGTTTGGATTTGATGAAACATCGCATGAGGGCCTCTGGTGCCTCCACGTTAACTCAGTATTACGGATTAATTCTCAGGGTTCACATACTGTCTTAGTGTCTGCTAAGCATTAGCGAACTGTAAAATCCACTTTTATCTGTTCTAGTCAATTCTAAACCTTGCATGTGTGAACAAAAAATATAAATTTTAGTGATTTGGATACCAGCAAATCGTTTGTACTACACTTTAGGCAAAGCAAGGCAAGGCAAGTTTATTTGTATAGCACATTTCAGTACAAAGACAATGCAAAGTGATTTACATGATTAAAATATGGGAAAATAAAACAGAATAAAAGCAAGTTGGAATAAAATGTAGAAACAAAATAAAACATGGAAAAATAGAAACGAAAGGCAAATATTAAAAACAGTTGGACTACAAAGTTGAACTAAAGATGTTTCAGTAAAACAGTTTAACTAGAACAGTCGAAGGCAATTCAAAAACTTTAGCCCTACAAAATTTCTTTAGAAGAACGTTTGGGTCTTAATCCATTAAAGAACTGGAACATCTAATATAGGCTCATATTCAATAAATTACAATATACGTTATAAGGAGGCTTGCTTGTCCGGTTAAAAGTGCCCTTCAACAATAACAAACTTCAAGCAGGTATCAAACACATGTTTTTATTAAGTCCACATTTCTGTGTTAGAAATGTAGCCATTTGTGGAAAATAATCACAATAAACAGAAATAAAGGCTCGAAAATATAAGCCTTATTGTAAGGAATCTAACGTGAACCGTTAAGTGAACTGAGTTACTAAGATAAAGGAACTTTTCAATAATATTCTCAATTATTAAGTGGGTCTGTAGTAATATCCCACATGTGGTTGATGTTAGGTTATGTATCATTTAGCTAAAACATCCATGTATTTAGACAAATGGCTAGCGTGGGAGCTGCATCTCATGTTAGAAATGTGCAATAATATGGGTAATAACAGGACCACCAGCAGCTTCCTTTTTGCTGAATTTGTTTCTCACAGTGTTTGTATTTGCTGTGGATCCCACCACAGAAACATGGAGAAGTCATCAGAAGGTGGTTCCTGAATTTGGCAAAGAGCAAGCCTGCGAAGCTGAATTTAAATGGAACAGTGTTTTCTCACGTAAAACGTTGCACAAAAACAAAACAAAAAACTACATTTCTTTTAGTTTATGATTTTGCTTTGTTCTCCCATGAGAGTGTATTTAATATTGTGCAGAACTGTGGGTAGAGACATCACCAAATGTTTTAAGTTTAATTAGTGAAAGTTTATTGTAAACGTGTTTTCAACATTTTACTCGTGTAATAGCAGTGTTAAAGGAACAGCAGTCAAGAAATTGCATTACAGAAATGTGTAATATATGAATGAATACAGAATGATACACACTTAAATCCAATAAATAACCTTAGCAAGACATTTACCGTGCCGTAAAAAAAGTTATAGAACTTTTTAAACAGTTTATAATTAGGTCGAGTGGCAACAAACGTCAGAGTATATTATTGTGTTTTATTTACAGACATAGCTATAAAGTGAAGGAAAAATTACATGTGGTTTTATTTTTCTTTATTTTTTCTATAAATGAAAATCTGAAATGGGGTTGTGCTCTTGTATTCATCTTATCTGACTCCAATACTTTGTAGAAACAGCTTTTGCTAAAGTCACAGTTTACAGCTTGGAATATATCTGCTTAGCTTTGGTCCCCCCAAAGACAGATTATTATTATTTTTTTTTGTCAATTCATCGTTGCAAAATACGCAGCTAAGTGAGGTTGGATCGAGAGCAACTGTGAAAACTGATTTAGAAGTCTCCCAAAAACTCCTCTGTAAAATCTATTTCTATGCCAGTCTAATGCCTTAAAAAGAAGGTCTGATCAAAACCATTCCTGCAGTTGTGTGCAGAGATGTTGTCCTGCTTCAAGGTGAACTTCCACATCAGTCTCAACTCTATTTTAGCCACCAACAGGTTTTCTCCCAGGATTGCTCTGCATTTACGTCCATTCATTTTCACTTTAAATCTAAACAGCTTCCCAGTTCTAACAAAGTGTCCCCACAGCATGATGTTGCCTGTGCCACCATTTTTCATGGTGGTTATGACGTGTTCACGGTATTACTTTTTCTCCACACATAGCCCTTTGCATGAAGGCTAAAAAGTTCAGTTTCATCTGGTCAGATGCACCGTATGTTGCCTGTGCAAATGAGACTTCTTACTTCTAACAATTCAACAATGTAGCCACTCTTCCAGAGAGGCCAGGTGTGTCTGACTTTCCCAATTGAGCTCTCAATCTCTGCAGCTCCTCCAGAGGTGACATGGGCATCTTGGTTGTTTCTCTGTTTAACTTTTCCAGGACTTTCTCTCTGACTTGTCTGCTGTTTTTGGGTCTTCATGATGTGGTTTGTTGACTAATGTTCTTTAGAAACCTCCGAGGCCTTCACAGAACACCTGGATTCATTCTGCAATTCAGTTTAATAAAGAAAGACAACATTTACTAATTAACTTTTTAAAAACATGTATTGCTTTTACTGTTTTGTGTTGGTTTGTCACAAAAAAAATCTAAATAAAACATATCGAGGTTTCTGTTTGTTGCGTTAAGCGGGTATTATTTTTTTTTGCAAGACGCAGTATAAATATTTAAAATGCTGGGATTTTTTTTTTTATTTTGTTTTGTTTGTTTTTCAAAAATCCTCAATACTTGTGTCGACAGAGGACACAAGTTTGTTCACTACTCTTTGTTACACTCTAAAAAGAGAGCGCCGCTCCAACTTAAATTAACTGGCTCAGTTGGTAACAAGTAATTGAATTAAGTTCTAATCTATTTAGTTTATAAGTTGTCAAGTGAAACCATCGTGAATAAATTAAGTTGGGTAAACTTAACTCAATTACTTGTTACCAATTGAATAAGCAGCTGCTTGTTTAATTGTTTAATTTAAGTTGTTCTCTTTTTAGAGTGCAGTAGTTTCTGCAACAAGCAGCTGCTTATTGCCTGTTGACACTGAAATGATTTCAGCAGGAAGGGGAAACAATCTAATAGCCGGACACATTTTGCACCTGTAAAAAATTGTTGTCATTTGCATAAATAAGCACCATATTTCATGTTTTTAAGTCCTGGTGTCGCACCACTGGGTTTGACTACGTGAAGAAACATTTTACATGAGCGATGCAGCTGTTGAGTTGAAAAGAGTGAGACCCAAACACCAAACATCTGCTACCTGACTGATTACTGATCCAAACTGCCCACGGCGAAGGCTCGAACTGTGGCTTTTAAAAAGAGTTGTTTCAGCCTAATACATGGCCCATTACCAAACGCTCATTCATCACACGGACCCCATGTCTAAAGCTGCCAGTGTGTCAGAAAGTACAGTGCCACGGTGCTCTCTGTCTCCGCTCAGGACGCACTTAGCAGCGTGTCCACTTTGCCATGACGGTGTTTACCTCAGGGATACACAAACGCAGCCTGCCGCTGGCTCTGACACAGCGAGAGTGGATCTCTGCTGATCTACAGACATGGACTCATTAACCGTCCTGTGTTAAATGGAGGATTTTCTGTTTGTACATAAACAGTTCCCTGGTAGTACCACGCTGCACTCGGTACTAAATGTTCCAGACAGCGCAAAGATGCAAAAATCTGCACACTCAAAAAAAAAAAAAAGAGACATCTATATTTAAAGAAAAGAAAATGAGAAAACTAAAGCTGTTCGGCAAACCTTTAATTAGCCCAAAGTTGGAATTAAGGAGTTTCAGGGCCGGCTGTGGTGAGCCTGATTTCTTAATAATATGGTGATAAAAGCAACAATCGATCAAGGTTCCTGACAGCACTTACAATTCAGGAGAGTTTGGACAAAATAAGAGCGGTTTCACTCTCTCATTGTGGCGGTGTGTATGCTGGTGTGTAAAAGGACACCGGCTAGAGGCTCAAGTGAAGCTACTCGCACCAGGGCGGTGATGGAAAGAATAAAAAGCATCAATTTAATTTTACAGGCTACAACGGCACTAACTGCTGCCGCGTCTGGAAAACAACAGCTGTGCAAACCGAACTATAAGGTCGCTCATCCTTCAGGACAACAATGACGCTTAATGTTTGAAAAATCAGAGGAAGCCACAGTAAACACCCCTCACAGGACATGGGGACATGCAGCCCTTTGGAAGAGCTGCATGATGACTGTCAACTTTGGTTTACTGCGCAATGACACATTCATAATAATATTGTAATTCACGTTATATTACTCAATAATATGAACGCATGCAAACACCTCAAAATAAACCGACGTCCCAGTGTGTTAGTGTGCAAGATAAGGATGCTGAAAATGTAGAGTCAAAACTGTTAAGACGGCTGTTGCACTTTTTTTCTTTTCTTTTTTTACACATCATCGGTCAAAACCTAAAACTTAATTTTTATTTAGTGAAATGATGACAGCGACTGTGGACCCGATTAGAAGTCCTACTGATACGCAGATTTGGCCCAAAAAAGAGAGAAAATATACTAGATGTTCAAGAAGGTGCAGTTGATGAACTCATCACTGTTTATTGGCTTTTCATCTTCATAGTTCAGTTGTATCTGCTAGATAAATAAATATATTAATTGTGCAAATCAAATCAAGGGACATGGATGTAGATGTTTGCTATTTTCCCAGTGTTAGTTAATGTAATGGAGCAAATGCCATATGGATTAAATGATCATACGTAACAACATATAACCTGTGGCTTCTATCGACCACTGGGGATCAGCACTAGGTGGGTGCAGAAAATACATGGATGGAGGTAAAGTGCCTTGCAAACGTATTTGTACCCAATGGCAACCAATCGCACAAACAATACATTTTATTAGGATTTAATTATGTTTTTATCAGCACAAAATGCTTCATAACTACAAATTAGAACTAAGTTGATATACAGTGTAAGTTTATGTTTTACAAATCAAAAATCTTAAAAGCGTGTCCTGCATTTGTGTGCAGGCCTCTATTGGGCTGATATAAATAAAATCCAGTGCAACCAGTTATCTTCAGAAGTCAACCAGTGCAAAGAAAAAAAAGAGTCAGCCTGTGTGCAATTTTCTTAATAAAAACAGCTGGTTTGTGAAGGCATCGGACGTCTGTTAGGGAACACCAGAGCACAAACGGCATCATGAAGACCAAAGGTGGAGAAGTTGGAAGCAGACTTGGAATGCAATAAAACATCCCAAGCTTTGAGGGCTGTTCAATTTATAATCCAAATTGCTGAAAGCATGCCAAGAATTAGTCCGCCACCTAATCTAACCGGTATGGCAAGAAGAAAATTAATGAGAACACCAGCCAAAAGGCCTATGGTAACTCTGGGGGAGCTGTAGAGATCCACAGCTCAGGTGTGGGCTTCTGTTGACAGGGCAGCCATTTGCTGTGGACTGTCCTTTACAGTACTGCAGAGTAGCAAGAAGGAACATTAAGAGCCATAAAATACCCTATTTTGCAGTTTTCCATAAGCAATTTACATCTCAATAATGAGCTATGATCAGATCAATATTAATGCCCTAAACACAGGGCCACACCGTAATTAAAAACCTGTTAGAAACAGCCAAAGACATTTGACTGGGATGGAAGAATACTTTCCAGCAGGACAAGGACCCCAAACAAACAGCCAGAGCTACAATATAAGGGTTCAGATCAAAGCGTATGCGTGTGTTAGATTGGCCTAGTCAAAGTCCAAACTTGAATACAATTGAGAATTTGTGGCAAGACTTAAAAAAATTGATGGTCACAGGGGCTCTCCATCCAAACTGACTATTCCTGATCTATTTAGCAAAATAATGGGCGAACCTTTGAGGTTCTGCAGCAGTAATTGTAACAAAAGGCAGTTTTACAAAGTACTGAATCATAGGGGCTGAATACAAAGGCATTCCATTCTTTTATGATTTATATTTGGAAAAAAAAAACATCAATCATTTTTCTTCAACTTTAAAATGATTGTGCTCCTTTGTGTTGGTCTGTCACAAAAATACTGATAAAACACATGGAAGCGTGTGGTTAGAAACAACCAAAAATATGAAAGAAAACACTTGAGCTTCCATTTTACTGATTGAATCAGTTTCACTAGAAAAGATGGAAGATGCTTATACGGACCTCTAGAATTGGCGTCTGATTCATAGAAAATTTGGTTATCATAAATATCTTTTTAATAAAATGCAGTAACTAACATGGAGGTTACGTCAAAGTTGTTCTCAAATAAGTAGATCTGAAGCTGGGAAGCCGACACACCTACCCCCTGCAGAGATTACATGCTTTGCCGCTTGCAGTCGTTGTTTTCCTCGACTACAGTCCTCACTTTATCCTGCTGCTTTCTGTTGGCTGATCATTTGCTCCGCAGAGGTGATGTGAAATAAATAACGGCTCTGAGAGGTAAATCACAGCGGCTCCTCTCTCTCACCTCGCCACTTTTAGCAGACCGTGGCTGATTTCCTTCCTTGCGTGACTCCGAAGCGTAAACACAAGCCTGGAGTGACTCATCACAATTTCTCACTTCCATGGCCTGATATAAACACGTGAAAGGGTCAGGGGTCATTCTGGGGTGGCTGGAGAGGGGCGGGTGGGGGTGCAGCACGTCTCCCCATGAGATATCTTCCATTCTCTGAAGAATTCACAGCTTCCTGTGGCCAAAGCCGCATGCCTGCCCACTCGAGCCTGGAGGAAGGAGAAAAGAGAAACAGTTAGACACAGGCAGGGAGAAGGACAGGCGATTTAGGTGATAGATTACCTTCTCTACCGTACTGCTCTTCAGCAAAATGGAAAGAATGCAGAAGACATGAGCCTGCGTCTCTTCCTTTACAGACAGGGACAAGAAAAAGAGTGATAGCTGGAGGCGAGATGGAGCGGATAAGGTTGGTTCTGGCTCTGGGGTGTTAATGAACTTCGCTCTGTCTCAGCTACTGAGAAACTGATTAATAAGTCACGGAAGGATTGTTTACATGAGTTTGCCAGCTTGCTCTGTGGACCAATTGGCACTTAGAGAGCACTGATCAGCACTTTGGCCTCTTTAACCCGACATTATGGCAGGGTAGTTAGGGTGGAAGGGAGGGATAGCCACTTCCTTTCAGGCCCCCAGTCTGAAGACGGGCCAAACGGAGTCCGGCATCAATCACTTTGCACTCCGCAGCTTTCTCAGTGCCATTGTTATAGAGCAGACCAACGGAAAGAGGCCGGTAGCAGGTGAAAATAAAAAAGCCCTTCGACAATTATAGGGTAAGATTTCTCTCCCAGCATCGTCAACGTTTACACAAGCCAGAGGGAGCAGAGCCTGTCCACTAACGCGCATACAAATATTTAGTCAACAACATTCTCCTACTGGCACTGACACAGGAACACATGCGGCTACAGGCAGACATTACGGGCGCACAGGATCGGCCGCTGACACACAAATGCGTGTGCGCACAGAAAGGTAGAAAGATTTGCTCAAATTTCCGCTAATGGCACCATTACTAAAGAGGACAAAAGGGATGTGTTAAACCACAAATAAAAGTCACAGAATAGCGGACCCGATGGGGCTCAAGTTTAGTTTATTGCTGTTAAGTGTGAAGCATCTTTCGCACAAATAGAATCCACAAGTTTGGCTCGTCTTAAACAAACAAACGCGACCACATCTACATTACTTATATATTTCGTGCATCTATTTTAACATGTTAAAATGCAAAACCATTTACATTTGTTGTTTGACAGCATATAAGATCACAATGAGCTGAAGGGGCTGTTTTACACTTGATTTTCATACTGAATTATTTGCATCACATGTTTGTCCTCCAGATACACAGCCATGTTGGATTGGTTTTTCTTGATACATCTGAGCGTTTGTGAATACTTAACAGTCAAGAAACAACACAATCATGTGTGGAGGATAAATGATGCAAAAACAGAATTGCCTAAAGGGAAATTGCTGGGGTTTTTTTGTTGCAGAAACATTAAATATCTATTAAAATGCTAATGTTTGCTACTTAATGTGTTGCTCTTTCACTGCTTCGCAGCTTATACTGCAGCTTTTGACATTTTGGCTTTTCTCAGGCCTCCGCTTCCTCTTCCCAAGTTTCATCCCTGGCACTGCCCACCACATCCCGCCACATCTCCATTCTGGTCGCCCTCCTCTCTGCTCCTCTCCTGGGTCGGGATCACTGCCTAGACCTGGCAGGGTCTCTGTCACATGATGCCATACATGCAATGCTTCACTGGGACCCCCCCTGCGCTCAGGAAATGCTCTCGGCCTTTTTCCCACCCTGGTGTTCCACTGTGGAGAGCTGGGCATTATAATATACTGAATCCAGTTACCATCCCAGAGCATTCCTGGCTGATTCCAACCACGGCTTTTGGCAACGAGTCCCCACAGACAACGAGGATATGCCCCAGTTTCAAACTGGCAGGGGCGCAGAGTATCATGTTGTAAACTACCGAAGCTGTTTATGCCAGAACAGAGGAGTTTGAGCTCCACAATAGGCAATTATGCCCACTCACCCAGCCCCCCTCCCCCCCCCACACTCCTTCATTCAATTTGTGGTTTCTCTGTAGGTGGATTTGGTTGTGTGCAGATTAAAAATAGTCAGCTCATTCCAGACAGAAACCGTGAGGGACAAGGAACACACATTGCACCAATGATATCTCTCATTGGGGTGTACTGTTTGGGAATTCTTAATTGCTTTTTCCGAAGCAGTGTGCCACAGGAAAATCCCCCTTCAGAGGAGAGCAGAAAAGGGTTGGTGGGCTGCGCGTAAACACCATAGATGTTATGTAAACATGTACGTATAAACCCATGTTGCCCCATGTGCACCCATCAAACTACCATCAAGGCACTATCAAAGGAGCTAACCTGCAGCAGAGCCAGTTGTGGCCTGCGCCTGCCCTCCCTGTCTCTTTTGTGTTCTCTGCTGTGGTTTCTGCTTCAGCTCTCATTATTGATGTCTCTCCCTACGTTAGGCAGGGCCATGATGGACCAGCTCTGGGAGGTGTGCGCGAGCCTGCAGGGTGGGGCCCCAAACAGGCTCCCACTCACTGTGAGGCCAAGTCAGGAGAAAGAGCGTCGCAGCTAAAACGATCAGACAGGAAAGAAGTCTCTCTCTTTGTTATGCTTTGTTAGAAAAAAAATAAGTTGTTTTTGTATTATTATTTATATCTTATATATCTCAGTGGATTATAATATTTCTCATTTTACTCAAACAAATGACATGTAGAAAATCAACTGGGACCTACAACTAAGTTTGATACGTTGATACTTTTAGATCACAATGGATCTCAGAAACCTAAAAATAATGGAATCATAAGAAATCAAAGTGTTTTGTTTTCCTAAACCCAAAAACTGTACCTGTTTAAATGTCCAGCTTTACATTAGAATAAAGCTTTAAAGGCGTTTCCCCCCCCCCCCATCTTTTTCAAACTAAAGACACCAATCATTTGCGTTCACAGCCCTCATCAATTACACAGATCTGAAGACCACACGCAAATGGTAAGCATGAAGGAACCTACAAATTTAGTCAAAATGATCTCGGGAAACTTGAATTAGCTGGAAAAAAAATCTTGAGAGAACACAAGGCGTTATAGTAAAAGCGTAACTACTAATTCCTAAAACAGCCTGATATTTTTACACATCTTATATCTTATATGTGTATATATATATATATATATATGAACCAAAACTGAAGCTGAAATAAATACATTGATTTCTCTAAAAGCTTATAAAATTAAAATTACACACCCAAGTACAAATTATCCTTCTTACTTAAAAAAAATATTAGTGAGATCCACCTTTTGCTACTTTTTGTCCCTTTATTCTGAGCTATCAGGTTTCAAATTGTGCATTATTATTTTCTTTTTTGTGTAGCTACTTGTTTCTCTTTTTGACCTGAGAAGCATGAGTTGAGTTTCTTATGCACAGGTATGAGCAATGAAAGAATATGACACATTTCTCTCCGAGTGTTAACCACATCTGGACGGTTGGGAACGGTTGGGAGTTTGTAAAAACTCTGGACCTGCCAAGTCCTCCCGTCTGCGGCAGTCGTGTTCATTTATGTGGTGGTGCTGTATATGTGGTGCTGAATATAGAAAAGACTTTCTCTTTAATAACACTGTCATCTATAAGTTAATCTACTTTTCTGCATTAAGATTTTGACACAAAAAAGTGATTCCAAAAAGAGGATATCAAATATTTATTTTTGTCACACTGGGGACCATTTGTGAAGTAATGTTGATCAGGAGGCTTCCGGTTCTCATGCTCCTATTTGTGAAAATTAGCCAAATTTCGGTTTTAATAATACATGTTATATTTTAAAAAAGAAGAAAAAAAGCTTGACCAATATAAATAAAAGCACCAAAGCTCAGAGCTCTTCAGAGAACATTTCACCTCATCATCTGACTCTGGTTTCATTTCAGCTCTCAACTTCAATGTATAAATGGGATTTTTTTTTAGGTCAAATCTCTTTATGATATAATTATTTTTCTTTGAGTATTGGCTGCACATTGGGATTGCTATGACTGCTGATCGCAGCTGGAAAGGTGTGCAGCAGAGGCAGGATCTGGCCAGAGGAATGAACCCCTCCCAACCATTTAACCAGCAATTAAGAATAATTGTTCCTAATTCAGTTGTCTTATTTAATTCAATCTTTGTTTTGATATTTTTTATTTGTACGTTTTGCTTTATCACTGTTATTACATTTATAAGTTGTTTTATTTATTTATAATTTATTTTTCCTGTGTTTTTTAGGGTCTCTTTCTCATTAACGCAGCTACAGTTCCTCAGTCCCCTAAACTTCAGGTCTCTTCTGTCAGCTATGCATTTCTGTACATTATGTGTTTTTCCCTCCACGTGTTTAGCTTGTTTTGCTCTTTATTTGGTTTGGTTTGCCTTTCATTGCCTCCTGATTTTTTTTTTTTTACCCTGTGTTGCTCTCTTTCTGAATGGAAAGTGCCATTACAAATAAAGACTGATTCATTTAGATGTTTCCTCGCTTCAGAATAACGAGTAAAAGGGGTTTATTTAATTCTTCCTTATATCATTGCGCAACTTCTTAAGCTGTTGTCACGAAGATGCCCGCACGCTAAATATTTCGGGTCAAGTCTTTTTTTCTTCAAATATAATATTAAAATAATATAAACTCCACGATATATTGTAGAACCAGATGGACTTGTTTTTTATGTGTCTTATCTTACGAATGAATTAGCCATAAAAGAATCCGCGTTAAATTGGTTGATTTTTAGATGAGACCTGGATGACTATGTAAACGTCACCACCTCCCCGTGGAACTTTTTGAATTAAAAATCACCAAGTCCAACAGAGACAGGGTGTGTGTATGTTTCCAAGTCGAAGGATCTAAAAGTATCCTGCAAACCTTTAAATTCTTAAGACTTTTAGTTTAAATTGTGACCCCATTTTCCACCTCTTTCTTATTTGGGCAATTTGTCATCCGAAAATGACCATCAATCAAAAAGTGCCACCGTAAAAATGTCTCTGCGTTGTGGCAAACAACGAAGAACGATGCAAATATCTGTTTTGGGTGCGCAAAAAAGAAGAAGAAGAAAGAAAGAAATGAGCGCATCAGAGCTGCGGGTGATCGCCGGGGCGCCCATCAAACCCGCTCCAAATTCACGCAGCGACCCAATGCGCGCAATCAGCGGTCTGCGCGCAGCCCCGTCCCTTCCCGATCACATAAACAGCACTTCAACCAAAATATACACGGCCACCTACTGCGCGCAGGGAAAGTGATGAGGGGGGGACCCGCGTCGACATTACACTGTTTTCAATTAAAGTGACAATGCTGAGTGAGCTGCAGGCGACACTCAGGCTCAGGAGGCAAAAAGAAAAAAAAAGAAAAATACCAGAATCATTTACATCGTAATTATTCCATGAAAATATTAATATATTAATGTGACTTTAGGAATCCGCAGGATATTTGTTTGTCTAAACTTATTCCTTTTTTAAAGACTTGTGAGTTCTGCACAAAACAAAGTACCGGAGAGTTCTCTGTGTTACCCACCATCTTCTCCATTTCTATCTTACTGTACTCCCAAACTTTAAATTATAGAAAGAATATTCTTAAGAGTAGGCACAGCAATTTTCAAACCACTTGCAGGCCCTCTGATGGAAATGCAGAGCCCGTTTCATATTGGTTAAAAATGTCATCCTCTAGAGTCTTTAATTCAATTTAACGATACGTTTTAAATATATATATATATTATTAAGAAAACATACCAATGAACCCAATATACTGATCGTGTTAGGATGAAGCACTTTTTAAATTCAGGCCTTATGATGTTGGTTGAGAAAACCTCTGTGTGTTGACCTCAGAAGTAAAGCTTTCTCTCAAAACTTGACTCAAGTTCAGTTCGGACCGACTCCGGCCCAGTTGATTGATTTTTCTGGAGTGCTGTCCTCCAAACAAAGCCTGTGCGGCCCCTCGGTGACCCTCTGAGGCCCTCTTTCACCACCCAGGAGACAAACTGTTGAAACTATTACTCAGACATGATGCTCGGTGGATGAAAATCTCAATTTATGCCTAACACTTAAAATGCTGGGGCGGGTTTAGTTGAGCCAATGTTGCTGTTGGTCCAAAAGTGTCTCGCTGACCACTGCTAATATTGAATCTGTGTTTCATCGGCTGCTGCCAGGAGTATTTTCGGAGTTTGTGTCAATTAGAAAGATAAGGCTGGCCAGGCAGGCTCAGATGATCCTTTATGTTCCTATATGTCATAAAAGTCATGTAAGGGACAGATGGGTTCCTCAATAGGGATAGCACACCAATAAACTTATTAAACAACTTCATGAGTTATATTTCGATATAGGATGCTGTGGATGAACCTGAGACTTTGAGTAGAGAAATATATGTTTTCTTCAAGACATCTTCCTCCTAGGGCTTTTTTAAACAACATGATATTCTAACATTATGTTTTCAATATCCAAAAATCTGCTGATTTCATATGTGAGAACTTGGGTTTTAGTCCCCCACATAATTTAGTGGACATGATTTAAACATACTGTAGGTGTCCTGATTTTCTAATGTAGCAACTCCCACAGGTTTATTCCCTTTCCTCTCTTAAAGTTATGCATTAAAAGTATGACGCTTGGGGCGTACAGTGGCAGGAGGCTGCAGATTTAAAGGAGTGGTCATTGTCCCCCTGAACCCCCTCCCACTCCACCACCCACCACCCTCTGGTGTCGCTGCTGATCATGCATGTGCGTGTGGTTTGTTTCCAGGCTGAGTTTTTTGAAAATAATAATATAATAATAATTTCAGAGACTGAAACAATCCGATTATAAGAAAGGGCCCAAAGTCATACGTTAGTTAATCTAATGTACCTTTTTTTTTCCTTTTTTGGTTTACGTCTTGTGTTTCAGAGGACTGGGATGCCCGCTTGCTGGCGCACCTGAACTGAAGAGACTGAGCATTCCTGAGGGTGCAAGCGCTGTCAAATAGTTCATGCTGGGACGTCATGGAAAAGCGCAGGACTTCGTCTGTGACGGAGCCAACAGGGAAGCTCTGACCTCGGCTCTCAAAGCTCTGCGTGCCGTGAGGAACATGCTGATCTGCTCACCCACTATCTCATGGCAGGGTTTTCCTTTTTGAAGAATCTGGCTCCAACTGTTAAACACGTTGGTTGTGCCACTAATGAATGACCTCTGCTGAACATACAACTTAAACAGGGTAAAGGTGAAGGCAGCGGGGAGCAACAAATCATCATCCAACACTGACGGATGAACATTTTAGGGTTCCAGAAACTGACAGGGCCGGCCCCATGCACAAGTGCGCTTTGCGGCTGCTGAAGGCCACTGCTGGAGCCCGGAGGAAACTTGTCTTTAAATTGATGAGCTCGTTTGCTTTCTGTTTATGCACCGTTGTGAAAAATAAAATGCGTGCATCAAGCTGCTTGTTTATATTTTTCACACTTTTGAATACAGATGCAGCCTTTGGGAAAGCCGCTGCAGGGGCTGAAACTTGAAAGGAATCTAAAAAGCTTTCAGTGATATCCTAAAATCTGAATCATTCCTAGCTTGATTTCCCTATTCAACAGATATTTCTACTATGTATTTCTCTCATTATAAGTATCATAGCTGTTTTAAAAAAATAGATAAAAGCTTGAACATTTAATAGAATTTTATGAACATTGCACACTGCCGATAGCATAGCACGGATTGGACTTTATTCTGTGTGCAAAAATGCAATGAACACAGCAACCTTTAAATCTATTAATTATTTAGCATAGCTAGTCTTGCCGGTCTCCTGCGCAAGCACCCCAAACATCAGCAGTTGCTGTGTTAAAATAATTTTTCAATGATATTTGGAAAACCATATTATCATAAAATTATTTTGAATTAAATGACATGTCCTGATTAATCAAATTATCTGTTTGTTTTCTGTTTAACCTAACTTTAGAAGTTATAAGACAATCCACTTTAATATATTAGCAGACAAAATGATTACTTGATTGCATTGTTTCGTTACAGAACAATGAAAAGTAACGGGCTCTCCCATCTGCATTTTAGAAAGATTTCTATGGAAATGACTTCACCTGAAGATAAAAATGTCTAAAATGGGCACTTTATCCCACGTGTCATCCATTTCATAATGTCAAGCGATTGGTGTAATTATCCAGCCAGGAGTTTTTAATTCTGCTTAATTATTTCACGTTCTCTGGTTGGATTTAAAACAACATGTAAAATATAAAATACAAAAATTATCAAAGTACAAAACAAAAGAGGCGCTGTGGTAGCTTGTGGACTTGACCTCCGGCGGGCCCTCATGTGAAAGCCTAAATCAGGACTTCATACACTCTTGGGCCGGCTCTGGAAGCTGGCCTCCGACGCATGAGCAAAAAACATCTAAACATGCCTTCTCCTTTTGGAGTAATATGACATGAGGCGACTGAGCGTGAGAGAGGGGAAAAGCCTTAATGGAATGAAGTCATCAGCGGTAATTAAATGCAGTGGGCAGAGGGGAGCACGGGAGCGCGCCTGCCTGCCCCCGGTGCGCGCTGGGTGGTCTGCTTCACTGATAAATACGCGCCTCTCATTGCGAGCAGAGCGGCCGAGCAGAGAGCGGAATTAGTGATGCATACGTGCGTTTCTCCGTGACTTTAAATCTTCTTTACGTAGGAAAAAAAAACTGTCGTGCGTGATTGCTAATATATGTCCCCATTTCTACAGCGGAAACCCTGCGTCTGTGAAGCAGCCGTTCGCATTGAGAGCAACTGAGAGGTCAGGTAGCTGAGGCAAACATAATGTAAATCTGTTGTCTCCAGAGCACCAAAGAGAAGCTTTACGCACAGGAGGAGACGCTGACCGGGTAGTTGAGGCCAGATTTTTTTTTTTCATTTTCAGTCACGTTATATGTAGGCTACCCCAAGTGTGATTTTCAGTCAATGAGACCCAACAAAAATCACAAAAACAACCCAACGGAAAAGGTTAACCGAACTCACAAGATTTTCGCGAAATTGAAGGCTGCGGCCAACTGCGATCTCCTGGGAACAATAAGCAACTCACTGTCAACAGTTTTAGGCTATATGCACTGATCTCCCTCCCAGCTGGAGTAAAACGAGCTAATGCCACAGTTCAATGTTAAAACCAACACAAACACACACACATAGGCTACATGAGCCTCATCTGATTAGTTTGAAGTTAATAGAGCCTCACGCCTATTTTAACCCCCCGTTTAACGTCATTTTATCTAACATGGGTATGGAGCCAAGTTAACCCTCTTGCTGTGGCACAACTTTAAAGCGACCGCCGACCTTCCTGTGAGCCCGTTAAATCCTTACCTCGGATCCCGGACCAGTCCGTGGTTCTCTTCCCTGCAGGAGTCGATCTCAAGTCTCCCGTCCGAGTTTGTGCGCTCCCAGCTCGGCTGAGTCTCCACCTCACTCCTCCCGCGTCCCTGCGTAAATATTATGACTGCATTGCACAAACAATATACATTTGTAAAAGAAGAGAGGGGGGAAAAAGTCCGACATTGTAGCTTGCCGGAGGACGAAGCGCATCTTCTGGCCATGTCGCATCGGTTTGTCCAGAATTAGCTGATCTAACGAGGCTGTTGCTTTTTTTATATATTTTAAAGAAGGCCAGGGGGAAATGTTTACATTTTGCTGTATAAACATCCTGCCCATGTTCTTGACTATCTTTTACCAAAATCAGGAGGCAGGTTTATAATCCCAGGAGCATGTTGTCCAATAGATGTTTTACTTTTATTTTTGTTTTTTAATGTTTTTTTTTAATATATATATTAAGTGTCCTTCTTGCAACGGCGTCAAAGAGACGCACGGACACGCCACCAGGAAAATGAGCCGCGTGGATTGCGCGTTTACGAATGAAAACTTGCATTTTTTTTAATCAAAAATATTAAATCTTAAAAGCAAATAATAATAATAATAATAATAATAATAAAATAATCACTTCAAAAATGTGAAAAGAATATAATAAAAATCTACAGCTGAGGCAAAGGCATTGTTTTTACTTTAGCTTCTAGGGTCTTGCATCGTGATTAAATCGATCAATTTGCTCCAGATAACCAAAACTACATGTGTGTGTGTGAGATATAAGAGCGTTTTTACAGGAAAGTGAGCGCATGCAGGCAGATGTGCATGCTTGCAGCCCACCACTGGAGTAGGAGGGGACTGGGCGGGCCCCCAACATTGGGATGACAAGCCCTACAGCTTCCAATGCGCCGATGGCTACAGATAAGTAAAAAGTGAGCTCCGCGGACGCACGACAACACACCGACTGAAGTGGAAAGCGGCTCCTGTCCTGCTCCGTGGCCCATTTCGGACGTCGCCTTTTTAAAAAACGGTTTCGGCTCCAGACACCAAACGGGACTGAACCAGAACCAACGAGGCAGCGTCTAAAAGATAATCGCCCCCCTTTTGGCTTTTCGGGTCTTTTTTTTCTTTTCTTTTCTCCCCTCTTCTCTTTATGTCAGGGAAGTGTTGTCAGACCTTCTGGTAATCATAGGTGGAGACTTATCTTTTTCTTTGACATCTCGAAGACTGAATCCAGGCAAACTAATGACGGCAGAGGTCCAGCAGCCTCCAGCGCAGCCTCCTGCCCAGAGCAGCCCCATGTCCGCGCCGGAGAAGCCGCACGGACAGACGGTGGTGATGGAAACCGGGTCTTCCGCCACGAAAGCCAAGAAGACAAACGCGGGGATCCGGCGACCAGAGAAGCCCCCGTACTCATACATAGCACTGATAGTCATGGCCATCCAGAGCTCTCCCACCAAGCGGCTGACGCTCAGCGAGATCTACCAGTTCCTCCAGAGCCGCTTCCCGTTCTTCAGGGGCTCCTACCAGGGATGGAAGAACTCCGTGCGCCACAACTTGTCCCTGAACGAATGCTTCATTAAGCTGCCCAAGGGCCTCGGCCGACCAGGGAAGGGCCACTATTGGACTATCGACCCGGCCAGCGAGTTCATGTTCGAGGAGGGCTCCTTCAGAAGGAGACCCAGGGGTTTCAGGCGCAAATGCCAGGCGCTGAAGCCCATGTACAGCATGATGAACGGTCTGGGATTCAACCACATTCCCGAGGCGTACAACTACCAGGGGAGCGGCGGCGGCCTGTCCTGCCCGCCCAACAGCCTGTCCCTGGACAGCGGGATCGGGATGATGAATGGACACCTGGCAGGTAACATGGACGGGATGGGTCTCTCCGGCCACTCCATGTCGCACTTGTCTACCAACAGTGGACATTCCTACATGGGAAGTTGCACGGGGTCCACTGGAAGCGATTACCCCCACCACGACAATTCCGCCTCCCCGCTGCTGACCAGCGGGGGAGTCATGGAGCCTCACCCCGTCTACTCGAGCTCGGCTTCGGCGTGGGCCTCGGCCCCGCCGGCCTCGCTGAACAACGGGGCGTCGTACATCAAGCAGCAGCCGCTGTCTCCGTGCAACCCGGGTGCCAACAGCCTGCAGCCGAGTTTGCCCACGCACTCGCTGGACCAGTCGTACCTGCACCAGAACGGACACAGCACCACAGATTTACAAGGTACACTCAAAGCTCCTGTTAACTCGGCGACGCTGCCACAGAAAGCCACACAGGAAACAAGTAAAAAAAAACGCCACGCATAGGACGAAAAACAACAAAATTCACAAGAAAGAAGTAGACATCTTATAGGCTAAATGAAAAGCGGGCATAGGGTAATCCCGTGGCGAATAAGCGCATTACGCTGCTACTCTTTTTTTTTTTTTTTTTACCAGACACCGTAGATTAAGGCCATTAGGGGAAATAAACCCAAATTAAAATCTTCTAAAATTAACACACTTGCAATTTAGCTCCTAATTAAACAAAACTTGAATGGCAAATAGATGTTTGCTGTATATTTTATGGCCGTGATAAAGGCAGAGATGCGTGCCAATCGCTGCGCTATAAAAAAAAACAAGCGCTGTTCGGTCCAGCCAGCCTTGCCCCGAGGCTCCCAGTCCTCCGGGACTGGCGTGCAAGAGGGCCGCTGTCAATTAGAACCCCGCGGGCCCTCCTCTGCTTTGGACAATCTTGATGCTGCCCGCTTAATGGACTTCAGCTCTGTGAGAAAGGAATAAAAAAATTCAACAACACGTGTTTCACTTAATGTTAAATTACTGATATATGTACAAGATTTTTTAGTAGCCTAAAACCAAAATGTCAGTGTGAAAGGATATGGGTTTTATTATTATTATTATTATCATTTTAATGTTTAGCAGGCCTAAACCAAATTGGTGTTCATCATTGGTGTTTTACTAAATCTGCAAAGAACAATCTGGGGGGGGGGGGGTATATAGACTACATTTATATCATCTTCAAAGTCAAATTATTTTAAGATGATGATACTACATTTGTGATTTTTGTTTTTAATGGTCTCCATCCTCTCCCCGGCAGGTATTCCTCGGTACCATTCCCAGTCTCCCAGCATGTGCGACCGAAAGGAGTTCGTATTCTCCTTCAACGCTATGACCTCCTCCGCCATGCACTCCCCGGGAAACAGCTCCTACTACCACCACCAGCAGGTCTCCTACCAGGACATCAAGCCGTGCGTGATGTGATCCCCGGCAGGGTCAGGCCGTATGGACGGTGTGTGTGTGTGTGTGTGTGTGTGTCTGAGTCACTCGGACTGGAGCCATGCAGGCAGCAGGACGGGAACTGAAAATAAATAAAAAAAAGAAGTCACCACTGAGAGACTTTTTAAGTGAGGAGAGAGAGATCCCTGCCTCCTGTGGACCGGACTACTTCCCTGTGCTGTTGGAGACCAGACGGCTGAAGCCACACAATAATAAAATGATGATAATAATAATATATAACGAAACAAACTTTTCCATACCTTCAAAGTGGCATAAAAAAACAAGATGTTTGGTACTTCGTCCTGCAGACCGGATGACTTCTCACTTCTCACATGTTTAATCATTTTGTAAAATATGCACACCTTCATTTTCTCCGTTTAAAGTTTTTTTTAATTATTATTATTTGTAATTAGCTGGAAAAACACGCCCAGTGTTGAAATCTGAATAATTATGGACATTACATAGGCCTATATACTGTACGTCCATACTGTATACTATGTAAAAAAAAAATGGCACTTTTTGAATAGCCTATAAGCGCAACTTTTTATTTATTCTCTAGGCCTGCATTTTCAATTTCAGGCGAATTGGCCAAGGAGTTCCGTGCTTTACTGGCAATATTTGTCAAGATGTTTGTTATTGGTTTAAAAAAAATGGAAAATTAAGGACATGTTGTAAGCACTGTGTCGTTTGTGTCAAATGTACGTGGACTATTACTTTCATCACTTCGTGTAGATAGGCTATAATCAGGAAAAACAGCGAGGGTTCCTCCTATGTGAGCTGGATGTTTCATCTTTTTTTTAATGAAAATAAAACCACCCTAATTCAGAGGGCTGTTTGAGCTTCTAAATCCATAAAACGGGAGCTTGTCTTGCGTTTTACAGACATTTCATGTGCATGTGAAAGACGGTGGCCACCGGGAACTAAGGTGCGTTTTGCATGAGCACCATTCTTCCTAAAAATCAGGACTTCTTAAATAAGTATTTGACTTAAATACTGGGCATTTTTAATCAGTCAGCCATTGTTAAATACAATATGCACAGAACAGGTACTCATTCTAGTAATATAGAAAATGGTTTCTTAAATTTCCTCACGATGAGTCATGGTTGTAAATTCAACGTTTTTACTCTAACAAGCAAAATTTAATATCAGTGCAGTGTAACCTTCCAAAATTTTATATATATATATATATATATATATATATATATATATATATATATATATATATATATATATATATATATATATGTATGTATGTATGTATGTATATATATAACAATCAAAACTGCTTAAGAAAAAGTAGGATTTAAAAAGAAACTCTTTAATTACTAAAAAGGTCACCATGCTATTAAAATCAACCTAAATAAGGAATGTGTGCAGACTTGCATGTTTTATAATAAAATCAAAGTAAACCTGAAATCATAAGTGAAAGAAAAATTCTTAACACTCATTTCATTCTTCATCATCTTTGGTTGCTGCAGTTCTTCCTTTACCTATGTCGTTCTATCCTGTGAATTAACCGCAGGGATGCTTACATCGCTTTCGATACTAGGAAAGATTCACACGTCTTGTAATCTAGAGCCACAGCGCCGTTCTGTTCCGCTCATCCTAATCTGTAGGACATGCCGGTGGTGGTGTCCAGGCGTGCATCCTCGTGGCAGAGAGCAACGCACTCCATTTGGTTGCTCTGATATCTCACATGACCACTGACTGAACCCCAGTGAAATACCATCGAGCGCAGCCTGAGCAGGGCAACGGCACTTTAACTAACTGATGACATTTGCTGAGGTTCACGGCTCTGCTGGGGCTCAGGAGAGAGGGATGGAGCTGCACAGCTGTTCCCAGGCCAGGCCTGGATGACAGCTCCATAAAAAGCCCGAGCCCCGCTGCGTGCAGACAGACGCACCGTGGGCTGGTGTCTCAGAGGAGCTGAGCTTCAGTGGAAAGAGAGCTGACACCGGAGCGCTCATTTGTCAGGTAACACCGAGAGCTGTAAAACAAAAACAGAGCTACAATACATCATATACCAATCAGGAGAGGTTGATTGCATGGTTGAATTTCAGATGGATCTCCTGTGGGAAACTCAGCCTGGGACACTTTTACAACTGTGTTGCAAACAAAAAAAAAACATAATAAAGGCCAGTGGCTCAGTAAGAAAATGCTTTAGATTTGCCCCACTGCTGAAGTTCAACATGTTTTAAAACTATGCGGAAACTCTCACCCCCTTCTTCAAAAGGAAACGATTGTCTAAATGGCATGCATGGATGTCATTTCTACCATTTTAAATTATCTTTATTTTTTAAGATGGTAAGCTGTTGAGGAAAGAAATATCATCGGCAATCTGATGATGTTTCTTAAATGCACCAAAAGAAAAATTATACATCCATCATCTGTGTGTGATGCAATGGTTTATTTGAAAGAGAGAAGAAAAACAAAAGATACAAATACTGACTAGTAATGACTAAATGCTTCGACAGAGTTAAACCGCTTAATTAAAACAGAGGATCCGATCAGTTTGTCAGAGTAAAAAAAAGTTCAAATCACCGCTGTTTAAATAAAATATTCAAAACAAATATGTAAAAGAAACAATTCTATCTTAATGCTTCGGATTTACACAGAAAAAAGAAAACATGAAAAGACATGAAATAATGATCTTACACTCAAACTATAAAACCTGGATTTTTCAGGTTAAATCTCACAAAAAGGGCTATCTAAAGTTACTTTTTTTTTTTTTTAGATATCTGAGCTAAAAATAGCACAAAAAAGTTTCACTTTCCATGTTTTCCCACTGGGAAACACGTAGTTCAGTGGTCTGCATTGAAATCTTAGTCTAAAATATTACTTCAGTTTTTCAGAATTTGATGCAAAAATAATAATAAAATGCAAGTGTACTGAAAAAAATGCCTAAATGAAAAATGATCTAGCCTTAATGTGCCTGTAAATTTTCTTAAAGTTGTTTTTTTTAATGTTACTGCAGGGTCTCATGCGCCCATTATCCATACCATTACATTGTTTAAATTGCCAGACGGTGGTGCCCTTGCACACAATTTGTTTTTTTATTTCCAGCAGACTACCAGATCTAACTACAACTGTCTCATAGCTGGTGGAGCTTGGTTATGAAAAAAAAATAAGTATTTAGGGTGTCCATACATTAGAACAAAAAGCAACAGAAACATCATGGCGTGCAGCAAGAAATCACACAAAATAAACCTTCAGGAAGGAGGATCGTCCAAACACATGGAGCCAGAGTTGGGTGTAAACAGGGCAAGGCACATCTGGGAATTTTTAAGCTTTTTTTTTTTTTTCAAATGTTACAACAAATACATTTCAGGAAATGTTTCCTATTCTAAGTTTACTTTCCTCACACCTTCAAGTCTAGTTTTTGCTGGAAAACTACTAAGAACATTGAGTTGATGTAACAGATTTCATTTGCAACGATAAAAACAAGAGAGCTGCTGAACACTTCTAAAAAGGTATTAAACGTGCATGAATACGAAGATATTTTCTAACGGTGCACTGCCTTGTTGCTGTTACTGCTCAGCCTCCTTGGCCGTGTCACTTTTAGTATCTGGTGGGGACGTTTTTGACGTCGCGGCCACAGATGGTTTCTGTCTCTGTCCGGGCCTCTTCTGTCCCCGCTGGCTCTTGGCCAGCTCGGCCTGCAGGCTGTGGTCGTTCAGACAGAGCCCCTGCAGCGCCTCCAGGGCCTGGTCTGCCACCTGAGGGTCGCTGTAGTCCAGGAAGGCTCTGTGCTGAGCTCCCTGCCAGGTGAGCCTCAGCGGAGCGGCCTTCCTCTCCCGGAGGGCGGCTTTCAGCTCGCTGACGCGCAGGCCAGCAGGGATTCCTCCCAGGTAAACGGTGGTCAGACTTTGGGGGAGCTTCCGCTGGCTCGTCGCTTCGCCTCCACCTTCCTCCGGGCCCTGCTCCTTCACCACCCTCCTGCTCCTACCCTTCGCCAGTCTACCAGCGTCTCCCTCCTCATCTCCTTTGCCACTTCCCCTGCTCTCTTTCCTGACTCTGGCTGGCTGCTGTCTGGCTCTCTGTTCCCCTTCTCCTTTTTTCTCCCATCTGGATTCCTGGCTGGCTTCTCCGTCAGCATCCTGTTGTGCGTTCCGCCTTGGCCTCCGTCTGGGTTGTCTTTTTGGTTGATTAGCTTGCAGGCCAGGCTCTGCTGCATGCGACGCTGTCCCCAGAGTCACATCCTTCCCAGCCTGTTCCTCCAGAGCACGCAGCTTCTTCAGGATGGGAATTTTCTCCAGCTTCTCTGCATCCAACTAAAGACAAAAGAACCGGTTTTAGCCCATACTGCCCACTGTTAATAAATATCTTTACAGCAGCAGGATATTTCACTTCCCACACGGTTAAAAATAACCCCTGGCGTCTTGATTTGTTGGGTCTTCAAGTGTCCTGGCAGCCTTTGATGCTGAGCAGTCATTTAAAGGATACAAGCCTATTGTTTCTCACACTGGCCTGTTTGACCCGTCGTTCCTCCTGAACCCTACAGAGCCAAGGTGGCTGGGCAGAGCTGCCTTTGATGATCAGACTTGGCCTTCCTGGCTGGGAGGTCACTGGGCCTTGTTTACTTACATGTGTCTGAAGGAGCCAGGAGGTTACACACAATATGCCCACATGATGAGAATTAAATGCCCATCGTGTCTGATAAGATGAAATATTATCAACAAGAAATCCACACAGCATCAATAAATCAGGAGCAGGGTTCAAACCAGAAAATCTTATAAATCAGACAGGAAAGAAAGTGAGATGTGGACATTATACAGAGAGGATACCTTCACACAGCAGCTGTATTGTGGAAGACGAGCTATAGGAGTGACATCTTTTTGTTGGCGACACTGGAAAAAATATATTAAATTCAAGCGTCACAAAATAACGCTAAGTTTGTAATGCTGAGATGTCTAAGTAGCTTGAGTCCACTAGGGGGCAGTGTGACCTTAACCAGTGAAGTAAGGATATCAGGTACTGAAGCTCAGTGTGAGGAAAAGCCTTTACATTAAATGTAGGTTTGCATAAACTTGTCCTGTACCTTGTTTACAGTTACAGCTTATAAAGACAGATGACCTCCTTTATGATGCAAGAACATCTGCACAACATCTCTAATTTCACCACGGTAACACGCGGAGACAAAGAATCTTTGACCTTTGAATCTACTGCAAAAAAAATAAACAAGCACGTCACAAGCACAAGCTTAATTCATAGCTTTGGCAAAAAAAAAAAGCAAATAACATTTAAAGATTTACTTGTTTTTTTATAAAAGAACAGAATATTTTAAATACCCAACATGCGTATTGCCCAATGAAAAAAAAAAAAAAACACACAAGTGGTTTAAAAGCAGTAAAACTGCCACTAGGTAGTAGAAATGTTGAGACATTTTACTAACTAATTTACTAGGACTGACTTTCAGAACTCGGTGCGAGTCCTAGCAGACTATAACAACTGTTCTGCTTTTTTTGGCATGCTTTAATATATATATATATATATATATATATATATATATATATATATATATATATATATATATATATATATATATATATATAATAAATAAAGGAAAAACCTGTCCTGTATCCATTGTTCTTTGCTTGTTGTTTATTGTGTGTACCCTAAGCTGGTGTATGTCCTGGAAAAAAATGTAACCACTGTATCACGCTGTGACGATAAAAGATTCTTGATTCTTAACGTAGGTTTAAGAATGACATGAAATAGGACTGTGCCTTCATTCATACTGCTATTGTTCTTTGCATCTTTTGTTTTATTTTTGTTCAAATATAAACTCATAAAACACCCTATTTCTAACTTCTGTTATGTGTGTAACTATGACAAAAAAAGAGCCGTTTCCATGCAGGAGCAGCTGACTGAGCTTGTGAAAGAAAAACTAATAGCGTGCTCCCAGATGAATTAAAAAGGAAATGATGTCGATGTGGGTTTGGAGCAAAGCCAGTGGTTTGGAGGATCATGTTCATGGCAGTCTTCTATTCTTATGTCATGAGAATGTTAGATCCCTGGAAAATAAAGCTGATATGTTTGAAACCATTGTCAAGGAAACAAGGTGACATGCTGGAAATGCAGTATTATCGTGTGCTGCGAGAACGATACTGCAGAAGCAATCTGTAGCCAGCCTTTGGGTTACATTCACGGTAAAGAAAAGGATGCAGAAGTCTAAAGCACTGAAATATCCAATGGAATATCCTATCCAACTCTGAAATTACATTTTAATTTTTTTTAATTCTACCAGCATTTTTCTAAATGCAATTTCTAACAAAACTGAGGAGTCCAAGGAAAAATTAGGTTAATTTTAGAGCTCCACCCACCAATCTGCCAGAAATGGGAACCGATCAACTTTCCCTTCGTTGTCTCTCGTTGGAGGTCAGTAAGCAAAAAGCGAAAAATCTGATTCTCCTCCCCTGTTATTCCGATTTATTAACTCATCACTCCCACTATTTGCAATCAATTGACACATGAAAGAACGGAACAGCAGACATAGGTTAGAAAGTTACGCATTGAGACATAAAAAAGGACAATCTTATGAATTTCAAGTTAGGAAAAAGCAGGTCAGACCTCCAAGAAAAGCAGGATTCAGCCAGGAAAAGCCAGATCAGTGCCTCTCCAGTGGATTTTCTTGTTCAATTCAAAAACGTTACATAATATCCCTTATCACATATTAGAAATAATCAGGGGACCTACTGTAAGTCCCAGAGTTATAAAAGCAACTTCAAATGGACAACAGAAAGTTATGTCCTTTAAATACAACACATATAGGCCAGTGTGGGATTTTAATGGTTAAAAAAAAACCTTCAAGTAAAAATATCATGGTTTCAGTTTTTAAAGAAAAACATACAACAAAAAACAGGATTTAATTTATTTTATTCAGAGTAGAAGAGCAATAATTGTTCCTACTGTTGCTAGTTGTGGTAGTCTATATGTCTTTACTATATACGGTATTTATAGTTTTAAAACGGACCTAAAACAAAATACAGGATTAATGCACCTTAAATTTAGTCTAAACTAAATGTAATGTGGTTTCAAATAATCTGTGAATGAGAAGCAACCAACACCGTTTTTATAATATAATTAAAGGAAGTGTCACATTCAATATATTACAAAAAATGTTTAAAAGTAAAAATGGGTGTTTGAAAACATGTAAAATAAGTAACATAATGCATTTCTCCACCTGAGCGAGACCATTTAAATTGGCATGGAAACAGATAAAGTAATCTAACACTGGCACCTAAACATGGCAGATGCTTTTACCTTAGACCAGATGATTCCCTGCGGTTTGGGCAGCTTGCATTCAGTTTTAATCACTCTGGTTGGTGTGAGGATGTAATCCACAGTCAGGTCATGGTTGCCTATGAGCTCCTCTGGAACATCCACCACCTAAAAACACATTAACAGCCAATTGCATTACGTTACAAAACAGGACAATAAATACTAAAAACTTCAATGAAATCTTGGGATTTTTCAGGAGGTTCACCAGAGAGTTACCTGGCAGTCATGAACAACAGTGACAACCACAGTGGATTCATTCACGGCTCCCATTGAAGCCATCATGGCCCACTCCATATCAGCAAAACCCTCTCCCTTTCCAATCCGACAGCCTACAGACGGTAAACGCGAACAAAGGCATTTTTTTCAAATATAGCACACATGTTCCGCCCAATAAATAAAGAGGGAACGTTTATCATTGCATTTATTTAATTTAAAATTCAGAGGTGTGAACAAACCTTTCTCAGAAACCGCCACAGAGCCAACGACCACCAAATCGACCATGACCTTTGCATCCAGGTCAACAGGAACGCTGAAGTCTTTCACACCCTGCAGCAGATTCAAAAGACAGGTACAAATAACAGATTGTTTGTCTGGGGCTTATGAATGTTGTTGGAAACTGCATTCAAACCTGAGAAGAAGAGCAAACGCGCAGCTGCTCCTTGTTTGCGCCCGGCTGGGGAGTGATCTTATTGAAGAGACCAGAGCGCAGGCGAGGAGTAGGAACCAACAGGGTTTTCTGTGCCTGCGAAGATTTTACCCAACATTAGGCCCCTAATGATGGGGAATTATTTGACTAGACTGAAGACCGATATATAATTAGAACATATCTGCTCAATGATGATGAAAAAACAATCAGATTCAAAAATAACATGATGCCACTGCCGGTGTCCTAAACGTAACTAATTGTGCAGAGTAAAAAATCAACAGTTGTTATTGTTTACATTTAACTAGTTAGAAATATATCCCTGCAGATTAGACTGAGCAATCAAACATCTGCACAAAAGTGCACGATTTTTTTTGCACAAAGCTTAAAGTGCTTTTTTTTTTTTTGTGCTTTTCCTCCAAAAGTGCAGCGCTACCTGCAGCACCGCGAACCGAGCACCCTCCAGAGGTTTGTCAGGATCCACCTTCACCTCAACGGTCTGGGCAAAAGCCTGCAAGTCTGCCACTTTGCTGCAGGCTCCGAAAGCCCCCTAGAGAGGAAAGAATAGCAATTCACAGAAGGTTGTTGTTGTTTTTTTTAGTCAACTTACTTCCAGCGTGACAAAGCGAGCCTGCAGCTGAGGTCTGTCTGGGTTTACTTTCACTGTCTGGCTGGACCTAAACTCCTGCAGCTCTGCAAGCTTGTCGCATGCTTGATTTGCTCCCTGACCAATAAACACACAGTTAAAAAAATAAACCAGAAGGATAAGTAACAGAAAAACAACAATCAATCAAGGCTCACAAATTCAGCAGTGAAGATCTTAGAGGCAATACAGCAAATACAGTTGTCTTTACATGTGATTTAAATTACTACTACTACAACTTAGGGCCGGACAATAATTAAATAACACTATATTATATAAAGTTCAATGGAAGAACAGTTTTCCTTCCTTTTGCACTCTAGCCTATCACATAGGTTAATACTACAGTCATTACATCCTCCCAACCAATCACAAACACAGACCCAGGAGCACTCCGGCACCAAGCCCCGCCCCCTTCAAAGAGTTCAGAAGACACACGTTCTTTTTTTCCCCTTTTCTAAAACCTTCCAGTTTTGGTAAAAAGTTGGTTGAATAAAGGGTTGAGCTTGAATTCAGTGTTTGTGTGTTCTTTATCTAACAATAGGTCATTAGGCAACAGCATAAAATGGTCAGGGCTCCACTTAAAATATGTTTTGAATTTTTTGACAATTATCAATATTGATTCATATGATATCTATTTTATCGATATCCTCACAAACAGCATGAGGAAGGTTTATTGGGTGTTGGACCAAGGGAAAGATCTAAACGCTCAGATGATTGGAGTACGGCTGCAAAAAAGAAAAAAAGCCTCAATCATCAGTCCTCCACCCCCCGTGTGTCATTACAGGAATGACGTATTTGTCTTATTATGCTGGGTTTTCATTTACGAGCCGTGCATTATAGATAAATACATTTACTTGGGTATCAATCGGTGTAAACGACAGCACTGCAGAACTCTGAGAAGAACAAGCATTTTTTTTCCCCACCACATTTTTGTAGCTATGCTCGTACTTCTGATGATCTGTTAATCATTTGCAATTCATCAATCATGCTTCAATTTACCGTTACGTTAAATCAAACGATGTTATAGGTTATGTTCTGTCCAGATGAAAAGATAACTTGGTTTGTATCGTTCCCTGGTTTGTAGCAATTGTGACTAAAACAGGGAGCTTTGCAGCAGGTTTCTGCACCACGCCTGCACAGAACCACTGGATTTATACTGCGATTCAATTTTAGGTGGCCTTTAAAGGCGACTCATTGCACGAGATTTAATTTAGGCATATAAAGACTAAAGGAGGCCCACAAATTCAAACTCATAACATATTCCTTTCACTTTGATGATGAGCTCTTCTCTGTATGTCTACAACATAGAAATCTAATAAAATGGTTGTGGGTGTAAAGTGACAAAGTGGGAGGAGGTTCAGGGGGGGTTAGGGATGTTTTAGCAAGGCTGTACATGACACCGAAGGTCTCTAACATTGCACATGGTATCAAGCATGGCACTCAGGAGAAAACGTGTGTGACACGAAGAGAAATTCTAAAATGGTCAGATATTCCCGATGGTTATTTTTACTTTAGTCCAGTGGTCGGCCTGTAAGATATCTCTCCTAAGAAAACTGAGGAAAACAGTTGTTCCGTGCTATTTTTAGTGTCCCCCCCCCCCCCACCAAAAAAAAAAAATAATGACCCAGGACACCCGAAATAGCCCACAAGCCGCACTCGTGGTGGAAGAACTATTAATATTAACAGGAGAAATCTCAATGAAAACGCAGTATGATATTGGAAGACCCAATTAAAATAAAAAAACATGGTGGATCTCCTGCAGTCTGGACCTGCCTTAAAGTTTGGGATTCTGTTGTGGACGGGCCTGGGGAAGTTGGCCAGATTCTTGTCCTCAATGTAGTCCCACACCCTCTGACGGATGTCCCACTTCGACGCTCCTGGGAATCGAAAAGAAGACACAAGAGTTTAAGAAAAGTCCAAAAACAGACGAAGCTACATCAACGGAGGGACCGTCCTGGACCGGAACCTTAGCTACGTTTTTTAAGCAGAAGCGGAACCAGGAGGAAGGTTTCCCCTACCTGGGTTTATTCTGATGACAGGCTCCATGATGTTGCTGGCGTTAGAAACGAGCTGCTTCTTCAACACTGACCTGCGCAGGGAAATCTTCCACGTGAGCACTAACATGCAGAAACAGCTGCTTGTCAGTGTTTATCGCTGCTACGGCGGTGGGTGAGGGACATCTCTGACAAAGCGCGAAGTCGACTTTCACGTAGCGGTCAGTTCGGTCCATACCACAGACATGAATATATATGATGTCTATGGTCCATACAAACATCTATCATTCACCTACACGTTTACTTAGGAGTTTTAATTTTAAAAAATCCGCTCTCGCGTCCTGATGTTGACAGCAATTAATTTTCAGGGTTTATTGGATCCTTAAATATGTGAAAAGTTATCGAATATTGGCAGATGCGGGTAATTAGGTTTACTCAGTTAACATAGTTGAGTAATGCACCATATTTATTTCTTATTGAGCAACATTTATTTTTACTCGAATACATTTTCTGGATATTCTACGCAGCTCTACATCATTGAATAAATAACAAACATATTTTTTACCAAAAGTGCACCAAGCTGACATGCAGCCTACCTATTACCTGCTGTTAAGTAATGTGATATATATTCATATATTATATGATGGGGGGAATTAGTTATTCTGTAATGATTTCATTTAACAATGATTGCCATTCTTGCATGGTCACCTCGTGTGCATATGCATAGACATGTGCACGTCTGTGTATATGTATGAGTGCATGTGTCTGCATACATATTGATTTGTTTTTGTTTGTTGATTTGTTTGCTCTTATCTATATGTGCTTCTTTCTTAATTTTGTTTTATATTTCTTGACCATTTTACAAGAGCTGATGTAACGGATGAATTTCTCCATTGTGAGATTAATAAAGTCCTATCTTGTAATTACCTTGAAGTTATGCTACTCTAACTTGACCCCGATTTTTGGATGTACTATTAACCTCTGAATGTTGGTAGGGCATCCAGTATTTGGGACAGGACAAGCAAAGAGACTCACCTGGAAAGCTGCATCATAAAGTTACAGGTTGCAATGATACACTGCATAAAACATTTAACTTTTGTTTTTCTTTGTAATTTGTCATTACTTTTTAAATGACTGGATGCTTTAGTCAGTCTCTGATGCCAGTACATTTACTTGGAGGGTATAACTAAATGCACAGCTAAAGGGAAATCAAAGAGCGTCAAACGTGAGGCTGTATAACGATCGGAGGAAAGAGAATAAAAACACAATTACGGAGGATTTTCTTATAAGGATGAATAATGAGTATGGAAACTAATAAAATGTATTTTGTTAACCACGTACAATCTAACAGGACACTGAAACAAACATCTTTTTTGTATGTTTAGATGTTGTGCATTTTTTGTTGTCTCAATATACTCAATGAGACATGGTGAGACAAACTATTACCGTAGTTTGTCTCCCTGGAAGGAAAAATGAAGGAACTTGTATTTTAAATGTATTTTTTGTATTTGGGATGATAGCTACCATGTCACTTACAGGATTTTCCATGACTTTTTTGGCATCTAATGTCTCTTTCACTGATTTCCCAAAAAACATCCTTTCCCTACTGAATAATAAAACCTCCAGGCACGATTGAAGAGCTAGATAAATACAGGACTGTCTCAGAAAATTAGAATATCGTGAAAAAGTATACTAGTAGGCTATTCAACTAATCACTTGAATCGTCTAATTAACTCGAAACACCTGCAAGGGTTTCCTGAGCCTTGAAAAACACTCAGCTTGGTTCAGTAAACTAAATCACAAGTATGGGGAAGACTGCTGATCTGACTGCTGTCCAGAAGACCATCATTGACACCCTCCATCAGGAGGGTAAGACACAAAAAGAAATTTTTCAAAAAGCAGGCTGTTCACAGAGTGCAGTTTCAAAGCACATTCACAAAAAGTGTGTTGGAAGGGGGAAATGTGGCAGGAAACGCTGCACAACCAAGATCTGGCACCTGGCCACAGTGCCAAAACCACCAGTAACTGGTGTACTGACCATGGCATTACTGTCCTTGATTGGCCTGCCAATTCCCCTGACCTGAACCCCATCGAGAATTTGTGGGGTATTGTGAAGAAGAAGCTGAAAGACACCAGACCCAACAATGCAAATGAGCTAAAGGCCGCTATTGAAGCATCCTGGGCATCCATAACACCTCAGCAATGCCACAGGCTGATTGCCTCCATGCCACGCCGCATTGATGCAGTAATCTGTGCAAAAGGATTCCCAACCAAGTACTGAGTGCATTAATGGACATTTTCAAATGTTTGATTTTGTTTTGCTGTTATAATTTTTTTTTTACTTGTTCTGAGGAAATATTCTAATATTTTGAGATAGGATTTTTGAGTTTTCTTCAGCTGTACACCATAATCAGCGATATTAAAACAATAAAAGGCTTGCGATATTTCAGTTGATTTGTAATGAATCCAGAATGCATGACATTTCATGTTTTTTAATTGCATTATAGAAAATAAAGAACTTTATCACAATATTCTAATTTTCTGAGACAGTACTGTAAACCCTGATGTTGCTGGTTTCTGTTGCAGACATGAAAGTACCTCATTCTTCCACTAGAGGGCGAGCTGTAACAGCCTATTTTACTGGGAAGAGGGAGGCACCAGTTCCTCCTCATCCAAAGGTATGGGAATCTTTTTCCCCCACTCTGACAAACTGTCTTTGTTGCAGAGAATCGCTCTTTGCAGCCATCTAGACACCACGCCTTAATTTTCTTTATTCCGCACTAACTTGCCTTGAATTTTGAATTTGTGTGCCTCTCATGCACAAGTCTACACTCATACCCCTCCCATCAGCTACCCATCTCCAGTGGTCCACAACCCTGACCCCCACCCCCCACCATCACAGCCACTCTCTCTTGCAGTCTGGGCAGCCTGCCAGCCCAGCCCTCCCCCTTTTCTCTTTCTCTCCCCTCTTAGCTCTGGATCTCTCTCTCTCTCTCTCTCTCTGTTTTCTGCACAGATCGAGCCAAGCCTCACAATCCTACATTTACCAAAGCAAGTGGCTGATAAATTTACTGTGATGTTGCTGTTTCCAGACCTCCCTGTCTGCAGTGTAGCCTTCACAGGGCTCTGATGGCAGAGTGGGACAGGTGGACTGAGCTGGAGGAGGAACCCCACATCTACTGTTTGGGACAATTCGAACTGCAGTAGACAAAAAAAAAAAAAAAAAAAGAAAGAAAGAAAAAGGGTGGAACAGAGTCAGTTCAGAGCTTAGGTCTCGCTGTGTCCACCCACCCCCTTGTTACTCTCTCCTATGCACACTCACTTGCATACATTCCCCTTCCCCATTTGTGTCCTCCACTCTCCGATGCTGGTGTGGTGAGCAGCAGAGCACTCTCGGCTGAGCTGCATGGAGGCACAGGGAGGGGCAGGGAGCCCAGGTAAGAGCCATTTTCCTCTCCTTTCTTTTTGATGCCACAGCTGTGAACAGGGCTGGACCAGAATCCTGTCCTGTTCTGTGAGATCTGTGCTCAAAAAAATATATATCTATTTGCTGTCCTTTTTCATACGCGTGTGACTTTGTTTGTTTTTTGGGCTCTGATGTTAAGAAACTCTGGAAGACTTCATCAATGATATTTGTGTTTAAATATAGCCTCAAAGCAATACTTTACTTGTCACTGTTTCTTTTCAAGGGATGTGGTTAGAGGAGGGTTGGTTTCTCCATTCACGCTGTTTAATCTGCTGTTCCTTTTAAATCAGCTCAATGGAGGTCAGCGGTGCAAAGGCTGGACTGCTGAAACACAATTTGTGGAACAATAGTGCGGCCTTTGTGTAAAAGCCTTTGTGTAAAAGCCACCCGGTGCTATGGTGGCACTGAGGAGAGTTTTACTGTGGCTGTTTCACACACTCATGATTAAAAGTGACAATACGGCTGTATTTGCATGGAGCATTGGTTTGCCATAGATAGCATATGAGCCCTCAGTGACACACCCATCATGATGTGATGAAAGGAGGATGTTCAGTCAATTAAGTTTATTTTTGGAAGAAAAAAAATACAGTATGAGTCCAATACTATGGTTTTTAACAGCTCAGCGTTCTGGCCTGAGAAAACATGCCTCAACAAGATTATACGAGATTGTTGCAATTAATTGTCCATCTTTTTCTATTCAAGTAGAAGGAAAACAATCAGAGATCCACCTTGTATTTTTCATTTCTGGAACAAAAAATTCCACACAAGTCAAATAATCTAAAAGGGGCTTCAGTTCAAAGTGAGTGGATGCAGAGATTTTGTCACCTGGTGGTGCAGTTGGTGGTACAAGTTGGAGTGCTTTGCACACAATTTGTAATTGTGCTTTAGCCATTCAGATCCAGATGGAGAGCAGCCAGCGTTACAAACTGATCATTGCCCTATAAGTAGGCCTAAGAGCCACCGGCTAATTTGCAGACCCAGTCCCTGATGAGGCTTTTCAATATTAGCACAATAAAATTCAGTTTTAAAAGATTTATAGAAGGTATTTACTCTAAAAAAAAGAACAAAGATATATTAAAAAAAATCAAGAAAAGCTAAAAAGAATGGCAGTTTATACAAAAGAAAACGTATAAATTAATTGAATATGTTATAAAAAGCAGTGACACAAGTGCAAACCAATCGAGTTTTAACATATTATTACGGTTTGAGTTAACCAGAGGTGGAAGTGCGAGCCAATTCAAACATTTAGATACACACTTTAAATACTAACTCTTTTTCTACACCTGGGCTTTATTTTTCAGCAGCAGCATCACTGGTTTTCCCAGTTAATCCACTCATCAGTTATCATCTGAAAGCTAATACCAGTACACACTTTTTAGATATCGTTAATATGTGACACAAAATCATAGGACCTGTGATGGCTCCCTGTGGACTTCCTTTTAAATTTTTTGTGTGTGTGTGTGTGGGGGGGGGGGAAGGAGGATTTAATGTGATCAATTAAAATATACTGTTCTCCCCCTTTAGATATGATTCAAGTCATGATAATAGATTTTCATATTTTGAGATTAAGATATTGGGATTAAATGGTCACGTGACTTCCTAAAAGTATACTGTGGGATATTTCCTTTGCCAAGTGGCTGTTAGTTTCTAAAGGAAGGCTACAGTACCAGCAGTGTTTGCATGCTAAAGTAAAATGTGTCCATGCTGGATAAAGCATGGATGTATCAATTATCTGGTGATCTCAGGTCGTTTATATTTCATTATTGCTCATTTGTGTCGTCAGTGGCTACTGAGGAAGTGATCATTTGCCCTCCAGTTACAAGAGGAAAACCTCTGCTGTGCCGCTAGGTCATCGGTTCTAGCCGGATGCTCGTGTTATTGTTAAGGAATGTGCCCTCTATTTGCAAACTTTAGCCAATCTGCTCCAGCTGGTCCTGAGGGATACGTTTATTTGCCCCTCTGGTCCTACAGTGTTAAACAGCAATCGATTTGTTAACTCGAGACCAGATTCAATTGAATCCCAGATAATAATCACACTCTAGATCATTATCCTCCCCCTCCACGCATCTGTTCGTCTTCCTTCATTTGTCCTGGGTTAGCCTCAGCAGACAGACAGAGTCGTGGGCAGCCACATCTTGAGAAAGACACTTATATGAGATAGCAAGCTTTGTTTTTATGTGTAAGGCACCAGGACAATTCAGCCAAGGTTCTTGAGCAGCCGGTGTCTCCGTGAGGCCAGCTGGGTAAACTTCTCCGTTACATGTTGATGATACGGGGACTTTCTCAAAGGCTCCATTTTTATATTTTGACTGAAGGCCAGAATCATCTTTTACAAAAACCACAGATGCAAAAAAAAAAAGACACAAAAAAAACAGAGTAGGATCTTAAACATTGAATGCTTTCTTATCAATCCATTAAACAATAAATATGGACCATTACAAACATATTGCTTTTTAAAAAATCTTTTTTTTATCACAAGCACAGCTTAGATAGATGGATGGATGGACAGAATGACTGCTGTGGAAACTGAAAGCGACCCTGTCATCTAAACATTGAATAAACATTTCATTATAACCACAAAGGTTAAGCTGAAGTCTTTCAGGTTGTGGCTCCTCAGTGGGGAAATGAATCGATACCCTTGTTCTCAAAGCGAAATCCGAGTATGTTCCTCTTCACCCAGCCTGTTAGGTATTCAGTCATCTTTGTTCTAGAAATGCAACAATCTTCGAACGTATATACATTACCAGTGGAATTGGTGGCCGCCATCTGTTTGAGGCCCATCTGCTGCCCTCCCACACGACACTGCGACAGTTCTTCAGGTTGGATCATTCCTCCGTAGGCATGTCATTTGTGATTTTTTTATTACCATTTTGCTGCTTATGCTTGTTGTTCAACCCAATGTCAACCCTCTCGACTTTCAGGAAAATTCGCAGCACTTCCATGCGCCTGTGCTTTTCTTTACCCAGACTTTGTTTTCAGCTGTGTCAACCAGCTGATGTCTTAACCTTGATCAAGCTTAACCACTCCGTAAGTGAAAATGTGCTATTTTAAGTTGCTTCTATTTAGAGACTTTGTGAATAGGTCATGTGAAGGAGGTTGGATATGCTTTTCTTTTTGTCTGTAAAATACAAGCGTATCAGTTGGACCTAAAGAATGTGGCTGCGTGGTGATCAAGATGAAACCAAAGCCTAAAATAAAGTGCATCGAGTTGACGTTTGGCTCCGTATGCTGAGAAGAATATTTTCGTTGTGCCGCTGCGATGTCACGGCGCTTTTCCTGAGCACATAACCTCATTTTGGTATGTTGATGACGGCGGCGCAGACAGTTTGATCGAGAATTTCAGTCGGTGCCGTCTACTGAGATCCGATTAATGCAAGGACGACAGAATATGGCTCACATGGTTTTCACGTTTAATGATCCCACAAGGTTTATTGACTGAGGCACTGCAGTAATAGCAAAAAAAAAACCTCTCCCAGTGGAATAAAAGAGAGTCTTCTTTATCTACACCAATTCAGTCCTCCATACTTCACCTTTAAAAAGAACTGAGAAGGCGATGAGAACCTGTAGGGTGGAAAGGAAGGTAATCACACTTTGTATCTGTATTTTTCTGTGCATTTTCTTTCAGTATTGCACTAATGCACATTCATCTCTGCTGTTAATTGCTCCCATAAACTGCAAAGCCCACCTGACTTGGGTCAGGGTTTCTGCTGAAACACTTGTGCCATTGATCCGTCTGTCTTTCCAAGAGCATTTCCATCACAGGAAGTATTCCCCAGGGTTCAGGGTCCATTAAGACATCATGTTTCCTACGTTTTATTGTTGTAAAGACGAAAATAATAATAAGTTAATAAAAACACCAGGGTTTTTTTTCTGAAAAGTACAGAAGTGGGAATGTAGCACTTGGTATTATTCCCCTGGTCAAGCATGCCAACTGCTTTCTATTTTCCCATGACCACAGTCTTCAATACAATTTGTAAAATGTGTTTAGTTAAGGTGTTGTAATTTAGGAGGCTAACATTTTTTAAACACGGGATTCAGCACATTGGCTGCAGAGACGCAAAGAACAGAACATTTCTCCCTTCACCATCAAAGCTTGTTTTGGTCTTTGATCACAAGAACAAAGAAAGGAAATAAAATCTAATTTCAAATATACCATTTCAAAGCTCAACCACATCCAAGCACAAGCCTTTAAGACAGTCAGTGTGCCTTCCCGCCTCCTGATTGTACCTTTAGTGCCATGTTTCTATGCACTCCTGTCAGACAGACCTGCAGCTTCAGCACACAACACGCAGAAATATTGTTGTTGTTTGTTTGTTTGTTTGTTTGTTTGTTTTTCAAGAAACTGATGACCAACAAGCCTAATCCTTGCAGGACTTATAATCAAAGTGGAAAGCAGGGATATGATCCTTGAGTTTCTTTAAATTTCAATTGCAATTAATTGCATTTAAACAAACTATAAGTGACAATAGGCATTCTATGTAGGTGTGAGAGCGCAATCATCCAACGAGCAGATTAAACAAAAATGACAGATGAACACAGAGGGAATGGTGGTTTTTCAGTAGAGGATATCTCTATCAAAGGTCCTACAGAGACTGAAGAAATCTGAAGAGGTTTGAAGGTTTGAATATGGGGGAAAAATAGACATACATATTTGTATTGACAGTCTTTCCCTTCCCTCTTCATCACATCATTCTTTCTATTTGCTACCTGCCATTCTTTCGCATTGGAGATATCTGTGTCATCACCCATTATAAACTTATATGTTATGTCCATTTTAAGAAATGGACATAATGTGTTGAAAACTCTGCCAATTTGAGGAAAAGTGCTTAATTGTAACAGAGCAAATATCTGGGAACCGTGTTCTGAGCGTCAACTTGCTGTAAATAATTGTAACAGCATAGTTTCAGATCTATAATTGAAGATAAAACATATAGAGAAAGAATCTAATATGTTAATTTAAAAAAATTAACGACGACAACTATCCTCAGATGAATAACTTAGCTTTTTTTCTTCCTCTGCCCCCCCCCCCCCCACCCCCCACCTCCCCATCTGTTAATGGGACAATGTGATGATAGAGCCCAACAAAGACATCCAGAAGCTGCTGAAGCCATCCAGCTCAGGTGACCTATCCAAGGAGCTGTTCCAGCACCCATCAGGGGATGGAGAGGGCAGCCTGTCGGGCCACACTGCCAGCCTGTTGCACATCAACGAGAAGAGACGTAAGTGTTGGAAAAATGAGTTAAGAGAAGGCGATATGAATGCCATAAAACATTTGCAAATTTTTTTATTTACTAGATGAAAATCCTACAAACTTTTTAACATTGAAACTTTCTGAACAGTGGCCTGATTAGCTGGCACACCTCTCAAGGAAGAGAGAAAAGAACGTGATTTAACTGTTAATGACGGTAAACTGTGTATATTAAGATACTATCTAGTAGTATGCACTGACGTTAAATGTTTCACCCGTTTTAGCCATCTCTGTCTCCTTTAAGTATTCTGCTCTACCATTCTCAGAGACTGCTGTGACACAGTTTCATCTGAAAGGACTTATTGTGCCACACAGAGGCTTGTGTATATGTACCACCAAACCTCCCGGCCTCTGAAGCACAGAAACGGAAAATACAGAGGCTTCATGAGTGACAACAAGGCCACGTTTATCTGCTTCACTAACTAAACACTCAGAGGCTCACATTCATGTCTCTGGGATTTAAAGTGACACATTGACTAGCCTTGGTACCTGGCAGGTCAGAAAATATGGAGAGACAAGAGGAGGAAATCAGTAAGAGGAAGATAGGCCAGAATCAGAGAAAACAACACACAATGTTTGTTTAAGCACAAATTTTAAGAGACCATATCTTAAATAAAAGGTTGTTTTAACTACATCTCATAAAAACTTTAAACACCGTAGCTAAATGATGATTCGCTCACATCAACATGCTGCATGCTCGAAGTATCTGGGGTGTTGAACTTATTTTCTGATTAATTTAGCAAATACTACAGTACACTTCAGGAGAAAAAGATAAGTAAAGATATGATCCTTTAAGTAAATAACAATAACTGCATTATTTACCTTTGCCTTTATGTTACACATCTGAAACTTTAGCAAAAGGTCATAACAAGATTCTTACAGTTAGCTAATTTAATATAATATCAACATTTAACAGGACTCATATATATATATATATATATATATATATATATATATATATATATATATATATATATATATATATATATATATATATATATATATATATCCATTGATCCGACTGCTGATAAAATAACATATTGAATCAGAATCAGAAATTTTATAATCCCAGGGGGAAATTATTTTCGTTACATGCTCCAGATATACAAACAATAAATATATATATATAGAGAGAGAGATTAATATATATTCATCTCTATATAACATTCCACACAAAATATAAATATATACACATGTAACTAAAGTAATATTAATATTATGTAATATTACAGTTCTAATAATGTCTTCTAGTAGATTTATTGATTGTTTATTTTAGTTTTAATACATAGACTTAAACAACCATATAAAATCAAAAATGGCTGAATTAAGTAATTGTCTCCAAGCGTTTAACACGGAGAATTATTCTTTTAAATTATGCTCTTTCTAGAGTTAGCACGAGATGATGCACCAGTGTGAAAATCATACACACTTCAACCTGCTTTTTTTTTCTTAAAGCCGGAACATTTCTGTTTTAGCTGTCTGTCCTGCCGTTTTTCCAGTGTGTAATTTTTGCTTGCAAAGAGAGGCGAGAATACTCACTTGCTGTAATTCATTTACAACTGCTTTAGGCAAGAAATCCGTTTTGGTTTTTGGGCTTCAGCTGAGGCGTGTCTCTACCCAGTCGTGTCTCAGAGGTCCTCCGATCATCTTTTGAGATGAGGCAGTTGTTTCAGTGTGTCTTCCTGGGAGAGAGATCGCACTGATCAATAATTTAGGAAGAGAGGGGGCATGGAGGATTCAAAAGAAGGAGATGTAGGAGAAATGGTTGAGAAGGAAGCACAGATAATTGGGAATTATAAAGCGAAAATTGGGACGTTTTTGCCCTATAATTTCTTATATTTATGTCCTTTGTCTCTCCTCTGTTATTGTTTCGCATCTAGCTTCTGGCCAGAAGCACAACTCTCCCTACTTTCTCCATTATCCATCTTCTGATGCTTCTCTTTTCATCTCCTCCCCCACAATTCTCTTCATGTTTCATTGCCTCTGGTTTCCACTTATCTCTCAAAAAAAGATGCTTCCGAAGGTAACTGCTAACAAGCCCCTCCCAGTGAATCAAATGAAAACTGTATTCCTTAAAATACGCTTAAAAATTATAAATTCTAAAATCTATTATATGTCTTCAATATTCTCTCATTATTACAGCGTCTTTGCTTTGATTTCACGTGTCGCCACGCCCTGTGTTGAATGTTCTTAACATTTTTGACGCCTGGCTCATTGACTAGCCACAGTTTCAGCAAGATGGATACTCTTTAATAAATCAATTTTGGGTCTGTTTGGTGGAGGATGGAGAAAATTAGGTACAGCAGACAAAGAAAGCAGCAGGAGATTTGGCCCTGCCTCTTCATCATGTAACAGACTTGCAAGCAGCCTGCAGACAGGATAATAGCCTTTTTCAGCCTGCAGTTCTCCTTTTGTTCTCCTCTCAAAGTCTGACCCAAGAGTGTCGACTAATTTATGAAGAAACCACACGATAATCTGCTTCTGATTAAAAAACTACACATTCATATTAAATTCCAGGTTCTCGAGACATGAATCTATGAGAACCTAAACAATTATTTTTGGAATGACCTGACTGCATGACGATGCATCGTTTGATTGAGTTTCAGCTGTCTGGTTTCTTAAACTAATACCTGCCATCAGTTAGAGTAAAACTAATTAGATAAAATAAAGTTCTGATCTTAGCCAGATTTTCTTGACGTTTCCACTTGTGCATTCGGAAGCTAGAGCCATAGTTTGAAGAGACGTTACAAAACTGGAATAGAATAGAATAGAATAGAGTAGAATAGAATCCAACTTTATTGTCACAAGTACAAAGCAACGAAATGTGGTTTGCATCTATCCAGAAGTGCTATACAGGATATAAATATTATTTATAAGTATATGTATAAGTAAAAAGTAATAGTAGGGGACTATAAAATGTTGTGTATAATTATAAATATGGGAGCTATATGCACAGATAATACAGAATATACAGGAATGTTAGGAGAAGGATTATATATGTATTAGTGGGTTTATAATACAAGATAAATAATGGCAGATAAGATTTACAGAATCTATACAGATTGTATACAAATTGTGTATGTGTGTGAGGGGAACAGTCCAAGGTATGGAGTTATTGTGCAGAGGTGCCAGTCAGGAGCAAATCCAGAACAGTCTATATAAATATCACGGTAAAAACAACTGTCAATAACAGGAGAAAATCTGTCATTTTAAAATTACTCAAAAAAAAAAGTCCTAAACAGGAAAGACGGGAACAGATTAGAGTCTGGCAAGAAGCTGACAGCAACACTGAAGGACCTACAGGAATTCATGCAACAATCTCTGTTTTCTAATCTCTGGCATAAGCATTTGGATTTTCTCCCAAAGAAAACATCCAAGCCTGGTTAACGTCTTTCAGATGCTAGGATGTGATGAAACCCAGGCTGAACTCACAGTGAATCACGGTGGTGGCAGTATCATGCTCTGGGGTCACTTCTTTTTAGATGAAATTGGAGTCCTTATGAAGTTGGTAGACATTGAGAGAAAGCCAAATATAAATCAGGTTTGACCCAAAACCTTGACGGGTCTGCTTGAAAGCTGAAGACATAGAGGGGTTTTATTTTTACTCTGTCACTGTTCAGTTCAAGCATGAATCCCTATCAATAAAAGAATGGCTACACTGGAAGAGAAAGTTAAAGTTTTGTGATTGCCTGTCCATAATTCAGACTGAAATCCACAGGGGTCACACAGATTCACTGAAGAGAACTGGAAATAAGAGATGTCCTCCAATCTGATAGATTTGGAGGAATGTTGAAAAGGAAAGCAGCAGCAACCCAAGAACACTGAGTTTTCCTCTCGCCTGTCGCTACATGCATGCTTGGTATGAAGGATTGCTGCAAAGTCAACGACACAATGCAATCTGCTGGGTTTCCCTAGACAGAAAACGTTTAACTGTGTAAAGTGCTTTGAGATGACATGTGTTGTGAATTGCCTCTATATAAACAAACTGAATTCAATTGAATTTAATCAAAACTTGATCACAGGATCCTTCAACAAAGTGTTTTGAAGGTGTGCACACTTATACAACCAGGGTATTGCAGCGTTTTTACTCTTTATATGTTTTGCTCCCATAAATTTGCCAAATGTTTAATTGAATTGTCAAAGCTATGTGTAAAACTTAAGATAGAAAAAGTTTTTTAAATGATTCACTGTGATCTCAAAAACTGCCTTTTGAGTTCCTCACTTCCACAACCTGGAAAGAAAGGCTGATGCTTTTGGATTCTTGCTGTGCTGCATATATAAACTCCTTGCCTTTCCCATAAAATTTTACCTTCGCTTCGGTGCGCTAACAGTTCAGCTCCCCCGAATCCCTGGTTAGAGTGTTGAGTCATGCACATTAATGCACGCCACATGTAAATATGACCCTGCTGTGCAGCAGCAGGGTGTTTGACCTGCTGAAGGACAAGCTTTTGTAATAAAATGAACAGGTGCCATGTACCCAGGAGAAAAATGATACAGTGGCATGTTAAAGAAATGGCTATTTTCATCTCCTCCTAACCCTTGTTTTCAGTCTTCAATCGCACACACACAGCCGCTGAAACAAAGACACTCAGTGAACAGCAGTGAACATGGACAGATTCATTAAATCTACGGGGAATTGTTTTAGAAGGAGGTACTTAACTAGGAATGAAGATAAGCTAGTAAAAACCCTTTTCCATTAATCTGTAGGAGATGCAATGATTGTGCAAAACTAGTTTACCTTTAATCCCTTCCTTCTGTCTGAAAGCATTTTGGTTTTGCCCTTGCTGACCACAGAACCTCTGAGCAGTGTGTCGTCCCTGGAGGTCCACTTTGACCTGTTGGATCTGACTGAGCTGACTGACATGTCTGACCAGGAACTGGCTGAAGTCTTTGCTGACTCTGATGAGGAAAACCACAGAGAGTCCCCAGCAGGTAGGCCCTGCCAGAATAAACTGTGCCACAGTAAACAGGATGGATGGATTGGAAAGTAAATTAAAGAGATTTACAATTATTGCTTAAGTAGCAGACCTATTTCCTAAAAGGCAAAAGGGAAAACACACAGTCTGGTCATGTAGGACTGAAAAGCTCTCCTCAGTCCAGGATGGAGAGGCGCTCTGTTTGAAAAATAATACAAATGCAAATTAATCATGAATGAGTGATACAGAATAATGTGTATGTGTAATGTGCCATTCGTTTTGCAGATGTAAAGCTCTGTGTTTCAGTCAGTTTCAAATGATTATCACAGCAGGATCCATAAAACCCTGCTGAGCAATAATGAGCTCAAAGGTCATGTGACCCTCTGTCTTGTGGATAGATGGTACGTATTTGTGGTGAGATTTTCATTTTCAGAATTAGTTTTTTACCAAAATATGGAATCTAATTGCATTATTAGATATCATGTTTATTAAAAATGCTTGGTAAATTTGTCAGAATTTTATTTTTAAAACATTAAAAACCTTATTATGTCTTACCCTGTGTTGGTCTGTCATGTCAAATCCTAATAAAACATATAGCTTATGTTTTTAAATGTGACAAAATATGGAACAGTTCAAGAAATGTCTATAGTTAATTAAAAAAAACTTTATTCTGTAGGAAGTAGGAAGACAGAAAAAAAACATTTATGACATATTAGCTGCTCAAGGCTGCAGGGTCCAGTTAGATGACCGTGTATCACTGATTTCACAGTTTAAATACCCTTACATGTTGACGTTCCCCTTATCTGTTATTGATTATTAGCAAGGGAGATAAATGACAGCTTAGTTGGTACTAGGTTTATATAAAACACACAACTTTAGGTTCTCAGCTCGCACAATGCATGGATAATAGAAAGTCAAAAGTAATAACTAAATAGTAATCTTAAGGAGCTTATATAGCAGTGTAAAGGCGAATGTGAACTCTTTGTGTATCAGCAAGTAGAATAATACTGTATATGCCTAAAAGTGCACATAAATACTGCACTTCTCTGTATGTGGCTGGACATCTTTGCTTACATGGAGCAATCAGCTCCATAAATACAGACGTGTTGGCAGGAAAGACCTGTTTTGCAGTAGTCACATGGTGTCCTCTTATTTATTTATTTATTTACTGTATTTTGGGAAGAAAACAGGGAAGTCTCCAGTGTACGTGTTCAGCCAGGTTTAGGCAGGCATGACACTGGGGGGGGGGGGAAGCAGTGTTTGAGTCTGGTTGTGTGGGTGTTGAAGGCTTTATATCGTCTGCCTGATGGCAGCAGCTCCAAGATGTGCAAGCCTGGGTAGGTGGGGTCCTTCCAGATGCTCGCTGCTTCCCTGAGGCACGCTGTGGTTTAAGTTTCTTCCAATGATGGGAGTTCAGTCCTGTTAAAGTGTTGTGCACTGGAGACAAAAAAAACATTAGAGTCCTCTCCTGTCTGATGTTCTTCATGCTAAGAATCAGTACATGTCACTTAGTCCTTCAGGCATTCAGAAAGTGGTTAGGTTGTCAGCACAAGTCTACCTGGTTCACAGTTTTGGTTGAGGCTAAAGACTGTGGCATGCCAGTCGACCGGGTGATGAGAAAGGGTAATTATTTTACAAACAGATGTATAAATATTTATGTTGTACAATTAATGAGGAACTGTTTGGGACAGTTTTCCTCAGAAAATATATACTTCTTTTTGTTGTGATTGAGATACAGTGGCCATACTGAAAGAAAAGGAATAAGGCAAATAAGAAAAGCATAAAATACATCTGCAAGGAGACTTTCAGGCTGAATTCTTAGCTTTGTCTCTGAAGCAGGCTCTTAGATTTGGGAGCAGTGTTTTTTCAACACATACAGCATGCTGAATCAAGCTAATTTTATGTAATCAGTCTCACATCTCTGTCTCACAGTCAAAAATAGCATTTTTGCCATTTTCCTTGAACAACGCAATCACCTTCATCTTCAAGAAATTCATCCTGTCCCTTCTTCTCCTTTCTGCTTTATTGCCAAAGTTTTATTTTAGTCTCTTTGTGCAACATGCTGCTGTGAGCAGCACAGCCACATACTTGCACACACCACTTTGAGTTTTTAATATGTGTACACTGTTAGATAGATATGTCAAGATTTGGGTGTTAATGTCACTCTATTAAATGAGTTAAAAGCCACACTGAACAGAAGGCAACCGAAGCAAGCTGTAAAAACACATTTTTACGGTATTTGTATGAAGGCTGGGGAACAGGTGAGCAGAGTAAGAGCTGATTAGTGGCAGCAGGTGGAACTGGTCTGGGCTGATGACTGAGCTAATTTCAGGGTCTCTGTGGCTGAGAGGTGACAGAGCTGATTATAGACAAGTCTGGAAAAGTCCACAACCAAGAAAAAACCTAAATCATGACAGCTTCCAGTTGACTACTGCGCTGTGGAATAAGCTATCAGAAGCTCACAAGCATACATCATCTGAGTTTTCCCCATCTTGTTAAAGCCATCGTAATCTTACTGTATGTAATCATTTGATCTTGAAGACTGAAATAAAAAGTTATCAAAATAAATGATTTCTCTCATTGTTCTGGCATTTAGCAAAAAGAAATAATATTGTTAACGCTGACTGACTTAAAAGAGGAATGTCTTAGTCTGATTCATAATCAGACAGTGGGGTAAATTGAGCTTTGTGTCCACAGTTGTATGTAAATATGTGGTTTCAGTCGAGGTTTTAAATCCCAGCACTTTAAGCTTCTCCTGACACTGCAGCCTTTGTTCATCACGGCCAACACAGCTTTGCTAGGCTCAGCAAGGTGTCTTGTTTTCAGAAGAAGTGCATCGTTTCACAGTGCAGACAACAAGCACACAGAGATAAGTGGCTTTTGGTAATTATTCAAAGACAACTTCATGATAGTTGGGTCTTTTTTTTATTTGCACTAGGAATAACTCAGGAAAATGAGGCGGATTCAATTCAATTCAATTTTTATTTATATAGCGCCAACTCATGAAACATGTCATCTCGAGGCACTTTACAAAGTCAAGTTCAATCATATTATACAGATTGGGTCAGATTATACAGATTGGTCAAAAATGTTCCTATATAAGGAAACCAGTTGATTGCATCAAAGTCCCGACAAGCAGCATTCACTCCTGGAGAAGCGTAGAGCCACAGGGAGAGTCGTCTGCATTGTCCATGGCTTTGCAGCAATCCCTCATACTGAGCAAGCATGAAGAGACAGCGGAAAGAAAAACTCCCCATGAACGGGAAGGAAAAACCTCCAGCAGAACCGGGCTCAGTATGAACGGTCATCTGCCTCGACCGACTGGGGTTACAGAAGACAGAGCAGAGACACAACAAGAGAGACAAACAAGTACAGAAGCACACATTGATCTAGTAATCTGTTCTACATTAGATGGTAATAGTCGGTGATCTGTCCTCCCTGGATGATGTCACAGCTAACAGAACGTCAGACCAGGTGTACCTACTATGAAGAAAAAGAGAGAGAGAACAAAAAGTTATGAAAAAAGGATGAAAGCACTTTTAATTCTGCTTTCAGCATGACATGTCTCCTCTGCTGTATTGCCTTGACCAGATGCATGGTTGAGTAATATACAGACACATATATTCTTCATGTTTTTAAAAAAAAAAAGATAATGTGAAGCTCAGCACGATAAGTCGTCCACCTGTACTAAAAGCAAGATGCATCGAGATGCAGGATAAATGATGTTCAAATACAGGAGTGAACGAAATGGTAAATGTTATTTAATCAGTCTGTGTATTGTGAGGGAGAATGGCTAATCCATTCACCAATTCAAAATGATTTTTAACCCAAGTCTGTGTTCAAATACATCAAAACTAAATTAGAACAAAGTCTTGATGTGTAACAGAAAAGTCTGACCATGGGTCCAGATTTGTATGACTTTGTGTGATTTTCACTCTAAGTCATGGATCAGGTAGCATCAAGCTTTGGTGTGAGAGAAAACCGCTCAGTGGGGAAAAGTGCAGCCATATCAGGGTTGAGACAACGGTTAAAGAGGGGAGGAGCTAAAGATGGGTGACCGAGTTCAAGCTAAATGCAGACTCTTAAATAATTGATTTCCCCCCTCTGGAAACAAAGCCTGTTTCTTCTCAAGCCATTTCAACACAATCAGAATGCAAGGAACTCCTTTTTGCACATTGTCCTCATCACGCTGTGCCATTTTATTTCATTTTTCCCTTCCCCTCTCATGTCACCGTCTCTTCCTTTCAGGTAGCAACAGCTTTTAAAGCCCTGTTTTGATTTTATATACACGTAAAGTTTGGACATGTGGAGCATGTTCAGTCCAAAAAGCTCAGAACAAAATTGTAATTAAAAGGCTTTTCCTTCTAGAGACTCTGAACAAGGGAATGACATTGATGTCCTGTTGGCTTGCTCTTTGTTTTATCCCTAAATAAGCTTCATGAACCATAAGGTTTGGGCACACACAGACAAGCCACCACTTCAGCAGCAGCACGACTGACATAGCAGACTTCTGTTGTTTTGTTGTTGTTGTTTTTTTTGGGGGGGGGTACCTTTAAATAACAGCTTCTTTAGAGTGGACAATTGCTTCTGTGCAAGTACAATTATTAGATTTGCAGTAATGAAATTACTCATGCAACAGAGAAAATCAATTGGATAATCCCCGCAGTGGGAAAAATCATTCAGTCTATCGTTTTTCAGACCATTTGATGAGATTGTTTGGCTGCATTGTTAAAACCCATTCTGCAGGAGGTTCCCAGCTCTGTCACTGTGTGTTCACGCTGAGCAAAATCGCAGCACTCAGTTCAGTTCTAATTGATTTATACATACAGAACCAAATTATTTAAAAAAAAAAAAGCGTTATCTCAAGGCATTTTATGATTAGGTGCAATATCACAATACGCAATTAAACAAAATCCAATTGAGTCCGACAGGATAGTCACATTCAGATCCAATTATAGGGCAATGCTATCCTAAATAAACCAGTGTTTAAATTTCAAATTCTGTTTAGTGGAAATTGGTGAAAAAGTTGTCTGTTAGTGTAAATTTCCCCACTCTGGGACAATAAAGGTATTTCTACACGTAGCCCATTGCATCAGATCAGTGATTTGGCAGGATTCTCTCATATGTGGGAAAAACAGAGAAGAACACCCACCTTTTAGCAATAAGAAACCTCGAGCAGAACCACGCATAGTATAAATCTATGTGCTGTAAAAAAAAAATTGGGCTGCAGAGGACAGAAAGCAAACAGGAAAAAAATCAGATGTTGTGGTCCAGGAGTTTGCTCTTGAAGAGACAAACAGAGTACACAGAGATAAAGGCAGCAGTATTTATGTCAGGGGCTTCCTCTTGGAGAGAAACACAGCTAAACAGAGGACTGCTGAGACGCTGAGATGAAAAACAAAAGTAGTCGCATAACGTCTGAAGGAACTGCCTCCTGTTCTACTTTTTAAAACTCTGGGAAGCACCAGTAAACCTTCAGGCTGGGAGCGAAGAGCTCTGGGAGCTTTTGGAACAATCAGATCTCTGAAATGCAGCAGATTTAACTGGGAGTCTGACGAGAACCTAAAATCTAAGAAACACCAGCTCTTCTTTTAATTTTCATCAGAACTCTTGCTGCAGTATTTTAAAAATTGTTGATACAACAATTGCATTGATGCCGTTACCTAAAATACAAAGACAAATGTTAACAGTTAACAGGTGCTTTCTCTGTAAGCCATTCAGCGGTGTTTCTCCTTTGAGAAGGCTAGTCTGTCTATAAAGGCACCGTTGAATGTTAAAAGGTCAGATTCCTGTTTAAAACTGGCTGCCTATACCATTGATCTGGACTTTTAATGACTTTACAGATCATTATCAGTAAACGGTTGCCCTAGATCACAAGCTCTGGTTTATGGAGAGCTGTTTTATTCATAATTAAATAAATAAACACTGTTATTGATAACATATTTAAAAATAATTCATTAAAAAATATATACCTCCAAAATCAAAACAATTATTATTTATTCTATTTATTTATAAATTTTTATTTATTTTTAATTTGAGGACATAAATAAATAAAAATATAAATACATTAAAAAGAACAAATAAATAAGTAATTAATAACGAATAAAAAATAATAAATTAATCTTGAAATCATTAATAAATGACAAAATACATTAAAACGTTTTTTTATTATTGTTTGATTTTTTGGGGGATATTCTTTTTTTTTAAGTATTATTTTTCAATATATTATCAATAACAGTATTTATTATTTTATTTTTTTATTTATAAACGGCTCTCCATACTGGTTGCACTGCGCTATGGAGGACTGACTCAGACATATTCAAAAATAAATACAGGAATAAATATAGAAATAAATACACGCCCAAGACAAGAATAAAACCAATATTTGTTGTCTTTCAAGAATTTGGGGATGGGGCACACATGTGCACATATTGATCTTTACAGACACATAATTGATGGGTCTACAACTTTTCCAATTCAGAGTCATTTTGTCCTCAGTCTAGCTAGATAAAACATGTTTACTGCCAGAAATGTTACTGCTGTCATTTTTAAAGAATCACCATTTTATTTCTGTCTTTCAGTAAAAAAAAAAAAAAAGAAAAATGCAAAACTTTAGCGAAAAGAGGAAGGATAAATTTTTCTTCAATGGAATGTTGATCTTTGTGGTAACGATATGAAAAAAAAAAAAAGCAAATAGTTTCCAACCTAATCACAAGGAAAGTAGATCTATAAAAATATTACTGGTAATTTTAGTGTCATTCTGTTATGGAATTAAAATATTATTGTTCCATAAAAAACAGAAAAATTGCTCATATCTGCGTTTGTTATCCTTTCTATGGTGTAGGGTTTGTTATCATGCCATCAACTGGGCAGCAACACAATATCTTGAGCTACAATCAGAGGAATACCAAATTTCCTGTACTTTTATAAGCTGTGCCCCACAAATTGGAGGAAAACTGCAGAAGTCTTGTGATTCAGTAACACTAAGTGAATCAGAAACTCACTGACTGAAGCAGAAAAATATATATTTATAACTCGGAGCCTGGCAAGAGAACACGGGATAAAAAGAAGAACATCTCCACAGTTGTAGTGCATAAATATCTTTTCCACTGTGTCTTTTTGTGTTTTCCTGCAATCTTATTGTCAGGGGAGATTGCAAAGCATGCAAACCTACCATATTTGCGTTACACGAGTAGGATTGAGCTTGCACACGTTGCAGACATTTATTTAGGTGGTTTCTTTCATCGGTGCATTTAACTCCAGAGTCCTTCCTGCTTCAGGGGAGGTTGACATCTCATTAAAATCCAGCCGAGAAGCAATCAATCATATGAGATCAATATTTGTCTTATTCTATCGCCTCTCTTTCTGTCGTCGCTTCTCAGTCTTTATTATATGGCAGAATACGATGTGTTTCTGAGGCGATATATAAGCAATCCCCTCAGAGAAACAAGACCAAGCATTGGGCTGATGTGTGCACTGAACAGGAGCTGCTTTCACTCATATTAAGCTGATTTGATGTCACTGCCGAAGGTTCAACATCACCACCAAATGGCCTGAATTGGCAGTGACACCAAAACCTTAAATTCAGTTCCATGTCTGATCAGCCGCTGGGTCCAACATTCTTGTCAGGATGTGTCTTTACTCCCTTTTCAGCGATTCATTTGTCTCTTGTACACGATGGTGATATCTCTGTGAATCTATGCCTAATTGCTAATGTGTTCATATTTCTTGATCCTTTTCACATTTATGTGACATTTCCAGCACAAATTGCAAAGTGTTTAATATGTTATGTAACTAACACACAGTGGTGCATGATGGTAAAGTGGAAGGAGACTGGTTGAGTAAATTGGGGTTTTAAACCTTTCTTTAACTAAAGAAAAAACAGAAAAATGTGTCTTTCACATGTATTTAGACCCCTTGAGTCATTAAAGTGTAGAATCGTCCTCTGCTGTAGTTGCAGGTCTTTTTGGGTTTGCCTTCACCAGTTTTTCACATTTAGACAGAAAGTGTTGCACAGTCGTCTTGATTACGATTGGTAGGAGGAAATTTGTAAACAGCAATGTTCAGGTCGCCACGTATTCCTAACTGAATCTAGTGATTGGGTTCGACTGAGCCGTTCTACCAAATAAACATGTTTTCATCTAAACCATTTCATTTTAGCTTCGGCTAAATGTTTAGGGTTGTTGTCCTGCTGGGAGGTGAACCTCCTCTCCTGTCTCAAGTCTTTTCCTCCAGGACTGCCCTGTACAGTATTTAGCTGGTGGAGATGATGTGTTTAGGGCCTGCACGGTGCATACGGCATGCAGGTTCAGAAAGTTACATTTTATTCTTATCTACCCAGAGCACCATCTTCCACATGTTTGCTGTACACCCCACTTGGCTTGTGGCAAAATACAAACATAACTTCTAATGGCTTTTGATATAACGTGGGGTTTCTTTGTGCAACTCTTGCATGAACGCCAGATTTGTGGAGTTTACAACCACAATTTCTCCCACCTGAGCTTTGGATCCCTGCATCTCCTCCAGAGTTACAATGGGCCTCTCGGAGGTGTCTCTAATTAATCTTCTTCTTGCCCAGCCCATCAGTTAAGAAGGGAGGCAGGGCTGCAGGTGTGCGATGCTCTTTCCATTTTCCCATGAGCATGTTTTAAACTTCTTCCCAACTTTTATCTTCGATTTGTCTGCTGTTCCCGTTTGCTCTTCATGATGCAAGACTTCATGACTGATGTCTAAAACCATAATATTCCTTCCCCTTCACCATTACGCTCTGCTTTGTGTCAGTCAATCACATAAAATCCTAAAAAAAAAGCAGATTAATTGTCCTGCTTGTAATGTGAAAAAATAACAGATATTTTTAATACTATTACATATTTTTATGGAAGAGAAGGTTTCAGTGCATATTGCAACAATAGTGTTTTTCATACTAGGTGTTGAGCTCTTAAGAAGTTTTAGATTGTATAAATTGTTCAGATTGTATAAATCTCAGCATCAACAGCATCATTTCTGTGTTTTTATCTCAAAATGAGTTTAAAAAAACTCTGTTTGATCTGTTTTAACTCCTGTGCCGTGTTTCTGGTCCTCAGGTTCCCACCAGCCCGTGCTGCCCAGGAGTGGCTACATGCGCTCGCCCTCATGGACGCGCTGCAGGAAAGCGGAGCTCCCGCGTGAGAGAAAGCATCACAGCGACTCAGACACAGCCGAGCCCTTAATGAAGCTAGAGAGACCGAAGCATCCGTAAAGCTCAACCCGAAACGACTGGCCCGCAAAGAGAGAGAGAGACAGATTCATCTCGGAGCCTGTTGGACAGACACAATGGTGAAACCAAGCCACCATGACGCCTCCATCTGCCACTGTGCACTCATGTGATGTCCCACAGTGCTGGCATGTTCAGGCTCAACTCCAGAGACTCTGCTCTCTACTCATGCAATATTCTCACTGTTCCTGCTCTCTTTTCCCTCTAACACAAGAAGACCTGTGCAGTCATCATGTTTTTAACAGCAGAGGGTTCTTATTGCACTCTGGCCTGCCAGATGATTTAGATGTAGTTTTTTTTTTTTTTTTGAAAGACAGGGTATGAGGTCAACAGAGTATCAGCACCTTTGTCCTTACAGCACCTCAGGGTGGGCCAGCAAAAGGAGATTGGCAATAAAAGTCAAAATCATAGTGATGGCAGACCCTGAGACATTAACCGCAACATTAATTAAAACATCACAGATGCTTATTGAGACTTACTATGTTTGTTATTAATGCATCAGGGGTTCCTGCCGCCTCTGAAGTAAACAAAGGTAGCCTTAACAGAGGATGTGTGGGGCGACTCTGTCCATCTTTAACAGAAATGTGTCTCTGAATGCAAAATGCCCGAATGACAAAGTTGCACTTACTTCTTTAAATTGTATATCCAGCGCCCCCTGCAGGAATGTGGGTGGTGCAGGCAAATCAAATGACGACACAAAGCAGCAGCAACATGCAATAATTTGTTCCATACTCACATTTCTTTGTTATAAACGCCCCCTCCACCCACCCCTCCTTTACAAAAATGTGTGGCTGCCAGAGCTGCTGCTGCAGGGATGCAGACGACAAGAACTTGAAATAAAAATCCAATTCAAAGCAAAAGCCACCCAGATATGTGTGGATGCCAAAAAAAACGCAACAAAGTGCCAACTTTTGTTTTAATAATAAAATTTATTGAAGGTATTTCTCTATCGCCAGTGAATGGATAACAGGTTGGTTAGTTAGTCACATGTTCAGGCTGCCTATACAGGGAGTGTTGATAGTTCTGGATGCTGTGGCACAGTGGATGAAATGTGATGCTGTGGGATGGTTGAGGATTCAATAAAAGTGTGGCTCCTCCTTGTATTTTTTTCTATCGTCATTTTCCTCATCTTTCATATCTTTTCTAGCAAACTGCTTTCTTTTTTTTAAACAAGATTTCAGTGTTAGGTGCCTGTAAATGAACATTTATAAAATCAGTAATTATGAGCAGAGAAGCCAGTTAATCTGGCATCTGCAACAGGTTCAGGATGAATTTAAACATTTTGAATTACAATAACATTTACATTTACGCGTTTACGTTTTTGGTGGTACGGAAAATCAACCATGCATTAATTATCACCACTACTTGAAAACAATATACAGTTTTTGAGTCATAAATTATGCGCATGACATCATGTTAATTTATTTGTTTTTACATTTGAACTGTTCTTTTTAAGGGTGGAATGATTTTACAACGTACAGCTACACTTAGATCAATCTCTAAGGAGAAAAATATGCATCTCAAAGAAATTAAGACAATTAAGAGATAAATAGGTGTGCTGTGCTCAAAAGCTGTGGAGCAAAATAATGTCTGTTATTTCTGTACATCATTAGAATAAAAAACATTAAAAAAGACTCACTGGGGCCAATTTAATAACAAAGTTAGAAAAAATGTTCTAAAGCTATTCATCCTGCACAGGAACAACACATATTCATACTGAGCTAATGCCATGGATAAACAATATGAAGTCCGATAACAAATGGTTTTCCTGTACAAGAATTTAAAAAAGCTTTTTTTAACATTTACCAGTGTCTAAAATTTTTGTCATCGATTGTAAATGTAGAGAAAACCTGACGGTGAAGGCTTTTATTATCAGCATGAAACAACCTGAAGAAAATCTTGTAAAAGATTTCCAGCCAAAAAGAAAATTGTAGGTAAAAGATAAATAATAATAATAATAAAGTAGTGAATCATTTAAAAGTGGGAGAAAAAGTGGAAAAAAAACAATTTATGTTTTCTGAAAAGTGTGCCATGCATTTGTAATCACTGGTAACTCTAAATGCTATCCAGTGGATTCCATTGGTTATAACTACTAAATTTAGACCAAAAGTGTGTAATTTCACCTCAATAAAACACCAGCTATTTTATGAGGACCTAAGAGATCTGTTAGAGAACCAGAGAGGGTTCCCAGTGTTGTGGAAGACATCCTGCCTTGTTGGGTACCAAAGACAGCTCAGTTATTGGTCCTTTTTGACCTGTAGTCCTGACATCATGCATCATTAAGGTCCTAGAGAGACTTTAGATGGCCAACCTGAGTGAGCAAAAAGCACACGTCAGGACCCCATGCAGTTTACTTATCACCCAGGAGTAGGACTTGAAGATGCCATTATGGACCTGCTTCAACCCACCGTCATCTGGACAAAGCAGCCAGCACAGTGAGGATCTTGTTCTTCAATTCCTCCAGAGCATCTAACACAGTTCAGCCTCATTTGTTTTTCAGAAGCTTCAGAGGACACAATTGGAGGCCCCAATAATCGCCTGGATCAAAGACTACCTGACCAACAGACCATAGTTTGTGAGACTCATGGGTTGTGTGTCTAACTGGGTGGTCAGGTGGCTGTACTCTGACCATTCCTTTTCACCCGGTACAGATCAAATGTCCGGCACAAGACAGGGTCCTGTCATCTGCAGAAATACTCAGATGACTCGTGCTGAATGCATATGAAAACCAACTCTTTATATATATATATCATGGACCGCGGAACCGGTAGGGCCAGTAGGGCCGCGGCCCTACCTACTTTTGATGATCAAACATGTAAAATAATATATATAAATAAAATTAAATTATTCAATAGCTATTTTTTCAAATGCACAGTAGTCTATGGCAGCAGCATCATTCTACAATGAGAAAGCGATAAATCATCCCATCTAAAATTGTATTGGCTGATTGTGTCATGTGATGTAAACAAAAGTTTTCCCACCAAGCCACCTCTGCGCTGCTTATGACTGCCGCAACTTCGTTTGCTTCGTTAGCTTAGTTAGCTGTGTCCACTCCGTCCCTCCGTCGTATCAAGACCTATCTGAGATTGACAATGACCCAGAAAAGACTAAATAGCTTGATGTGCGCCCACACACACACACACAGGGATTTTTTGACCACAGTGGATGCTTGGAGGATAGCCAGGGACTTCAGCATAATGACAGACGGAGACACTTTTTCGGGAATATTTAGAGCAGGGGTGAGTTTGACTTTTCTTTTTAAAGTATTTTTATTCTGTAAATATTGTGTTAGCTGTAATATAATGATTGTAAGTGGAAATAAATCCGGGGCGTGTGTGCTGGAACGTCAGAAAAAAAGTTAAATAAAAATTCAGTGCTGATTTTAATTATAACATGGCAGACACATTTATCACGCTCAGGGACCACAGCCTATGAGAAAGCAATAAATTCTGGTGTCTAAAAATGGATTGGCTTGTCTTGTGTCATGTGACGCAAATCAGTTGCGTGATCAAGGGGATGCTGGTGTTTTATGTGTATGCGGGCGCGTGCGTGATGGGTAGTGGTATTGTGAGTATTGCCTGATGGGCGTTCCGCGGTCCATGATATATATATATATATATATATATATATATATATATATATATATATATATATATATATATATATATATATATATATATATATATATATTGGTAAATAAAATACATGCATCCTTCTCCTTCCATTTCACATTTATCCCTCATTTTGTGTTGGCATATCACATAAAATCCCATTAAAGAATAGAACAATATAATGTGACATGGTATGAAAAAGTTCAGGGTATATTAATATTTTTTGCGAGGTGCAGTAAATTATCATCTCTGTCTACAGGTAAAGAGCTGATGTGTTTTGTTTAGCATCCTCCTTACTTCTCTGTCTGTCCTTTAGTCCTTCGGGTGGGGAAGCTTCCTCTTCAGAGTCTAACGCTTCACTAAACTCCTCATATGAGCTCTTCTCCTGAAAGGGTCGAGGTCCTAGAAGCTCAACCATGTCGGCTCTGTCCAGCATCTCTTTTTCGAGAAGACGTTTTGCCACCTGTAAAAAAAAAAAAAAAAAAAAGTTATTTAGTAATTAAAAGACTCAGTACCTCACAACAGCTCACCAACTCGCACCTTTTCCACCATCTCCTTTTTGTCGACCACAAGCTGGAGTGTTCGCTGGAAGGCGACGTCTACAAGGGAGCGGACCTCCTGATCTATGAGCTGCGCTGCAAATTCGCCGTAGGGCTTCTCTGTGAATGCGTTTTGCTGAAGATGGAGGTCAAAGGAAACCTGGCCCACCGCCTTGTTCATTCCAAACTGTACAACCTGAGGAAGCAAATGAAACGTTCACAGACAGAGTGAACGTTTGAGCGAAAATCCCAAGAAAAACGCTACATATGATTGTCAAACTCCGCAGAGGTCTTGATTTTTCTATTGAGTTATCATTTAAATTAACTCCCTAGTGGTGATTACCTGCTCGTACGCAGTCTGTGTGACTTTCCTTAGGTCGTCCTGGCCCCCGGTGGTTATTTGACGAAAAAAGACGTGTTCAGCCACTCGACCTCCTAACATCATGCACATCCTGTCAAACAGCTGCTCCTGGCTCAGCAGGTGCACCTCTTCAGACAGATACTGGGCATAACCCAGACCTCTCCCTCGAGGACCAATGGACACCTGACGGTAATGTAAAAGAAATCTACCATATGGATGTAGTTACTAGGAGATTAATTGACTACAGAAGCTAGACAGGGTCCAAGGGAATACCTTAAGCAGAGGTTCTGCATGCTCGAGGAACCACCCTGCTACGGCATGACCAGCCTTGTGATACGCCACAGTCGTCTTTTCTAGAAGCTGCAGTGGCTGAGTGTTTTTCTCCAGACCTGAAATCAAAGACCTTTTATCTTAAAGTCCTTCCCTACATTTATGCATTCATATCAAAATGTGGTCTTAGCTAGGGTGAAACATGATTACACAAAACTATGTAAACCTGATGCTATGAGGGGTAGTCACATCTGGTTGGTTAGTCAAAGTAAAACCAAAAATGATCAGTAATACAGCCGTGAAGAAACAAGGACATTTAATACTCGGGTCTTTATTTAGAAATGGTAACATATTAATAGCTAATAATTTTTTTATTCATCTCTGGAAAAGAAAGAGATTTCAATTGGACAACAACAATTAAAGGAGCTATAAGTAATACTGACACCTTGTGGTTCAAATCGGTACAACAGCGTTCCGATCACAACAATCTAATATGCCGTTTTTAAACGGTGTGTTGCTGTTGTGATTTTTGACTTACACAGGACAGGTATATGATGTTGTATTCTGTTATATTTCTGGTCCACTTCTCTTACTGGCTTCCAAGTTTGCAGGCTTCTGCTCTTTTGCCAAGATAAAATACCAAATGCTGCGCTCTGTGTTGGGAACCCTGGGAAATTTCATAAGATTGGCTGAAGAACCAGGAAGTAAACACGGGCTACACAGTACTAAAGTAGTTCCGGACTGTACCTTTGGGTTTGAAAGGAGAAATATGTGACTAAGACATTGTTGATTGAGAGGACCAATTGTTTATAGGGAATATTACTTCCATCCCAGGTGACAAATGAGAATGATTTAGGTTGATTTTACAGTACATATCTTACTTATAGCTCATTTAACCTTATTTCACTTGTTAAACATATAAATACATGTGCATTTTAACTGAAGAAATATTTTAGACACACCTACCGCGTAATGACTAATGTTACTCTCTTTAGCTGAAATAACTTCCCAGCCTTAGATTGCTCTTTAAATCCCACCACCTTGTTCAATCTGGGGGACCCCAATTTATTCCTCACTAGACATTGCACTTTTTGATTTAAATTTTACAAAATAATTAAAACGGCATTTGTTTATTTCTTTGAATTTTACTGAAGTCTTCAGCATTGTTAAAGTCGATATTGTGTATCCGTACGGCCATATATGTTGGATAACCAAGCAGCCATTCATGTCGGCTTCTTTTTCACATGACTATAAATGATATAAGGGATTTATAGCCAGATGAAAAAAAAGTAGAATAGGTAATGATAAATCATAATTAAATTCCTAATGTATATATTTTTTGGTTAACTTACCTCCAATGACCCTCTCAACAGCCTGCTCAAAGTGCTGAGCGCTGATGAACTGGCTGAGGTGACGTGCAGCTCTCAGTGCAGCTTCATTACAAACGCTGGCAATTTCAGCCCCTGGCGCACACAAGAAATAGATATAATGAACCCAGTGATCCTGTGGTGTAATGCTTTGAAGAAAAGTTTATGTGCTAAGATCAAACCATTTTGTTCCAGCCTTTGTAGCAAATAGCTCAGCGAGTTTTTGAAAACTGCGCCAAACACGCTTTCTATTCTTACCGGTGAAACCCGGGGTCCGAGCAGCCAATTTCCTGGACAGATCGTCTAAATTCAAACCGGGCTCCAACTTCAAAGGCCTCAGATGCACTTTAAAGATGGATGCTCTGTCCCTTATATCTGGCAGGTCTGCAGGAAAGACAAAACAAGCATGGTATGATTTTTATAGCCCCTTTGCGCTGCAGCACCAAGTCAAGTTGCCCTTTCCCTCTGCTGGAGGAGGGAAATGGTGAAACTACAGTACCCAAACTGCAGTGTTACAAATGTGTAAAAAACTGACCGTAGTTTTAAGTATAATGTAATCAGCTGCACAAATAATTTAGGTGTTATATTATTATAATCAAGTTATAAAGAAAGTAAGATATGGGACATGGAAAAGTATTTCTGTCCCTTGAACATTTACATGTTTTGTGAAGTCACAACTACAAACTTTAATGTATTTTATTGGGATTTTATGTGAAAGAATAACAGAAGGTAGTGCATAATTGGGATGAAACAAAGTTTCAAAAGGTTTTCAAAAGGCTGCTAAAGACTGGAGACTGCAGCGGAGGTCCGCTTTCCAGCAGAGCTACAGTGGAATGGTTTCCAACAAAGCATTGTCATGTGTCAGTCACCCAGTCACAGTCCTGTCTTAGATCCAATAAAGAATATTTGATAACATAGGACAGTGTGGCCCACTGGGGTAGAGCCAGTCTTAGTGTGCTACCCAAACAATTTTCTTTTATGCCAGCAAATTAGAATAAAGCCTCACGTAATATGAGCTTCTATTTTTTTATTATTTGTAAACAGATAAAAAAAAGAATGTTTGATGTAAAATATTCTTTCATGTAACAAAAAAATAAAGAATGCAGCAACGTTGCCTTGCAGTAAGAAGGTACTGGGTTCAAATCCCAGCCTGGTCTTTCTGCATCGAGTTTGCATGTTCTTCCCACCCATGCCCTTAGATGTGTGTGTATGCATGGTGGTGTGTCTCTGTGATGCCCTGTGACGGACTAGCGATATGCGCCTCCCACCCAATAACAGTTATAGATAGGCATCAGATACAGGTATTGAAACAGGTTTGAATCTTGAATATTAAAATCTATGTTATATTATTTTGAGAGCAGAGTTCCACAGACAGAATGTCTTATAATTAACTACACAGCAGCAAGTTCATAAGCTAATTGTTGTCTTTTTTCAGTCAGAAATAGGCCAGACCCCCAATCCACTCTCCACAGCCTGCATCAAGCAAATTAAATCTTAGGGGGAACAAAAAAGATCAACCGTCCCCACCGAAACATAAAAGCATTTGGACATCATAGTCCGGTTTTAATGACATCAGAGGGGAGCAGAGATGAGTGAAAGAGATGCCAATTTAATAAACTTCAAAGATTGAGCTTGGCAACTCATCTCTTGCAGAAAAAAAAACTAAGTCATGGACGTATGTTAGAGCCGATGAATTACAATTGTAGCAACAGTTGTTTATGATGACGCTCATGTAATTTAGCATAAAAAACCCATCATGTAAACAGGAAAAGGTTGCACAAAGTACAATTAAACTTAAACTGTTCCAAAACACTTGCATAAGAGCAGGAAGTTATACAACAACACAGGAAACAAACGAAAAGGAAACGAGACTCCAAAGATTTCATGGAAGAGTCTCTTCTGTACTTCACCCAAATGTATATGTCGATCGAAGCGTCCCGGTCTCATCAGAGCCGGATCCAGGATGTCGGCTCGATTGGTGCCGGCTAACACAACGATGTTAGTGCTGCTGTTGAATCCTGCAGTAATGAAAATGTAGGCAGGGTTTTTAAAATGTAGTATAAGCAATTGATAAGATCATTTTTACTTAAATGCTCACCATCCATTTCCACAAGCAACTGGTTCAGAGTGTTGTCCTGCTCGCTCTGCCAGCCAAAGCTCCCGCCGCCTCTCCTCCGGCCGACGGCATCGATCTCATCGATGAAGACTATGCAGGGGGCCACCTTGCGAGCCATGGCAAACACATCTCTTATCTGGAAAATGAGCAGATCATAAGTGAGTTGTATCGTGGACACAGGCAATAAACTGAAACAGGTTCTACTCCTTGAGGATGCGGGACCCACCCTTGCTGGGCCCACCCCAACAAAAACCTCCTGAAACTCAGAGCCGTTGACTGTGATGAAGGGGACGTTGGCCTCCCCTGCAGTGGCCTTTGCCAGCAGAGTTTTTCCAGTTCCAGGGGATCCTGATAACAGCGCACCCTGAAAAGATAATATACCTCCGATATAAGGTGTAACTGTAGAGTGTCAGAGAAATTTTAACGGTAAGACTTTGAAATTCCCCTAACACTAAAATAAACCCAGAGTAACCTTTGGGATCTTGGCTCCTAAGTCATGGTACTGATCTGGGTTCTTCAGAAAATTGACAAACTCCAAGATCTCTAGTTTGGCCTCTTCGCAGCCAGCCACATCCTTAAAACGAACACTTCCACTGTCTTTAGCTATCTTGGCTTTAGATGCATTCATGCTGAATGGACTTCCTGTGAAACCGCCGTGGGCTCCTGCCATGGGCCCCTGCCTTGTTGCAAAGAGTAAGAAGCCAACCAGAAGTAAAGTAGGGAGAACACTTAAAGCTATCGTCCTGTGGATGAAAAAAACGCATATTAGGACAGAAGCCGCAAAAGGAAATCCAGCATTTAGTATTTGAGGACTGACTCCCACCCATCACTTTCACTGGTGTAGAGTACAGGTACTTTCTCTGTGGAGTCCAGACCCATTTCCTCCTGAACCATCTCCAGCTTATGTTCAAACGAGGCCACGCTGCCAATGGTAAACCACAAATAGTTCTGAAACACAAAAGCAAGGAACGATATAAGATGCAGCCCCTCTGTGAAAAGAATCAGGACAGAGCAGCATCTAATCGTACTAACCACTTCTGATGAGTCCACTCCATCGGCGGGAAACACTTTGACATACTCTTTATTGACCACCTCTACATGACCAACCTGTGTGGACAGCGTGATCTGTTTACAGCACAGATGAAGAAGAGTACCGGAGAAAGACTCCAGGAGTGAAACTGAACTAAACTCACCAAGCCTTTGCTCAAGTACCGATGCACAAAATCCTTCCAGGAGATCTGGACTCCCGTTTCCCTGAAGTGGAAGTATAAAAAGGCTGTGATCATGCCTGCTGCACCAAGTGCAATGTTCTGCACAGTCCTTTCATCTAAGGGGAAATCTTTCTGGAGGATGAGGAAATGTTGAAATGAGAACAGTTGAATCAACCTCTCACTGCTTAAGATCGTTTTTAACATAGGAAACCTAATGAAACCCAAATGAAAGGTATAATCTTCAGCCATATGGGGGGGGAAATAAAAAGGCGGACTTTTTTCAAAACTGGAAAAACCCAAGCATTAGTTCACCTACTTAGCCTCAAGGATCATGTCACTGATATCATGTTACTAGGGACTTTGGTATTTTTGCTTTAATGTAATATGTATTTCTGTAGGGCAACATGAACCATAAAAAAATATATTCAACCTCAATTCTACAAATAAATGGTCATTTTAATTTTCACTAAATCTTTTGAATACTAAACATCATAAAGTCTAACTAAAATGAACAAAACTGAACATTGTGATTAGTAAACAAGACAAATTTCAGCAACTTTGAAACATATGTAGTTGATACACAAAAGAACCCAGTTTGGACCTAATATGGAGCCTTGTGGGACCCCACACGTAATTCTGATCACAATGTAATTTGTTTTATTAAGTCTGTGATCTATGGTGTCAAAGGCTGTATCTATAAACCATTTTTTGTTGATTGATCTATTAGTTCTGTAGACATTTGGACATTAATTTAATCATGTTATGTTCCAATAAAACGCTTCAGCCCATGAATATTGCATTTACTTTGTGGAAGACGACAAACAGGCCTATAGCTTGATAATAAAAGCCAATCCCCATTTTTAAATTTGAATAATCTTCTCTTTACATGTTATTGGGGGAAAATACAGTTTGAAGATAGATTGATATATATCGGTGATGTTTATGTTAACCAATAAAGGATCAATAATTAATTTCATTAATTTTTCTCAAATGAACCATGAAACAAATATTGCTGTCTGACATATAAACTCCAACACTAAAAAAAACATTATTTTCTTCAAGCCATTTTTAGATTTTGAGTATTGATTATTTATTTATTTTCTCTTTAAGTAAAAAAAGCAACTTTGATCTGCACAGAAACTTCAATGAGTATATACCTTAAATCTTGTCCACCACCGGGATTCCTTCTTTTTACCTCCTTCTCTTTCACCCCTGCCATCGTTTCCTTCCCGTCTTTTGCTTCCAAGTGAGTCTTGCTCCGTATTTCTTTTATCTAAATAACAACCAAACATAAGTTGCAAGAAAGCAGATCAGAGAGCATTTTAAGAAATGCCTTTGTTAAAGTGATTTTTTTTTTTATTATTTTACCTCTTGCCGATGTTGTGTTGCCAGTTCCATCCTTTCTCTTTGGGAAAATGCTTTCAAAACCTGAAAGAACAAAGAGAATGAGGAAATATCACATGGATGACACTGGCCAGAAAGATTTGGGTCACTGGTTCTGGTCAGTTGGATTCATTGTGTTGTGTGACAGGAAAAGATGGCACACTGAGCGCTCCACGTACCTTTTGGAGGCCTGTTTGAACGAAGTAACTGTGCAGAACTATGTTGATGCAATCTCGCACATCTTCTTTGAATGATCAGTGTCATCTAAAGCACAGATGAAAAGGTTTGATAGGAAATGTACACCACAGAGGTACTAAGATTGTAGAATAATAGAAAATTGTCACTAAAAGTCGCATAATCTATAGCAAGGCTTCAAGCTAGGAGCTTGAAATCCGCCCTTTGTTTTCCTCTAAACATTACAGGATTATTTAAATCTTATTAGTTAGGTCCTTGTTGTGCTAAACTATGTGACATTTCACCTCATTTTATACGGTAATGCTTTTACTAATGTCTTATTGAAAAACAATTTAAAAAAATTAACCTAGTATAAAATATTTGCTCTTACGTCCATAATTGTCAATAAAGAGTGGGGTTTATCTAAACTTACTCTATCAATAAAACTGTTCCCTCTCACTTTAGATTTTTATAATTTTGTCTAAAATGTGACACAAAACCATGAAAACTTTTTTTCATATTCGCAGATAGGGTTTTTAAGGATTTAAAACAGAAATGCAACCGGATGTATTCCTCAAAAAAGAGATTTCCTTCCCATCCATCATGTTAAGGCAAAAAGAACATCATGAAACTGAGGAAATTGTCTTTTAAACTTCACAATCAAAAGAACGGGGCCTCTTGGTCCCATGAGAATACAAACAGCGGAGGAATGATGCAGAAACAGATCTGCTGTTTGTTTGCTTGAGGCTTTGAAGGGCAGCTGTCAGCATCGTTGCAAGTTTTATTCTCACGACAAAATGGTCATGCAAACTCACGCATCTTGCAAGAAATGCTATAACTTTCTTTTATTTTGAGAAAAAACTACATAAAGTTTGCATAGTGACATGCACACAATTAACTTAATAAAAACGACTCTCCTTACCGAAGCCCCTCTGCAGCAAAAAATAGTTGAAACTGTGGAAAAGTCTCGTCTCCACGCACGAACCGTTCGCACTCGGTTCCGAAGAGCCCACATGCTGAGAAAGAAGAGTGACCATATGTCAGATGGAGTAGTAGATCCAGATTTCCGCTCATAGATTGGGTCCCATCTGTCCACAGACGCACATCGGAGCTGCGTCCGGCACTGATTGGAGACGAGCGCTACGCGCACCTAATAAGTTCAAGTCAAAATCTCGCGAGATATGTTGGCTAAAAGTTAATTGTTGATGCATTAAGAGTAGTACACAGATTCCAAAAAAAGTAAAAAACAAAACAACTGGACTTGTTTTCCAAAACTTGTTTTGTTTTTTACTTTTTTTGGAATGACCATGACCTGGATGACTGAGAATCTTCAGCAGTAGTACACAGATAAAGAGGTCTCAAACCTTTTCAGTTTATAATAAGTTTATAAAATGATGTGTTCATGTGGTGTCTACTATGACTTTATTTCTTACGTAGAAAACAGATGAGCCAAAGACCCAGGGCCCAAATTGCAGGCTGTGCAAAAAATGGCCCTGAAACGATCCAACACATCCGAGCTGAGCGTAAGATACTGCGAGAAGTGGCTGGAATAGGAACATCTGAGCCGAGTATGGGCTGGATGTCCCAGTCTTTTTCCGATCTGTGATTCAACTGAAAAAAAAAATAATAATTGGTTGACCATAAAATGCCATTAAAGCAACCTTTGCTTTAGTTTCACTATATACACACACACACATATATATATATATATATATATATTTATATATATATATATATACATACATACATATATACACACACACACATATATATATATATATATATATATATATATATATATATATATATATATATATATATATATATATATATATATATATATATATATATATATATACAAATACACTTCAACAAAATAAAGGGAACACTAAAATAACACATTCTAGATCAGAATGAATGAAATATTCTTATTAAATATTTTGTTCTTTACATAGTTGAATGTGCTGACAAAAAAAAAAAAAAAAAATTATCAATGGAAATCAGATTTGTTAACCCACGGAGGTCTGAATTTGGAGCCATACTCAAAATTATAGTGGAAAAACACACTACAGGCAGATCCAACTTTGATGTAATGCCCTTAAAACAAGTCAAATGAGGCTCAGTAGCATGTGTGGCCTCCACGTGCCTGTATGACCTCCCTACAACGCCTGGGCATGCTCCTGATGAGGTGGCAGATGGTTCCTGAGGGATCTCCTCCCAGACCTGGATTAACACATCCACCAACTTCTGGCAGGGACAATGTCTATTGGACAGTTGGTAGGTTTCATGTGTTGTACAACCTACACTCAGCTGTACACAGCTGAGTGTGTAGGAGAAGCAGGTAAAAACACATTGAAATTAGTACTGGTGAGTTTCCTGATAGATGCTTCTTTGTCAATCTTGGTGTCTGCTGGCAAATGCCAACCGTCCTGCACAGTGTGGGTCTATAACATAAGCCCCCCCTGTGGACGTCGGGCCCTCATGCCTCCCTCACGGAGTCTGTTTCTTATCGTTTGAGCAGACACATGCACATTCGTGGCCTGCTGGAGGTCATTGTGTAGGGCTCTGGCAGTGCTCCCCCCGTTCCTCCTTGCACAAAGGCAAAGGTAGCGGTCCTGCTCCACATCTCCTGATGTACTGGCCTGTCTCCTGATAGCACCTCCATGCTCTGGACACTACGCTGACAGACACAGCAAATCTTCTTGCCACAGCACGCGTTGATGTGCCATCCTGGATGAGCTGCACTACCTGAGCCACTTGTGTGGGTTGTAGACTCCGTCTCATGCTACCACTAGAGTGAAAACACCACCAGCATTCAAAAGTGACCACATCAGCCAGAAAGCAGAGGAAGTGGTCTGTGGTCACCACCTGCAGAACCACTCCTTCATTGGGGGTGTCCTGCTAATTGCCTCTAGTTTCCACCTGTTGTCTATTCCATTTGCTCAACAGCGGATGAAACTGATTGTCAGTCAGTGGTGCTTAAGTGGACAGTTTGATTTCACAGAAGTGTGATTGCCGTGGAGTTACATTGTGTTAAGTGCTCCCTTTACTTTTTCTCACTATATATATATATATATATATATATATATATATATATATATATATACCCATGGTGCAAATCTGCTTAATTGGTTTCTCTAAATTACCCTAACGTTGATTCAATATGCAAGTCACTGACCACTTTATGTATAATTTAAATGTCATCAACATGGATTCAATATTTCTGCCTAACCATATTTCAATGTTGATTCACTCATATTTTGCTGTCTGGGTAATAAATAAAGACTGATTAAATGGCAGCGTTGTGTTGAGGGCTTTTTAGCTGCAGGAGGAACTGGTGCACTTCACAAAGTAAATGCCATCGTGAGGAAAATAATATTATGCTGAAACATTGAAGCAACATCTCCAAACATCAGCCAGAAAGCTTTATTTATTCATGCACTGATCAGCTGTTTTACATTACTTTCACCAAAGTCATGTATGTTCATTAGTTTCAACATAAAAAAACAACATATTTACAGTACTTCATGCTGCTGAAAAATAACACAGCCAACAACATTAATATTTTAAAACAAATACTTTATGTTCAAATTATCACAAAATTATCACAAAATTATCACTTACTGTACGTCTACACCGAACTTGTTCTCAATAGCATAAGACTGAAACCATTAACACAGTGATATCGAGATGTTTGAGAGCTGCTGTGAGGTGTTCAGGAGTGTCCATCATTAGTTACACTGCCCTGAACTGAGCTCCAGAAAACTGAAAGTACTGATGAGTTCAGAGCTTTAAATAACAGAGACAACTTCGTTAGTTCAAACTGTACCGAAGAGGGAAGCTCTGCTTAATAATCTGCTAGTATGGATTCAGAGTAAGGTATTAATCGATTTCTTTTAGCTAATTTATTTAGAAGCTTTACAGAGTTTTTTTCCCCACCACCACTGACTGAAAATATGGAAACAAACTTAAAAGCAAAGGTGAAAATAAATATCAGAGTTTGCCCTGTAAATATAGTTAAAACCGATTAATAGTTTGATATGAATAAAAATCTAATTCTGAAAGAACCTGCAGGATTACAAACTGTAATTTCCCATTTATATGAGCTCATGGTTTTGCTTTTATGTGAAACTTACAAAGCAAGATGACGTGTAGGAAGTTTATAATGGTTAACATTTTGTCATGTTAAAATCGGAAGCTGGGAATTTCAGCTTAATGCATCATAATCTTGTAATAAAGAATCTGTTTATAACGCAGCAAGAAGAGCAATAACCGAGTCCTTCTGGCATCCTTTTGAACAGACGTTAGGAAATTCCTGTAAAGGGAACTGAAAAGTAAACATGTATAAGCAGCCATGATCACAAATATCCCAACAGGAACACAGGATCACCTCAGACACACGGAGCGTTTCAGGACGCCGGGGATTTGAATGTTTTAGTTCCCCCGTTTTCCATCGTATTGCACCGAAGAGAAAAAGACAACAAAACAAATTGTACTTGGGACCAAGAGGAGCTAGTTTGGCCTAATATGGCTGACTTAAAGCAACCGGCGTGTTTCTTCCAGGAGTCGAGCTCATTTCTCTTCTTCCCCCTCATCCTGTTGGCGGTCAGTCATTCGAGCACATCGTGGACACGTTGTAGAGTTGTCATAGTAGCAGTCTCTAAAGACATACACAAAAAAAATGCAACAACAACGAAAAAACAAAAGTTAAAGAGCGGTTTTCTTAAAGTTACACTTCGTCAAGAAAGAGTCGCTTTTCTAACTCTGAACTAGAATAACCCAACAACTGCAAATAATTAAAGATATTTGATGTATTTGTTCCTTTATCTTTACAGTCATGGATTCACTACGGGGGTCGGGGGGGTGTTTGTTTCTCCGGTCCACATGTGTTTTGAGTTTCTGCAGAAGGCTTACGACCGTTTCCCACGACATATTTTCTATCTGTGTCGGTATTTTCAGCGTAAAGTTGAGCTTATTCCCAGAGCGGCTTGGACTTCAAAGAGATGCGCCTCTTGTCACTCGTCCTGTTTGTGGCGTTCATGGACGGCATCTCGAGGCGTAGTCGTGGAGAGGAAGGTGTCCGCTTCAGGACCTCTGGGTCTCATCAGCTCCGCTAAATCTCAGTGCCATTGTTCTCCATCAGAAAAAGGAGTGAGGACTTCAGGTATCTGTGTCTTGACAGACTAGTGGTTCATCTGCAGTAATGCGGGTGCTGTGCTGCTCTGTTGTGGAGAAGGAAGAACTGATCTAAAAAGTGAAGTTCTGGATTTACGAGCTCCAATCCTTGCGTACCGTCATGCGATATGGATCATGACTGAAAGAACGGGATCCTGGATGAAAGACTTCCTGCGTAGGTTGGAAGGACACAGCGACAGAGATTTCTTCCCCTTGAGGTGGTCCGAGCACCTGAGAGTACGGTGGAAACGGGAAGAAGGGAATGTGCATCTCTTTTGGCCCTGGGATGTTCCAGAATGAGCTGGAGAGGGTCGCCTGGAAGAGGAAGCCCTTCATGAACACGTAACCCCTGCAACCCGATCTCCGATCAGCACGCAGACGAGGGACAGACCAACAGATTTCCTTATGGCTACATTGAAAAAGTTGAGAGTTTTTTGGTTTATTTGGTTTAAAGGTTTGGTGGCGACTCACCTGTGGAAGACAGCAGAGCACTCGTGACACACAGAGGTGTGACTGTCAAAGGGGAACAGGATGTCTCCCTCCTTGCAAAGCTCACAGACAAAGCCTCTGGCCTGACAACGCTACACACAAGCACACAGGAAGGGGTGGGAAATGAGAGGCGGGGGTTAGAGAGGTGCCACATCTGCTATTATAAACAAATAATGCAGATAATTTAATATTTTTAAAATGGATTGCACAGACGGATGCTGTTTAATGAATATTGGTAACTTTGGTTCGTCGCGCCACAGAGCAGCACCCAAAACCTATTTGGCTTATTTACGCATTTATGAGCAAATTGGAGACAACTTGTCTTGAGCTTTTGGGTTTTCACAGTTGCGCGTCTTCGTATTCCGCCTTTCAGCGTTTAGGACGTGCCTTACTGTAAAAGTATTAAACCTCAGCCGTGGCATCCTAACCGTGCTGCAGGTCGATTACATTCAAATAAAGGATTTTGATCGCCGGCCTCCTAAGGATTCAGGTGGCCATGACAGCTTCCTCTTTCTGCCACACCCAGCCCCTGTTCCTTCAACTTTTGTCCTGCAAGCAATGCTTCCAATTATATCTCAAGGAGCAGTCAAGGACTCTGGTGTCTTTTTATTTCCAGCTCCTTCATTGTGAAAGACAATGATTATTTTCTAAACTTATTGGAAAACGCTCTTCCCTCTGACTTGTTAGGGAACATCAGTGTGAACGGTACAAGTATCTGAGCTGTTCAAGCACAAATGATGCATCTAATGAAGCCATTGACTGAGAGCATCAAGGGTGCTGTGGTCCACATGTGAACTGTGAATGTGTTCTCCAATGAAGTATTCATCTCAGTGGGTTGAATAGTTTGGAGACTGCAGTACCCATTGAGTGTAAGATGTGGCAAATATCTGAACAATTCTTCCAAACAGTCATGTTAACATTCAAAGAGAAACGGTCACGCCTGCGGCAGCTACCCGACTGTCACCTGCACGTTAGGAAGCAAGGAAGCAACTTATTTGGGTAAAATTTATCCACGCCCAATAAGCTGAAACCGTGTTAAAATCTACCAGAGCAGAGTTATTAAAGAGTCATCTCAACACAAATAGTGAACTTGCTAACATCAGCCTTGCACTGCTCCGCATCAGAGCATAGTCATAAGGAAGAAGACGAGTTTATGGAAGACTGTAGCTGTCTGTATGTCACATTTCCTTTGAAATAAATGAGAAGATATGTCTGTTTCATGTGGCTTGCTGTCAGATTATTGCAGCTTTTTTTCTTTCTTTTTTTTAAATGGAGTTAACCTTGTGCTGTAGCAGCAAATTGATGCTGCTAGTCGTAACAAAATATCTCCTGGAGTCTGAAAACGCATTGGTCCACATAACACTGGTGAAATTTTTCCTGTCTACGCTTAAAGGTGCATTATGCAGGCTCCAGGATTTTTGCTGACGTTGAAATAACACCGGTGTCGTACACGCAGATGGGAGAAGAGAAAAAAAAAAGCTAACCATTAGGACTTCACAGGGTTTTTTTTTTTTAGAGGCGTAATGTCTTCTGAGGTAAGAAAATTAGTAATGTTATTTTGTTATATAATATTATATAGAAATAATGTTTTATTTTGAACGGAAATCTTTCATATTGAGTCAATAGTCATTTTTTAGAGGAAAAACATAGCCACCCTTTTAGTTGGTCAACAACGGAAAGGCCAGGCCACCTTCGGGAGCACAGGGAAAGGTGCTCCACAAGGTGGCTTGGCCCGTTGGCCCGGTCCAGTCTGCTCAGCCATTTCAAAGGTTCGGGTCGCTCATAACAAACAAATCATTGCTTCATGCGCTGGTTCGCTCAGGTCCGTGCCAGACAGATCGCAGTTGCGAGATGGAAAAGGCTGCTGGTCTTTGGTCCATCACAGCGGCAGCGGAGACTCTCAACAGCTGAACAACAGTTGAAACGGTTTCAACGAGAGCGCACTAATTTTACACGTCAGGCAATTGTAAGGGCATGTATGGGAAAGAAAAGATATAATATTTAACTTCAAAACTTGCGCAATGCACCTTTAAATTATGTGTTTTAGCACATTTTGCTCTTCTCCTGCAAAGCAAACTTGTCAACCTGTCGCGGGTTTTTGGGCTCGTTTTTAACGTCAAGTCGCTTATTTGGGCTTGGCTTTCTGTCCCCCAACAGAACCTTTTTCCTGACAACTGCGCCGCTCAACAAGCGCTATTAAGGAGACCTGCTCAGGCTGCTGCTGCATTACAGACAGTGCAAGCCGGCTAAAACATCTGTCCGCATAAACACATACACCTCGCCCCGAAGTGTTTCTGAACTGTCAGACAGTGCTGTTGTTGAGCCTTGGTGCTCTTTGCCCTGCTTCTCTCCCCTCCCAGCAGAGCCCAGGACCATTACCAGTCGCCAGCTTTCAGATTGTGAATGCCTGCGTTTAACTGTCTTCCTGCATGTTACAAAAGGTCCCAGATAAAATCAATAGGAGAGCAGGTGTCCCATGTTATTTTGATCAGTTTTAGCCACACATAGCAGCTCGGGAAAACTGCTAGAGTGGCTGAAGTTCCCTTAGAGAACGAGTTGCATGCACGTCGCCTTCCGAAACGCAGCGGTTGCTGTGTGATTGTTGCATTTAATGCAGTGGTACATTTTATATGACGAGGCCACAGATGTCGAAAAAACACTGAATGAACAAGACGAACCATAAATAACCACAACCACCCCAGATGGTGACACTGGGCATAATATTTATCCCTCTGTTTAGACAAAGTATCAATATAAAGTTTTCTGCTCAATCAATGCATGTAAAACGTTAAAATATTTTGTTTGGATGTGGACTTTGCTTTTTAAAATGTATGAATATCCAATGTATTCCTTTTTTGTAAAATGTGCAATCAGAACAATTTTATCAAACAATAGCCCCATATGTACATAGGTGCTAAATCTTAATTATAATAAATTAGGGGAGCCAAAATCTGCCTTTTTATGTACGCTTGTTTGGGGAAAATGTTGAGGGTTGTGACCCCTAAGACAATGTACAATGGGTATCATTTTTAAAGAAAACAAAATGCATTTTTACATTTACATTTGAACAAAAATAAAGGCATTTCAAGTTAGTTACAGCCTTTTCAGTAATGGAAAAGACAAATGAGCAGATTTTTGTATGTTTCCACTGGTGTTTCTGACCAATTATCTTCTGTGGTGAACTCGCAAGTCCTTGAAGTTGAAAGGCCTCCTTGCCATCACCCTAATCTTTAGCTGCCTCTGTAGACTTTCTATCATATTCAAGTTGGGACTCCAAAACATTAAAGTTACTGCCTGTCAGAAATAAATAAAAAAAAAAAACATGTGGATCAAATCGAAAGATTACTTTAAATAAATATGTATGTGTAAATATGTAAATCTGCCAGGGATATGAATGATTTTTGCTCAACTGTGTTTTACTTGCTTTGAAAACCTAAAATATATTTCTCACCTCATAGAGAAAAGAATCGCACCAAAAGTAGATTTTACAATTTTCAAATGTGAAATCTCTTCATTAAAAGAGTGAACTATTTTAGCCAGCCTGTTCAGCCCAGCAATGCAAATATTTTGTAGACACTTAAGGAACGATAGGTTCAACTGTCCCAGTGGTTAAGGTGTGAAAAAGACATTTAATAACCTTTAGCGGACTGGGCTCACCTCGCAGTCCAGTTTGATGTGTTTGGCAAATGTTGTGTGGATCTCGGTGAGGGAGCAGCTGAGCCTGCCGGTGGAGATGTCAATCAGATCCTGTAGTGAGTACATGTCGTCATTCTCAACAAAGTGCTGGCGATCCTGCAGCTGTGGAGCACAAACACAAAGGAAACATGAGACAAAAGCCGAGCAGTGTAGACTAGAACCTGCGCTGGCACCTTCGATGCAACAACTTTGCAGGCAAAAGGTTTATTGTAAGCCAGGAAACAAATATTTTGTTCAAAAATTCACCTGTATGTATTAACGTGTTTAAAGTTTTCATTTCCAGCTACCTCATTCCTTCTCCTGAACAAAGAAACAAAACTTTACTACACTTTCTGGTTCTTCTGCGCTAATGGCAAAAAAAAGAAGTGGTTATTTCTTATTCTGTTATACTTTATTATTATGTACTCAAATATTTGTTAGGAATTACATTTTTTCAATTTCCTAAATATTTTCTTAACATTTTGAGTTGCTAAATAAAGTATGATCGACCAGCATATGTAGTTGTTTGCTGCCCAAGAAAAATCCGTTCATGGACACAATAAAAAAGCTTTTATATGATTTGGTTAATCCAAATCATATAAAATTGTTTTAATAACAAGCAATGCAAATATTAAAATAATAATGAGAAATATTTCCAAAGAGAAGTGTTGAGTAAGGTGAAATTAAAGTAAATATTTTTTAAAAGATTTTTATCAACTGAGCGTAAGGGGGCACAATTTCACCACCAGGGGGCGGTGTTTCACTCAACTTTACCAATTAAAAATAACTTTGATATTTGTTAGATCGGTAATGCAAACAGTTACTGACTTGAAGCAGCAGCCGAGCTTCCATCGCCTCCTTGCAGGTAATGAAATAGGGTTTCATCAACAGAATATCATGACGAAGTTTCTGTGAATGACATCCCAAAACAGACACACACAGATAACACTTTATGCCTGGACTCCAGTCATGGGATCGCAACACTCAACTAAAAATGTGCCGGTGCTTTTTTTTCTTTTCTTCTTATCATAATCATCGGCAGCTTGTAAAAAATTAGGAAGAACCAAAACATAAATGAGACAAAGATCTTTAACAGAAGCCTTTTTGTTACATGCAGACTTTATGAGCCTAAAATTGGAAATGTTGCAAAGCTGTCTCAGTTTCCCTTCGGAGAAAAAAAACAAAACAAAAAAACACAACATCGGGGAATGCATACAGGAAAAAAAAAGAAAAAAACTCACTAAAACAAGCTGCTAACAACAGCAGAGTTTTTTTAGAGTGGTTAGAAAACACAGAAAAATCTATCTGAGCTGTGGTTCAGTCACATTCAATTTGAGTTTGCTAATGTGCCTCCAGGTGAATCCGTGCTTGAGAAACCCGATACAGACAAAGAGGGGTTTAAAACGGGCATCTGGGACAAAAACTGGGACAAAACTTCAATTTCACCATTTTTAGGCAGAAGAAGCGAATAGAGTTACTCACCCTGATCTCAACCAGTTCCTCCACGAAGTTGAATAGCAGCGGATTGATTTCTTTCAGCTTCAGCACAGGTCGGGGCATCATGAGTGTCAGGTAACGCATCGAGGAGCGACAGACCTGAGCGAGAGAAAACATCCTGTCAACACAGCGACTAGAGAAGAACCTGGAGTCAGTTCGTACAAGCAGGCACAACGCTGGAGGTCATATTTGATTTTGCAACACAATATTGCTAATTTTAATTTAAAAATTCCCCTGTGTCCAGAGTTGATGCAGTAAAAATAGTGAGATGCCACAGCTTTTTAAACTTTTCACAGACATTCTAGGTACATAGTTAGACCGTATTAGATGGTGATCAGTGGGTTGCTTTGGGATTAGATTGTATATATCGGCGGAAACGATCATGTCATCGTCAGTAAAGTGGACCAAAACTCCCATTTTGAATTTTTTTCATTAGACAACCTACAATTCCCAGCCCCAACTTATTCACTTCCCAAAACATGGAGAACATTAGTGCCACGGTACCTTTTTTTTTTTTTTTTTTTTTAGCAATGCCTCAATTTTATCCTCAAATTATTGGCACACATCAACCAAAATAAATTTTTAAAATGAAAAAAAATCTACAGGAACTTGTTGAATCGACTGGTTAAGAACTCCCCAAGGTGTTTGGAAAAACTGGAGGGACGGTGGCAAAACCATCACATTCGTGGAAGAAATGTGGTGGGGAAAATAAAATCTGTAATGGCCGTGGTGGTTGGTGATCACTGAATGTTTGGTGAAATCAAGCCATATAAAAAAAAAATAATAATAATAATAATCTCCCAGCTATTGTCAACTATGTGAGAGCTTTAAAAGGTAGCCACTATGTAGCCTCGAGAAAACCACTGATCACTGAAGCTAATTGACATAAAAAGGCATAAATCGGCGAGGTAGCATAAAGATTGAACTCTGGAGCAATGAAAGGTCATGTGGCTTGACGAGCTCAGATTCACCCCGCTCCAGAGGAATGGGCACATCAGGCTGAGATGAGGGGTGCATGAAGGGATGAACCCCTCCTGCACGGTCAATGGGCAGTGTGTGTAGTGTACAGCAAAACAAACTTTTGTTTTAAATTATTTTTTATTATTGATTTTTTTTTTATTAAAAAAGAGAAATCATATTTCCTCTTTTTTAATGATTAACAAAGAGGAAGTATGATTTACCAAGAACTGTGGTTTAATAGTTAATTCGGTTGCCAAGGAAACATCCCCATAATCTACCAAAATGGAAAGATCATGAAGCTTATCTACCGCTGCTGCTTGTTGTAAGAAAGCTGCATAAACAGAAATAAAAGGAATGAAAGACGCAGAAACATGATTGTTGAATGGTTTGAGAACCGTAAAATTATTATTTTATAGCCTATTTCTAACAGTTTATTGAAGAAACAAGCAGATCCTTAACTGCACTCATTGCACGCTCCTAACTTTTGCACTTTTCCATGCCTGCTGAGGATACCTTGCGCGGCTCAAACTCCCAGTTGTGGATGACCCGAGCTGGGATGATGGCCGTGTCGTTCCAGTGGCACGTGCTGCAGTAATATTGGCCCGTGTAATCGCATTGTCTGGCCTCGCTGGGTACACCCCCTGAAACGTAAACAAGGCACATTACCGTCGAGCTGGGGTTAAAAATAGAGAAGTTTCAACCACATGAAGTAAACCGCTACATGTGGTTGAAAACTCCACACTTTTACAAACTCAAATTTTCAAATCAATTCAGTTTGTTTACATACATGACAACATATCACCTCAAGACACTTTACAAAGTCAATCATACAGACAGATTGGTTAAAACGTTTTCCATCTACGGAATTCATCCATCCTTTTATAGCCAATTCTTAAAGTATAAATACAAAACCTCTTAAAGGCAGATTTGGATAACTCAAAGGATCACATCATTTCCATGTCATTCTTTCAAACCCTGCAAATCTGTACTCACTCAGTGAAATAGGAGCGCGGCACTCTGCACAGCGGTAGTCCTGCCGATCTAGTCCTATCTCTGGACAGATGCTCAGCTCGTACTCCGACTGGTGGCTAACCTTTGACCGGACGCAGGCCTTCGTGATCTGGTTCATGCACTTACTATGGCAACGGTAATAGCATCCTGAAACAAGAAAAACACAACTGCATGCTATGACAAGGCATGCTAAAATCAAACAGGAACTTGTTCTACTGACTCAGACAAAAACGCTGATTTTATCTCGCATGCCTGAAAGCTGCAGATCTGTAAATGCTAGAGCAAGTATAACTGCCTCTTAACACTCCTGGTGACTTTAAACTGGCATAAATGAAGCAACAAAGTTTAAATGCAACCTGCTTGAGCTCAAGAAACTGAGACTGCCTCTGACTTCCTCTCCAGCAGTCCGAGCCAAACTACCCGTTTCATTTCTTCATTCGGACAGACAATAGACCTCCGAAAAACTGTTAGTTATTAGTTATTGAGTAATAATAAAGTATTACTGACTAAAATAAACCATGCGTGTGGAGCTTCCCTCTCAGCTGTTATTAAGCCAGCTGTCGGGGTGTGAGGCAGAAGATATTCTAGTTTAAACCCGGGGTCCGCAATGTGTGGTTTCAGAGCCGCATTTGGTTCTTCAGACCCTCCACTGTGGCTCTTAAGAAGTTTGGCCAAAAATGCTGAAAAATTGAGCAATGTTTGCAAATGTAAAGATAAAGGTAGCAGTTTCTCCTAAGCATGTTGATGCATAACATGACACTAACAGATCAATGAATATTCTTTCTGATATTATTTTTTGTCAGTAGAAAGCATTTTTTTTTTACATCATTTTATATAAACCTTGAATGTCCCATTGAAGAAAATCTGTTAAACCTAAAAAAAAAAAAAAAAAAAAAAAAAATAAAAATTAAACTGCTCTTTAATTTAAAAGAGCTAAACATTTTCAGCAGTAAGACTCGTGTTGCTTTTGTGGCTCTTTAGTTTAGCTGGACCGAAGGCAAAACTGGCTTTTAGGGCTGTAAACATTGCTGACCCCAGTCACCCCCACGCTGAGATATAACAGAGGTGTTATTTTATCTCATCTAAATGAGTCTCATCCTTCTTTAGTAGTGGGTCTTAATTTTAATATCCAGAGCGAATCCAGCAGGACTGCAGCTGCATCACATATTTTCTGGGTTCTTGATGAATGAATGGATCCGATTGGAGAAAAAGTTGCAGGACAAACACACCGACTACTATTTGTTGCATTTTTAAAACACATTTAAAAATCAAACTTTTTAGTGTACTGACTGGCTTAAAACTGCAGTTTTGTTTTATATGTATCCGTTACCATAGACATATCTGTTCATAATGGATTAGGAAACTCCCGAGGTAAATGTATGAACTGATCAGCTGTGCAGGAACTATTAGAACCTTGAAAAGTTAATCTGTTGTAATTCTAACTCAGAAATGTAAGACTAGACTGCAGAAGCCCCATAAAGTCGTTAAACGTGAACCTGTGTACTTGCGAATCATACATAACTTGCTCTTCTCTACATATGAGCTGCGGTTTTCTGCACTAACAACCCCCCCCCCCCGCAGTGCTGTATTTACCTGTGCAGGTATACCAGGTCTGGATTAGACCCCAGATGATGGCACTACACTTGTCACAGGTCTGTTTCACACTCTTGCTCTTCTCCTTTGAAAAGCGGTGCTCCAGAATGATTCTCAGATTAGGCTCATCTTCCTCTGGGTCCTTTGGAGGAGAACATGCAAAATGAGACTGACTTTGGGATAACGTGAGCTTTAAAAATAACCTTTTGTGGTTGTGTTTAGCAATACAATCGAAAAGGCGGAGTTCAGTATTCCCTTTAGTATGATTCAGTGAGGCCAATTGCTAGCAGGCCACTCACATTTGTCAGGAATGTTTAGAAGTTTAGAAGATAAAAAAAAAAGTTGCTCAATCAGCAGAAAGCACCCCAGAACCTCATCAGCATCAAGTCACGCAGGGCTCAGTCCCAACCTTAAGCTCCTGCAGCTTGAGTCGCAGGTGGATCAGTTTGACCACGGTGTCTTTTTGTCTCTCCGAATGCTCCGGAAGCTCCAAGATCATCTTCTTACATTCTTCTATGGCCTGTTTCAGCTGCTCCACGTCCGAGGCCACAAAAGAACCCTGAAACAACATAAGTTTAATACAAAACGAGGTTTATTTAAGATGGGAGAGCTTCTACTTTGGAGCGGTTGGACCGAACCTCAACAGGAAACAGGTTTAGATAAATAACAGACAGTAAGATAATCGGTTCAAATAAATAGACCAAGTAAGAAAATATAGCAAAAAAAAAATCATCTAAAATATGAAATGTGTGGCGTGTATTTTATTCAGTCCCCCACCTTGAGGTCTTATCATATTACTGAACTTTTTGTAATTGAATTACAGTTGATGGAGAGACGTGTGAACTGATATTTTCAAGCTTCACCTCAAACATTCATTTAGATTTAGGTCTGGACTTTGACTAGGCCCTTCTAACACATGAGGATAAACAATATATTGGATCTGTCTAGCTTCATATTTAGGGTTGCTGTCCTCCTGATAGGTGAACTTCTCCTCCAGGGTTTCTTCTAACACTGCCCAGTGTTTCGCTGCATCCATCTTCTGATCAACTACAGCAAGCTTCCCTGTCAGAGCTGAAGTTAAGCATCCCCACAGTATGATGCTGCCACCTCCGTGTTTCACCGTGAGGAAAGTGTGTCCAGGGTGATGGTATTTATTACTTTTTTTTCTCCACACACAGCACTTTGCATGAATAGGAAAGTTCGACGTTGGTCTCATCTAACCCGAGTAGCTTCTTCTACATGCTTACCCCACGTGGCTTGTTGTATGGCAGGTCATCTAATAGCTTTCTCTCAAAAATTACTTTCTTATTGCCGTTCTTCCCTAGAGCCCAGATTATTGAAGCGCCCGGCTAAAAGTCATCCTGTCAAAAGGTTCTCCCACCTGAGCTGTGGACCTTTGCAGACCCTCCAGCGTTACCATGGGTCTCTGGGCTGCTCTCCTTCTCCGGCTGTGCTGTTTGTGTTGGTCTACGCATTAAACTCCAGTAAAATACACTAAGGTTTGTGCTTGTGTGTAAACAATTTGATAATTTTAAAAAAAAAGCTTGGTCTATTAATGGTTTATATTCTCCTATTTTAATGACCTATTCATTAGACAAAGTCTCATAGGTTACCATACACAGGTTGGAAACGTGAGGCAGGATGGTTCCTCTGAGCAGCGCTGTTTGTTCTCTCGTCACCAATGATGCAAACGTTAACCCCCACAAAAACAGAGTAACTGATCATTTTTCAGATCCCATTTCTCTCAAATACAAGACAATCATGGGATTATTGGTCTCTGGGAATTTTGAGCGCTCAAAGACATTCTCTTTCATCTGTGTGAATTACGGCGTGCTGCAGTTTGATGCTTTCAGTGTGCTCCGGTGATAAGAGCGAAGTCCGGCTTCAGCTGTAAAAACAGAACCGAGTCCTGGAAAGCGAAAAGTGAACTGATCCTGTCCGTTTTCAAAAGCACCATGCAGAAAAGGCATTTCAAACTCACCACAGGTCTGGAGAAATGATCCTCAGCTAGGCCGAGGTCCATGGTACGATCAGAACTGTGGGTTTTGGTCCCGTGGAACAGCTCAGCTGTTGCTTCTAAGAAGACAGAAACATGACTTTAAGCTCTCCCTCCAAGCACGGTGGCGCACTTTGATCTGTGAAGTGTCCTCAGCCGAGTTTCCACCCATAAGAATCACAAACAGAAGAACAACCTGCTTTAAACAGTCTAGTAATGTTTGACCAAGCGGTCTATATGGACATGTGAACATTGGCGTAAAAAACAGGAAGATCAGCCGGTTAAATGAACTCTGAAGTGCAATTCATTCTGCTACATGAAAAAATGTGACGATAAGCTCAAAAAAAAAAAAAACCTTTTTGGGTGTGTGTTTCTTTTAAATCGCAGTATTTTATTTAATGTTTATTTAACCTTTGTTCATACAGGGGGTCTCATAAAGATCCAAGATCTCATTTACAAGAGAGACCTGTTTTGATAAAAGAAATAACAACAAAAAAGTTGCAGACGGTAAAAATGCAAATAATTAAAACATGCGACTCAAATTAAATAGGCTAATATGAGCTGACCTAAAAACAGGGGCAGATTTTGTTTTGTTTTTTTACATTGTGAGCAGGACGGTAGGAGAAATGCCGATGTGACATCCTGACCAAAAGGAAAACCTGAAATCCTTAGTCATTGTATCGTTTTTAATAATGATGATGAGAAAAGCCAGAGTCACAGAACTACACCAAAAATATAAGAGAAACAATAATGCTACTTTGTAAATCTTGTATTGAATCCATATCAAACATCCAGGTTAGTCCTACTAGAATAAACTTTATTCTAAGAAGATGCTAAAAGATGAAAATATAAACACATTTAACACATTTTTTTGGCAAAGACTGAAGAAACTCCATATCAACACTGATCATATGCATTTGTGATAAAACAAACAAAAACATGTAGACAAATGTTGTTTTTACCTGCGTACACGTCAGAGCAGAACATCTTTAGCCTCTGAGACGGACAAATTACAACAAATCAGAGCAGATAAAGTGGCTGAGAAGCTTTGCTTTTACAAATGGTCCCAAATCCTACATTAAAGGAAGCGTTACTTAGTTCCTGCTTAGACTGTTGCTTCTCATTTGCTCTGGTTTAGCGCCGGCATTTCCCACTTCCTGTTTTAGAAGGCTGGAGTCACAAGAGTTTATTTTGCATTTCTTTCAATGCTAGGATTTGTCTGACGTTAAAACTGAGCAACTCTTTGTTAAAAGTAGATTTGAAGAGGAATGCCTTGCACCACGTGTGAGGAAACTACATCCCATTGGCAAGTAAGTGACACTAAGGAAAAGCAGATAATGGAGAAGTCAAATCTGTATTTTGATTAAAGATGATGTGACGTGACAGGAAGGAAGGGACCGAGCTAGATGGAAGCAATATTTCATTAATAATACACATGAAGTTTTCACGTATTCCAATTGTTTATGTTTTTAAAAGGAATTTGCCAAAAAAAAAAACGATCCTGTAATTTCACACTTAAACTGCACAAGTATCACAGGAGGTGCGTCAGGGTGAAACTTTTTCTCTTTAAGAAATATGTGAAGACTGGACTCAACTTTACAAGAGAGCATTTAGATAAAAATCTTGACTTCTGGAACAATAGTCGAAGGAAAGACGAGTTTTAATTATTTGGACACCAGAAAAGAGAGCGTGTTTGGTCTAAACCAAACAGAGCATTCATAGGAAAGAGCCTGATCCCAACTGTGAGGCAGAGTTGGGAGTGTCCTGGCTTGGGGTTGCTCTGCTGCAGCAGGACTTCTTCTTCTTCTTCTTCTTCTTCTGTCAGCTTTTTGATTTTAGGGCTCGCCACAGTGAGTCATCTGTCTCCAGCTAACCCTATCTGCTGCATCTTCTTCTTTCACACCAACTACCTTCACGTCCTCTTTAACTCCATCCATAAATCTCCTCCTTTTTATTTAAAAATAATATAGTTATAGATATTATGTTCCATGTTCAAGATAAAGTCTCCCAAAGTGTTGAGAAAGAGTTTTAAGATGCTATTTTTTTCAGCAAGTTTATTTGTTTAAGGATTGCATTATAGGCTGCGTTTATTCATTTTTATTTAGAAATAACTCAGTCATTTTAAATTCATATTTCTTGTGTTCAATGTTTAAGATGCTGTTTAAAAAAAAATAACAGTTCAACGAAAACACATTTTTTTTACTTTTTTAATTTAGACATTTTGAAATAACAAAATTTTGAGTTGCATTCATAATGCCGTGACATTTTCTTTAAGTTATCATACTGTCAGAATTTCATACCAGCCCATGCCTAACAAAAAGAATTAAATTTAAAAAAAGCCCATAAACCAACTTAAATCTTAAATAAAACTCAGCACAACATTTATTGGAGTTCTCTAGTTTCACGTCCCTCTCCCCGATGATCCCCAGTGTGGCGTGTTCCCCAGATTAATACTGGGTGGAGGATGCTTTTGCACTGCTGGAAGACCTTGTAGATGGGAGAGTTAGAAGGAAACGCGGTTTCAGGGATCAATATTTCCTGGCCAAGGAAATTGTTTTCTATAACCTAAAGAAGAGACTAGCTACACCTCCCTCCCAGGTGCTGAAGGACGGCTCTCCAACCCTCAGAGCGCAGTGTGCTTACCGCTCACCCATGCAGTGCAGCCTCCGTCGGCTTCTTAAAATGTTTTTTTTTTATATTATTTAGGGTTTTTTTGGTGTGGGGGAGGGGGGTCTTTATCATTGTGGGGGAAACCTCTCATTCCTCCTGATCTCGCTCCCTTCTCTGAATGTCGATCTGGACGCACAGAGGAATACGGTTTTCCTCCAACGTTTAAAACAACAATCAGGTTTAATTTTTCACAATTACTTTTAATGTGGGGAACAGCTGTGCTTTTACCTCTGATTTACAAATTTAATAAACACCTGTCTGTGAACTTTTTCCAAAGTTTTCCTGCCATTTCTCCGTGGCTGCCACATCACCATGATTAAAAAAATAAAAATAAAAATAAATCAGCTGACCCATTTTTAACACATTAACATTCATGAGGCGCTTTGGTTTGACCGTTTATGGGTTAATCTGGGCGTGTTGAGGTCAGAACCTGAGGCGGAAGGATTCAGGTACAGCCGTGATCTAAAAAGGAAGATTACATGTTGGTGTGCGTGCGCATGGTTTTATAAAGTTACAATTTTCGGGGAGGCGTACGCCATTTTCTTTTTGTTGGCGCCTGTACACTTTTATAAATGAGACGGCAGATCTTGATCTCACTGAGATGCTGTGAGGATGACTTGAAATGGGCTGTACAAGCAAGAAAGCGCTCAAACATCTCACTGCTGAAAGTGTGGGGTGGGCAAACCTTCCTCAGATGATTGGCAGAGACTGGTGGAAGATTTTCACTGAACTTATTTCAGCCTAAGGGGTTAAAACTATCAGAGGGTAGGGTGTCCTTACTTTTTCCTCAGCTACAATAAAAAATTTAAATAAATCTTTCATTTAATGAGTAAAACAAGCCAAGTTTTTGGTCTTTCCCTTTCTTTTCCAGAGGGGAAAAACTACACTAGCCAAGGACATACGATCACGTGATCATCTCTCGTTTATACTTGTGCTTTTTCTAACATGTCAGAAAAAAATCAACAGTTCTACACAGCAGTGGTTAACGATGCCGATCTTTACCATGTTTGTGGGATGCCTTCCCTCCTTCAGGATGATCTTCCTCTTCCCCACGATCAAAGGGATTGAGGCGAGCTTGACGGAAATGTGAAAGTCTCTCATCGTACTCCATTTCATTGGCTACATCTGAGGAGGACAAAAGCCATCAATCTCACACACAGAGGGTGAAATCCACTCCTTTTGTTCCTATTTAGTTAGAGCTAGAAGGCTTCTTAATGGAAGCTGGCTAGCTAATGTGTCCGCTTGATAACTGTGTATTTCAAAGTGGATTCCCATTCAGATCCCATAAACTGCTAAAAGTATCACCTGTGTATAATCTCCTTTGAATATACCAACCATTGGAGTACTTTCAAACTCTACTGAGTGTGTATTTGGAGCATGGATCTCATCAACTGGTATTAATAAACACTATGATGAACGAGCACATTTTGACAGATTTATGCAATGATGTTTTTCACAACAGACTATGACCTCAATCGTGCGAGTGCGTCTGCACGGCGATCATTTCCAACAGAAGTAGCGGATGATGCAGCAGTTCTGCAGGGAAGCCTTGAGAACCGTCCTAATGGATTACAGCGTATGCAGCGGGCCAAGACATGATCGATGAAGCTCTTCCGACAAGAAAACTTGGCCGTTGACTCTGCGCCAGTCCTGAGAGCCAATTTCGCCGCTCTCAAACGTGGCTTGAACGTTTCTCTGCAATCTCACTAAATCTAATTAAACACCTTTGAAGGGTTTTGATCAAAATGAAACCTACAAATGGGCTTAGTCACAGCAACTCTGATCAGTTGTCTTGTGTGACGTCATCGGACGCATGGAGGCATGTTTCTGGAGGGTGGATTGCATTGTGAATAAACGAGGACTTAAAAACAAAGTAGCAAAACAAAGTAAACAACCATCCACTGTATGTTGTTGTCTAGGCTTTTCAACCCTACACGCCTCTGCCCTCACACAGGGGTGTGTGTGCTAGAATCTATAGGAACAAAGAAATGATTTATTCCTCTGCATTGGTCAAATTTAATGCAATAACGACGCTTGTCATACTAATTTGTCTAAATTTTCTATTGCTCTGGTTTCAGACTCTGAGTTCAGCCAATCAAACGCTGCAGGCAATTAAAAGCTTCGCCAGGAAAAGCTGGAAGCCTCATCATAACCAAGCAGGTCTCCTGTTGGCTGGTCTCCTCACCTGAGCAACACTTCAGCCCTTACTGGCTAAAACGACCCGGAACATATGGCACACAACAGGTTTCAGCCATGATTCCACCATGAGAGAGCACATAAACACCACCCCGGCTAACGCTAGCGAGCTAACCAGCTTCAAAGAGCCCTTCGTCTTGTGTTGTCTGGATGCTAAGCTGACCCGCTGACAGACGGAAGCTTACCCCGTTCACTGCCGTGTTCTCGTCGGACAACAGGCAGCTGCTGAACGTGGTTCTGTGGAGACTACTGTTGATAACATGGGCAGCTGTCCGAGTGTTGTTTTGCCGCTGTCATCAGCTGTACATCAAGGCGAAAAAAAAAAAAAACGACCAAGTTCCAGCTGCTTCCGGTTTGATTCCTTCAAAGTAAGATCCTTCAACTAGCGCCCGTGCGCGTTTGACGTGAGATCATTAGGAGGAAATACGCATTAAGATCAAACTTTAACAGCATTTGCATTATATTTATGTCTCGTGTGTTCGTTTTTATTTCAATGCAATACTTGAAAACTAAATTTGTGTTCTGCGTTTTTATTTTGAATTCTATTTACCATCAGATGCCAATGCGTCCAACCAAAAAGTTAGAATCCTTGAAGTGATTTCCAAACTTCATACTGCTCAAAAAAAGTAAATGAACACTTTGGAATAACATCAGATGTCAACTGTTAAAAAAAAACAAGTTGGATATCCTTACTGTTACTGATAACGAATGCCATGTTGGGAACAAAATGATGCCACATCATTTAATGAAAATGATCAAACCAAAGAGGGCTTAATCTGAAGTCAGACAAGGTTAAACTGAAAAAATTATGTGTCAGACAATTTGCTGAAATGTCCTTGCAGCAATTCAAAATGTTATTTAGTTTGTATGCCCCCACATCCATGCATGCATGCCTGAACACATTGGGGTATCCCAGCTTCTCCAGACCCTTTCACATCTCCCTCACGAGCTCAGAGTGAACCTGCTCCTATGAGAGCAGAACAACTGTCTCCTGGAATCTCCTCCGTGCTCTTGAGACTGAGCTGGGAGTCACGTTAAACCTTCTGGCCATGGCACACAGTAGGACAGTAGGAGTAGGACTGCCTGTGCAACCTCTGTGGGGTCCAGGCATCACCTCATGCTACCAGTAGCAACACTGACCCTGGTCAAATGCAAAACTACTGAAAAGCAGTAAAAACAAAATGAGAAAAAAAATTATCTGTGCCCTCCCACTGCAGAACCACTCCTGTTTTTGGGGTTGTCTCATTGTTGCCCCTTCAGTGTACCTGTTATTAAATTAATTAAGACATAAAATCCATGCAACACTGATTAACAACCCCCTCTACTGCTGAACTGACCAGATCAATAGTCCAGAAGTTTAACTAATTCAATGTTATGATCTGATTAAAAGGTGTTCAAGAAAAAAAATATCAGCAGTGTATGTTCCTAAGTCAACCAAAAATGTCTGCTGAATTTATGGTAACCTGAAATTTAATGGAGAAGATCAAGAAGGAGCCCACGTATAGCAATTTCTATAATAGAATAGAACAACCCTTTTTCTGTCCCTCAGCGGGAAAAATTCCCAGTGTGCAGCAACAAAAGTGAAAAATAGCACACACTCACACGCAAGTTAACCTTTAAATTTAAGATTTACATTTCAGTCAAACAATTTTTTAACAAGAAATAGAGATACATAAATTATACCTAAAGCTCCTAACAGGATTTCAGTTCTAAAAATAATGCTGAGATTTGCAAAGCTTGGGATAACCCTAGCCCTGCTTTAAACCTCTGCACAGCTTTCTGTTCCTTCGTGACATTTTGGTGTTTACTAATGTTCTAATGTTCTACCACCTTGGGCCTTCAAAGAGCAGCTGTGGGTTTTTTGTTTGGTTTTTAGCCAATAAACCACCAGAACATCACCAAACTATCTGGTTTACTTTGATCGTGCCAACCACCTGCCTACAACAATGGCTGTCTTGTAAACTTTCACGCCGCCTGGGGGTTTTTATGCATCATTTGAACGTGTGAACAGCTTAAAAAAAAAAAGCCGATGGCACTTTGGAGAGTGTCGGACGACATTATTCAGTGATTTCTCAGAGAAAATGCCTGTAGCTTGAAATGGTTTGTGCTTTCCTGGAAACAGTAATCATGAGGGTGTCATGTTGGAGCTTTACACAGAAAATGAAAAACAGGAACACATCTAACTGACAATTGCATCACTTGTTGGCCAGTTAACCACTGAAAACTATTATTTGGCTTAAAAAAAGGAAAATGGACACAAAAAAAGAGAAAGAAACAAACTGCATGTTTAGACCCATAATGTCCAGTATACGCCTAGAGCATCACTGGTGTTGTTTATTCCTCTTTTTTTAAATAGAAATCCCATTTCTAAGAAAAAAAAGACTGTTTCTAAGGGTAAATCATCCCAATAATAAAGAGATCTTAAAGGAATGTGTAAAATTCACTTTATGAACGTTTTTAACCTCAATAGCTTACTTTGAAATAACTTTTCTGTAAATGCCGTTCATAGTATATGTCATTCCTGAATACTTTTGGGAAAGTATCCTGTGGACTACTGAGACCAAAGTGGAGATTTTTGGCGGGGAGGTGGGGTTTCCATTGCATCTGGTGTAAAACTAACAAATAATTTCAGAAAAAGAACATCATAGCGAATTTCAAACATAATGGTGGTCGTGTGGTTGTAAGGGTCTGCTTTGCTTGCTCAGGACCCAAATATTCCTGTATCCCATTGAGATGGTGTAGCATGAACATGAACAAGCCATTAATGTCCCACAGTCCTTGAACATGGCAGAAATCTCGGGAATAAGGTGAAGAAGAGGGGGTCAGAGTTCCTCCACAGTGATGTGAAACACTCATTGCCTCTAAGCGCAAAAGCCTGATGGTAGGTTGCTTTGCCAAGGGTGGCACAATCAGTTATTGTTTATGGGGCGTTTACCTTTTTACATAGTGTTTAGAAATAACTCCTCACAGTCATTTAAAATCTGCCCTACTGAACTACAGATGACTGTCTTAATTAGATTTTCAATTAACGGCAATGCTAGTTAACAGTATGCTGGTTGGTTATAATTGACTGATTTTGTTTGTTTCATTGCAGCTATAGAGCTTTTTGTGTTTGCGATGAACAAAGCGGTGTTGTATGCCAGAAAAGAGGAAGTCATAACTCCACCTAACTCTGAACACGCCGTTCCCTGCAAATTAAGCAACACTCGACACTCCTTTAGCGTAATTAATTGAAGTAGCCGCTCGACATCAGGGTCACAGTTAAGCTCATAAGAAGGAAACCGATACAAGTTTTCAGAATTTAATTCCTGTAAACAGACACTGATTTGACAAAACTAAGTCGAGATGTGATTAAAAAGCTGATGTAAAGCTTCATTCAAGGCCCATTGAGCTCTCATGAACATGATTAAAAGCAAGATTTGGCAGTTTTGTGACCGTGTGTGATCCAAAATAAAGGATTAAAAGATCGGTTTGTTAGTTTTTCCTGAGTTGAACAGTGTTTTGTAGCTGCTTGTTGTTACTATGGATAAGTGTGATAAGTGTGTTGCCATCCTTGCTTGTCAGCTACTTGTCATGTTTGTTAAGAGTAAACTCGTGCGGGTAACAATTACAGACACAATGGTTCATCTGAGTTTACAGCAGGATTCTGGGTTGGGAACGAGGAGGAGAGGTACGTGAGGTGAGGGCCTTGATAGGATTTCTCCAGCAACCACAAGGATGAAGGACACAGCGCAATGGTATGCAGGAAGTGAGCATGAACACAGGAACTAGTTCCTGTGAAAAGGAAGGAAACAAAGGTAAGTCTTTGAACTCAAAGTAGGTTAAGACATAGAAGAAGGTCGGCCTGATTACCATGCATGAGCAAGACAATCTGGCATCTGCCTCAGGGAATCTGCTCCTCCTTATTGCCATAATCAATTAACCCATCACCGAGTTCATTGATGAGACGACAGATGAAAAATATCACAAAAGATACAGCTGGATTTGTTTCTCAAGCCCCAGACTTCCTAATTTAACAAAAAAAAACTAAGACATTCCTTCTTGTTGTTGGCTGTTTGTGTCAGGATCTCCGAGCTGTGGACTGGTTTCAGTTAATTAGTTGATTTGCCTCACCTGCTGTTAATGATCCCCAGCCTGTATTTAAGTTCCCTCTGTTTGTTTCTCCGTTGTCAGGTCATTCTGGTTTCATTCTGCGTTCCTCTGCATCCTCCTGTGATCCTCCCGTGTTCTCCCCTGCGCTGTTGCTGCCTGAGTTTTTGTAAGTTTTGCTTTCATTAAAATCTCCCTTTTTTCTCACCACGCTTCTGCCTCCGCCTCGTTGCCGCCTAGGTCCTCGCCACCACCATAATATGACAGTTTTCTACTTTGAATAAACCTTCCTATATTGATGTAGGCATGTCTACGTAGAAACCCATATGATTAGGACATCCTTCAACAGGCCTTTAATATCCATAAGTGAAATAATGGCACCTTAGGGTACAGTATAATGGCTGCAAAGACACCAGAAAAACAATCCAAGTGCTTCATAAGGCTCTACATTGCAAGAAACTGCATAATCTCAAATGTGCTTCATAAATTCCGATAGAAAACAAAACCAGATGAAGCAAAGCAATTCACTGCCGCCAATTTGAAGATGAAATAGCAACGACCAATACTGCACTATGACCAATATTTCAATTGTTCCAACATTCTTAACATTTGTTCACAGGTTCCAGACTTCAGCTAATCATCGACAGGAAATTATGCAGTTTCATTTACAATTACTCTCAGTTTAAATTTCTTTAAACTGTCCGTTTTCTGGGATATATATATATATATATATATATATATATATATATATATATATATATATATATATATATGAATAAAAATAAAAAAATATATTTTTTTCAATTAATATATTAAAGTTTAAAAAGATAATAAAAAAAATTAAATTAAAAATATATAACTATATATATCTATATATAGATATATAGATATAAAATAAAAAAAAACTCTATGTTTGTCTATGTGAAGCGCCGTATCACCAAAGCAAATTCCTTGTATGTGTCAAATACTCCTTGGCAACAAAGCTCTTTCTGATTCTAATTCTGAAACCCAGAAGCTCACAGAGAGGGTCCTACTGTTTTCTGTCACAACTATGCCATTTTACTTTGACTGTAGCTCAGGCACCTCTGCTCTCGCTTCTTCTTCATGACCCTTCAACTTCATAAAAGGAAACCTCCACCTCACGTATTGCTGGGTGATAAACTGTAACTTACAATTAGCCCATTCTATTTTGTCAGCATTCAGGTTTTACCACTAACTTAAGCCTGGGTTACGCTGCTCTTCTCCCACCCGTTCCTGGAGGCTCCCCTCTCCAGCCGGCTTGGTGGCTGCTCTGAAATGACCCTTATCCCCTGTTGTAGCCCTGATTATGGCACTCAGTGAAACATTTGATATCTACAGTGGTTTGCAAAACTAAAAATAACTTTGAAAGTTTTTTACATTTACTTGAGTTACAACCACAACTTTCCGTGTATTTTATTGGGATGTTTATGTGAGACAAATATAAAGCAGCGCACGGATTTGAAGTGTAAGAACTACACAATCCACAACTCAGGTGAGATGGTCTATTGACAGGGGAGCTGTTAGTAGTGCAGTATACAAAGAAAGCTATTGCTGAAATGCTTTATTTCAACTTGGACATGGAAACAAATAGACACAGATGCAGAACTGATATAGGTCAATGCTGGAAGAAAACAGGCCAGAGGCTGCAACAGACTAAGACAAAGGTTCACCTTTGATGGGTCAAAGATCCTGAACAAACAACCTGAGCTATCATAGTATGGAATGATTTATATATATATATATATATATATATATATATATATATATATATATATATATATATATATATATATATATATATATATATATATATATGTGTGTGTGTGTGTGTGTTAGAATGGCCCAGTCAAAGTCTACAAAAGTATTGACTGACGGAGCTGAATGCAGTGCCTGGCACAATTTTCAGATATCGATCTGCAAAAGGAAATTGGAAAATCATAACTACTTTTCGTTCTACTTGACAAGTATACAGTACTTCATGCAGGTCCATCACATAAAATCCCAACAAAACACTGAAGTTTATGGCTGCAATGCAAGAAAATGTGAAAAAGGTTTAAGGGGTGTGAATCCTGCTGCAAGGCACTATACCATATTGGCTTCTTGGAATAAATGAGTTTCTTTTTGAGATAAATAGACACACATTTTTTAATTAACTTAGTTTTTATTATGAAAACAATAAGAGTAGAAAGGTCACCAGCCAGGGGTTATCTCTTTTTATAATAGCACCACACTGACCATTCCACGCATAATAACACAAGTAAAAACCACAGCTTTCATTGGAAATACTTTACATCCAGAGACATGTATTTGCAGGTTTACAGGAAGTAAAACAATAATTAAAGACACTCAAAAGGCTGTAATCAAATCTAAAACAACGCTACAAGACCAAGGACAATGCTTTGGCTTTTTTTCTTTAAAAGAAATTACAAACCTCCTATTCCAAGCCCTCACATGAAGAGGGTGGACTAGTTTCTGATCTCTAGTGGAAACAGAAAGCCACCCCTAAGCTAGAAAGTGATGTGTTGAATCTATTTACATGGAAAGCACATAGCTACATGTTTGTTTGTTTTTTCAATCGTTGGCATCAATACTTTCTTCTGAACTGCGTTTATAGGCACAGGTGTGCGGGTTATATGATGGAGAACATTGAGTCTCATAAGAAATATTATATTTACAAGAAAAAAAGAAAACGTTTCAGTTTTTAGGCCACGGTCTACTTCAAACTCGGATGTACTTAAAGCTGTAAATACGCCAGAAAGCATCGTTCAAGTTTTCATCTGTGTAAACTCTAAATTTTAAGCTGAACCTTTAATACGTTAAAACAAAGCAGAGAAATACAGAAAGGTGATGATTACAGCTTTAAATTGGATTTCAGTGTGTGTGTGTGTGGGGGGGGATATAATAATAATAATTAGAATCATTATTATTATTATTATATTAATATTAATAATAATATTAATAATCTTCTATGACTCCAAATCACTTCTTTGTAGATTTCTCAGAATCACGTAGCCAGAAATACATCAAGCCAAAGTTTGATATGCTTCCTTTCATAAACGTCTCATGCCACGTGCCTCAGGCGGAGAGCTGTTCATGTGATTTCTTCCCCCCCCCCCCCCCCCCCCCCCCCCCACACACATATATTTTTAGTATTGGGAATAGCAGCAGTAGTGGGATTATTATTATTATTATTATTATTATTATTATTATTATTATTATTATTATTATTATTATTATACAATCCTTACATTCTTTTCTGTTTTTGCGGTTCTGAAACCCGTTTGTACCGGCGAGGTCAAATATGGCAGATTATGATCCTGAATAACTGTGAGCTACACCTGATAGGAATTTCTTTAACAGAGTCCAAAAACCGCTTTTCATTGCAGTAGATAGAAAATCACTTTAATTGTCAAAGCGGGTATAAATTGACGCAATGTCGGGACTGATGATCACATTAGTTAAAGTACCAAGGCGCTTATTATTCGTCTAAATTCTAAACATCTGCGACCTTTCATCTGAGGATCAGTTTTTCTAATAGGACTGCACGTCACAATCATACGGTAATGATGGGAAGACAGTTAGAAAATGTCTGTAAGTTAAAAAGAAATGGCCCAGTGTTCAGCGACTCATTAACAGTCTCGCAGGGCCGATGAGCTCTCGTGTTACCTGCGAGGATCCTGTCATGGAGTTGGAAAGTGTTGGACAACGAGCGTCCTCAAGTCTCAGCAAATAGGTAACATCTCCAGGTCAAACCCATCCCAACTCCAAACTGGCTTTAGCAAATGTCTTTATTAGATTCCGCGTTAATCGCCTAGGTGCTGTGCAGCTCGTGGATCAACCCGCCCAATAAATCTTGATATTCACGGCTTACTCCAGCTTCGCGGGGTAGTTCTACAGACAAAAGCTCGCCTGGTAACCCTAATTTGCCCTCGTTTGCCCCCTGACATGGCTGCTATATGCCGAAGCACCAGGAGCACAGGACCAGCTCCCGCAGGGTTTTACGCAGCTCCTGGCTCCTGTACGCGTAGATGAGCGGGTCGATTAGGGAGTTGCAGATGATGAGGATGAGGAAGAGGTTGAAGTTCCGGAAGAAGCAGTTGCAGAAGGGGTTGGTGGGGCAGGCCAGGATGAGGATGAGGTGGAGGAAGAAAGGTCCCCAGCACAAAGTGAAGACTCCGAGCAGGATGGTGAGCGTGATCGCCCCCTTCATGCTCGTGGACTGCCGCCTGCCTTTGTGGAAAGCGGTGATGCGCCGCGAGTGCACGTGGGCCAGCACGAACATGTGCAGGTAGAGTGCGGCGTTGAACACCAAGGTGATGCAGAAGAAGGTGATCAGGCACACTATGACGGCGTTGTCGGTGTGGTAGACGATGAAGAGGATGCTGGAGGTGAAGCTGGCCAGCCACACCACCGCGATGATGGTGACGGCGCGCTGCGTGGTCATGATGCTGTGGTAGCGCAGCGCGTAAAAGATGGTGATGTAGCGGTCCGCCGCGATGGTGCACAGGAAGGAGAGCGAGGACACCACCGAGCTGCAGATCATCACGTCGATGACGTTGTCCAGGTGGCGCAGCATGCCTGGGTGCAAGGTCAGGAGGCCGTGGTCGTTCAAAAGCATGAAGACGGTTTCGGTCACGTTGCTGACGCTCACCAGCATGTCGGACACGGCCAGGCAGCAGATGAAGTAGTACATGGGCGAGTGCAGGTTGCGGTTCCTGATGATCGCCAGGATCACTAGGATGTTCTCCACCAGGCTGATGATTCCCAGCGTCAGGAAAAGCTCCTGTGGGATGCGGATCTGGACGCAGCTCAGCGAGTTCCGCTCTCCACGCGTGGAGTTCGTTTCGTTGTCGTCCATGATCTCAGTCAGCGGATTGAACTCCGCATGGAGATAGCGCAGGGTGCTGTTGACATCCATGTCCGAAGTCTGCGTAATGCGGAGCGGATTTCAGTTTACCTGGACCAACCGGAGTGGCAAAGTTTCAATGCTTCCACATCCGCCGTCTCAAATGTGTCTAATCAGGGAGGAAATCAAACACTCGGAAAGCTCGGAAGCTGTTCCCACCAAACTTAGGCTACAACCCAGGCAGTTCTCATCTGCGCGGGCGAAGTCAGGAGAGATGGCGCGTTTGCCCATGTGGAAAAAAGCGCCTCCTCTTCCAAATGTTCCTCACTGTCTTCGATGTAGCTCCTCTTGGATAAATATCCATGAATTATCCACGAATGCATTTCTCTGGCATGGCAGGATTTTTACCGTCATTGCGCATCTGATCGGCTGAAACCCTCCGACCCGTCCTGGAAAACAGGAAAACTGTGAGAAAACTGTATGCGTCTGGTGAGCCTGGACTTGGAGAGTGAGCTGCTTGAGTTGTGTTAAAAAATTATGCTGAGTGACTTTTCCCAAACTCCTCCTCTTACGCAGACGTCAGCTGGAAAGTGGTCGCGTCTCAGAGCTGGGATGTATGATCCGTATTTTAGACTATATCTGCATCTGAACAAGAACATTCAGAAGAAAATGTTTTGTTGTTGTTTAAAAGGTGTGCGTCGCAGTCCTCATGCAGATTGGTCAAACGCATTCAGTGCATTAAATACAAAGTTTTGCGCAAGCGGCCAAACGTCGATTTGCTATAATCTGCATCATTTTGTGATGAACAGTATTCTTCAGATTAGCAGAAAACCTGATTGCCATTCGGAGGAAGTGTTCTGTGCGCACAGCCGCTTTCTTTGCTATACTATAACATAACTCCTAAAATGTATGGTGGTTTTAAGCTTCTGAACATCCCCCGAGGTGGATTAGGGGTGTAATATATTGGTAGACAGATTGCAAACCTTTAGTCCATCAAGAGACAGAAGAAAAAGAGGACACCTGTAGATCAAGAAAGATCTAAACGGCACTGCCCGTTTAGGTTCGTAGAACTTTTATTTCTATTTTAAAAACACAAAATGATTTTTTTTTTCAATGCTTCTCTGGCTTTTGGGTCACGTTTGCTCTTGGCCCACCTTATTTCTGCTTATCAGATTACAACGTTTTACAGAGCAGGTTTTCTTGTTTTCTAGGAAAAGGCTTCTAACACAGGCTGGCAATTGTGCTTAAAGTGCATAATGAGGTTTCTAAAATCATCTAAGTGCTGGACGTGATGCTTTATTACTGCTTTAATCTTCTAGGTGTCTAATCTAAAACCTTTTTAAACAATAAGGCACCCGTAACTACTTATGTTCCCAGCTAAACCATAAATTCATTAAAATGCCTGACGAATGTGTTAGTAAAACATTACAGAAATTAGCTGAGCTGTAAAAACCCCATTGTCTATTGTAAACATGTTTGTGACGCTTTAGATGCTCTTTTGTTTACGGCTAAATCCTTCAAACGACATGAACAGGTCAGAGAGGTCATTAGATCAAATTCCTCTAAACATTGCTGATGTCAAAACAGTGGTCTGTAAAAAATAAAAATAAATTAAATTAAATGTGTTTGTTAGAAAACCAGTGGCTGTTTTCTGGACAAATGGGATACATTCATAACATTTCTGTACATTCAAGTGCATCTCAATAAATTAGAACATCGTTAAAAAAAAACGATTTACATCAATCATGCAAGTCAAATTGTGAAATTCTCACCTTTAATTGATTCATTATACACGACTCAGTACATTTCCTATGTACATTTCAGTACATTATTTCTGTTAATTTTGTTTTACTACATCCAGATGGACTGGCGACTTGTTCAGGGTGTAATCAGACCCCCAGCAGGTCGAGGCAGATGACCGTTCACACTGAGCCTGGTTCTGCTGGAGGTTATTCCTTCCTGTTATAGGGGATTTTTTCCTCTCCACTGTCGCTTCATGCTTGCTCAGTATGAGGGATTGCTGCAAAACACGGACAATGCAGACGACTGTCCACTGTGGCTCTACGCTCTTTCATGAGGAATGAATGCTGCTTGTCAAGATTTGATGCAATCTACTGGCTTTCCTTAGATAGGAAACGTTTTGACCAATCTGTATGATTCGATTGAATTTGACCTTGTAAAGTGCCTTGAGAGGACATTTTTCATGAACAGGCGCTATATAAATAAAATTGATTTGCATTGAATTAATCCACTTCTTATCCAATGACCGCTGGAAACAGCCACTGGACAAAAGTGACTGCCCTCCCAGGACCGGACACGGATGAGGGGGTATAGCTGACGGATGGATGCAAAGATTGAATAACCCACAGAAGACATTGCTAAAAAGTTGGCAGCATTTAATCATGGAAAATTGTGTGGAAGAAAAAACTTTGTACCCGTCCAGACAAACAGAAGTGCAATTTTGTGTGAAAACGGCACGGTGGTGGCGCAGGGGTAGTGGATGACCCATGTACCGAGGCCTCAGTCCTCTGTGTGGCCATCACAAATCACACCATGTGTAGTTAATCTGAATATCTGTTTCACTTCTTTAATTTGAGTGGCAAATAAATAAAGCTATTCAGTGGTCAATGATATTTTATTTAACTGTGTCACAAACCTCAATTCAGGACTCTCAACCTTTGCACTCCTTATAACCAAATGAGGACCTCATCTGACTAGATTAGATTTACTTTATTTCACCTTTGTGGAATGCAGCCACAAAGGTGAAAAACTGAAGACACATTATTACAAAACCTTTCCATAAAAACGGCAGAATCACATGAAACGTTCGTCCAACCTCAGCCACGGCTCCAGGTGAACTGCAACACTGACTTCATTGGCCCACCGAGGACAGCCACCCACAGCACGTGGCTGACTCGGGGAGTGGAGTTGCTGTGGCAGCGGCATGTGGGTATCCAGTGTCCTCTGTTTGACTGTCGGCTGATTCCTTAAGATTTGGCAGGAAAAAAAAGAAGAAAAGTGCAAAGGATCTCAAAAATAGAGGGCTGCAAATGGAACTCACTTATTTTCATGTCCAAGAGGTTTGACAGGCGCATCAAGATAAGCAGAGCATGAGACAAAGTCTTGATTCAGTCAAATTAAATTATGTTCAGGCACTCTGCTCCATATCAGAAATCATGACATTTTCCTCCAGTGATAAACATCTGTATAAACAGCTTGACAAAACTGAAACAAACAGTGAACAGAACCAGAGACGACTAAGAGCCATTTGTCGTTGTGGTGCTGGAAGCAGCGGGGTTCTGCTCTCAGGTTTCAGTTGCTATGAAGTGAGCCATCCTCGGGACAACACGAGCATCTCACTGAGGAGAAAATATTCGGTTCAGTAATCAGTTTAACAAATACAGAAATGTCTTCAGTTTTCACAGACTGGCGTTAACCTAATGAACTGCAGCTACAGAACGAGTTGGAGAAGTAAGTCAGAAATAGTCAGATATTGGTAAATTGACCCAGATATGTGACTCAGTGCCAAATAGGCACAAATTGAAGTTGTGTGTGGATATTACAGCAGAAATGGAACTTAATGCACAGAAGCGGAAAAAAGCTTTGAGCAGGATATCTCTTGTTTTAGGACACATACAGTGGCTTGCAAAAATATTCACACCCCTTGACCTTTTCCACATTTTTTCACTTTACAACCACAAACTTATTTTATATATTTTATTGTAATCTCATGTGAAAGACCAACACAAAGTGGTATACAATTGCGTAGTAGAAAGAAAATTATACATGATTTAAAATATTCTTTCTGAATAAAACACTGAAAAGTGCGGTGTGCAAAAGTATCTAGCCCCCTTTTCTCTGAGTGCAACCAATTGCCTTCAGAAGTTGCCTGATGATTGCTAGAGACTGAATAGAGTCCACCTGTATGTAATCTAGTCTCAGTACAAATTCAGCTGCTCTGTGACGGCCTCAGAGGTTGGTTAAGAGAAGATTGGGGAGCAAACAGCATCATGAAGTCCAGGGACACACCAGACAGGTTAGAGATAAAGTTGTGGAGAAGTTTAAAGCAGGCTTAGGCTATAAAAAGATTTCCGAAGCTTTGAACATCTCACGGTGGAGCACTGTGCAATCCATCATCCGGAAATGGAAAGAGTGTGAGACAACTGTAAACCTACCAAGATAAGGCCGTCCACCTGAACCTACAGGCTGAACAAGGAGAGCACTGATCAGAGATGCAGCCAAGAGGTGACTCTGGATGAACTGCAGAAATCCACAGCTCAGGTGGGGGAATCTGTCCACAGGACAACTATTAGTCATGCGCTGCGCAAATGTGGTCTTTATGGAAGAGTGGCAAGAAGAAAGCCGTTGCTAAAAGAAAACCATAAGAAGTCCCGTTTGCAGTTTGCCAGACGACATGTTGGGTACACCCATTCTGCTTTCCAAAATAGCTTCAGCTCACTCCTAAAAAACTAAATGGTAAGCATCTGTTTGTAAGTTTAGGGTCGTTTTTCTGCTGGCAGAACTTCTGCCCCAGTCTGTCCTTTTCCGCCTCTGACAGGTTTTTCTTCCAGTGCCCGGCTTTTAGCTCTACCCATCTTGTCATCATATCTACCCTTACTAATCAAAAGCATCCACACAGCTTGATGCTGCCATCGCCATGTTTCAGTGGAGATACTGTGCTCAGGATGATGTACAGTGGGATTTTCCTGCTTCACACAGAGATTTACATGTCATGCCAGTAAGTTCAAGTTGGTTTTTATCCCACTTTTCCACATTTTTGTCCCTGACATGATTACTATGTTCCTTGGTCTTCATGATGCCATTTGTTCACTGTTTTCCAACAATTGTCTGAGGTCTATGTAGAAGACTGTATTTACTATCTAGGTAACTTCTGAAATTAATTTTCTGCCCTTTTTATTTTGGTATATTTAAAATATATTTTTTTTCCTCTGGTTCATTAAGGTTGCACTAAGTTGTGGGAGTCCGTCAGATAAAATCCCAAAAAGTTTGAGTTTGTAATGTGATGAATGGGGGAAAAAGTCCAAGGGGGTGGGGAATACTTTTGCAGGGCTCTGTATGATTAACAAAGCGCTCTATGTACGCATTTTGTCAATTATTAGATCTAAGTTCTACGGTCTCAGGCTGTTTCTTTTATGTAAGTTAATGGTGGGGCTACTTTAGTCATTATATATGTAAACAGTTTTTTTCCCATAGAAAGTAAAAACACAGGCCAAAACCTGTGTTTTTTTTTTTTCCTTCAGTACGTTCCATCTTCTGAACCTTCAGCCAGTTTTGGCAATCTGGCTGCTAATACTGACCATATTTCTGTTAGATCAGGGACCAGCTAACCGTTTCAATATGAAGATCTATTTTGTATTTTTTGTAAATACATTTCCCTAGAACCGTAAACCCTTTGAAAAAAATATTAGTTTGATATAGAATTACTGTCTAAAAAGTATGTGTTTTGTGGTAAGCCTGAAGAGCCACAGTAGTTTTTCTATTAGGGTTTTAACTTGTACAACAAGCAGAGCCACCAGACTCCTATAAAGCTCCTGCTTCAAGCTGTTAAAAAGCCAAACTCTAGTCAAGGCCTTGCTCTTATCATGTAACATTTATTTTATTCATCAGTTTGCATCTATGTTCCATTAAATCCAAGATCTAAACAATGTTGTTTTTGTTGTGTTCGTTTTAACATCAAACTCACAATCAACTGATTTGATTAAAACAACGTGTGCATTTTATTGAACGGAAAAGCTTGTCATTCATTCTCTCATAGGAGTTTCTATGCAGATATTGATCCACATCAAAAGGAAAAAGTGCTTTAGGTTTGTATTTATTGAAATTTAGATTTGAAAAAAACAAAAACAAAAAAAAACATCTTAGACCAAAATTATGAAGATTAAAATGTATTACAATCATATTTTGCATATAAAGCTTCTATTTAACACGTTTTAGGCCTAAGTCAGGGACAAAAAAACCCCACTTAATGACGTTTGGATTTCTTTCTAGCTATATTTTGAAGCTGTTACTTATAACTGGAAGGTTTTTTACTGTCATAAAAGCCATTTGTTTTGTCTGCGAAAAGGAATGATCTGAGGAGACCGTTAATTATCGACATATTAATAAGCGAAGACGCTGAAACTCCGACAGTAGATTACTTCCAGTCTGTTTTCTGAGTGTACAGGAAAGTTCCCCATTTTCAAAACGTTTGGGTTTTCCTGAAGGTGCAGCAGCAGTTTACCTTTCTTGACCATTTAAAAAAAAGAAAAAAAAAAAGGTACAATTAGATGTGCAACCCTTCATGACCACAAGAACACGTTTTCTGTTTTTATTTCAACTCTTTGCATCCAACACTTGTTCGAAACACTTTTTTCCCCTCAGTCCCATTCCTCATCATCCCTGTAGGGGTTGTCCTCTCTGGGTGGCTCCTGAAAGCGGATGTTTGCCAGCATGTCCCTCATGGCCACCATCAGACGATTCACCTCTTGGTTCAACTCCTGGCCTGCTCGGGCCACCTCCATGTCATCCTCCTGTCTCAGTCCACCCTGAACATGGAGAAAAAAAAAGAACTTTATAATTGACCTCATTGTTTTTCTCCTTAGGTAATTACTTTAGAATATTTTTAGCATCAGGTGTTTTTTGGCACAGAAAGACCTTTATGGTACCCTTACTGACAAGATCATGCATTTCTAGCTCCACAGAAAAAAACGTACCCACCATAAATATCTTTTACGCTTTACTTTATTATTTTTATCCATATCATATCTCTTCCCCACTTTAAGTATATAATTTCATTAGGAAGGATGCAGATGGAAATATGCCGTGGGTGCATCTGTTAACATTACTCATGTACGGCTGACCCGCATAATGTTTCTCTGTACAGTGCTTTGCCAAAGTCGCCATACACCTTGAATTTCTTTCTTTAGCTCCATGCAAAATTCTGCAGACAGCAGAAAACGTACAGAGCACATGACCCTGAACACACCGTTCCTACGGTAAAACAAGGCGGTGGCTGCATCAAACCGGCAAAAAATGAACAAGATTGTTGACAGAGTGTTTCAATACATGTTTACACCATATTTTTCTTATTTTAATTTGTTTAAAAAAAACCATTATCATTATAATACATTGATGTTTGTGACTGTAAGGTGTGAAGTTTTGAAAAAGTTAAGAAGGATACTTTTGCACTTTTGGATGGATGGATGGATATTTATACACGTATCTGCGTGGTTGGGTTTGGTTTGTGCCGCACACCGGCACAAGAACTAGAACAATGATAGGATAGGGAACATGAGTAATATTTATGATTTCCTGAGTACAGCCATACGTCTTGGCTTAACCTCGTTAAGGCTCATTCTGCTGCTCGCTAAGAACAAGAAACATACTTTAATAGCGCTAAGTAGCCTTTAGGTTGTAACAAAGGTACGCATTACAAGAACATAACTGTTTAAGGATTACATCCATCCCTCGGTTGTCTATAGCCGCTTCTCCATGCAGGGTCGCAGGGGGACCTGGTGCCAGTCGTCACTGAGTGACTGGAGGATATTTTAGGAAATTCTTCAGAAAATTAAAACTGTAGGAAAATAAAAACTAAACAGGGGAACGGTAGAACATGGTCTACATCTATAACTCCCGACAGATTAAAACACATCCTACCTCCTGCTTGCATCGTTTCTCCAATTCATTTTAAAATGTTTGTGTTTGTTTTTAAGAAACTGTTTAGAAGAGACCGATTAAAGTCTTGAACTGCAGACCGTCAGTTTAAAGGCTCACTATGCAACACTAGATTTTACATTCATTGAGGTCATCACTCTCTCTCTCCCTCTATATATATATATATATATATATATATATATATATATATATATATATATATATATATATATATATATATATATATATATATATATATATATATATATATATTTTTTATTTATTTGATTTTTTTGTCTGTTTTACATTGCACAAATTCATCTTTCATCAGAAAGCAGAGAGGTGCGTTATAAATAGACATATTACAATAATCATTTGATGTTGTCTTTTAGAATCAGACACCGCGTTACGAAAAAAAAACATAATTGATAAGAGGTGAGAGGAGAAATAAAATACCTTTGATCAAAAATAAAATGAACGTCAACTTCAGTTCAGTAATCCAGCATCCTAATGTCCTGTGCCACAATCAAAACTGCTTTAGGTAGTTCAGGTAAAATACAATTAAATCACAAAAAGAGACCAATTTAATGAGCCACTGTAACTAATAACTGTATTACTAACAATTCAAAGTTTATATTGTTCCACAGAAGCGTTGACGTGGTAAATGAAAACAGATTTGACACAATGTGGCTACTTGTGGCTACTAAAATGGCACAAAACGTCTCCTAGAGCTAAGCAATTTGCCCAACAAGGACCAACAGAACAGCATTACAGCGCATTAAAAACGGTTTGTTATTCAAAGGTGAAAATAAATCTGCAATTCAGGACAAATTTATCTTCAATAGAACATCAAGGATTAAAAAAAAGGTTGGATAATAAATAACTAAGCCGCTGCCTTATTTTTATACACTGGTCCTTCTAAATGCCAATAAATAAGGTTCTTTATTAGCAAGCATGCTGCGGAGACAAACAACTTTACACTTAGTGAATGTTATCATTGTTTAATTCCTCACTGACACACAGAGAGACAGAGGACAAAATGAACAGCAAAAGGGTCATATGCCTTCAAAGACGCTCCACAGTTGTTGTCCCCGTAGGCTAACCATGAGCTTTGGGAGGAAATGTTTCATCAGTCAGGGGTGTGAGTGAGCTTATTTCCTCCTAGCTGTATAAATACAGTATTTCCACATGACCTGCGACCAAATAGCTGTATCTGTGTTGGTTTTGTAGCTGCTAACCTGTCAAACGAGAGATGATAATCCACACGATTTATTTTGAGAATTAGGCGCTTCAGCAATATCCTAAAAATATGTGGAAGTCAGAAACTGCGAGAAAAAGAGAGTAATAATATCACACCTAAAAATTACTTAAAGGATTCATGCAACCTTGGGAGGAAGGACAGTGGATTTGCTACAAAATTTAAACTTTGGCTCAATAATTGCAAAAGACCAAGATGTGGAACAAGTTTCAAGGTTCAAACACATTTGACCTATTGTGGGAAAACAGCCTCCATCTTATTGCATGCAGACAACGACTCTGCATTCAGGGACAACAGTGGGCTTCAACCGCAGTAAACACATGTTGATCGCGATCTATTGGCTGAGCCTTTACTGCGACTAACTATGTGCTCTTTTTCATCTTATACACATGAAAACAGCCCCCAGACAGAGAGACAGAGAGTTTGGCTCTCCTCGAAGAAGACACAAAAGGAGCCATTACTTCCGTTACATTTTTACTTGGCTCCCACATAGAAAGTACTCCTGGATCAGTGCTTGTGCTCTCTATTTGTGTCTCTGCTCTGTCTTCTCAAACCAACAGCCGGACGTGACAGATGGCCGTTCACACTCAGCCTGGTGCTGCTGGAGGTTTCTTCCTGTTCAAGGGGAGTTTTCCTCTCCACTGTTGCTACATGCATGCTCGGTATGAGGGATTGCTGCAAAGTCAATGTCACAATGCTAATGAATCAATGCAATCTGCTGGGTTTTCTTAGATCTAAAACCTTTTAACAGTGTCTGTCTGTGTAATTTAATTGAAATGACTTTGTAAAGGGGCCTTATCGTGCCTTTTAATGCCTTGCTTTTCCCATTTAAATCATTCAGTTGTGGTCTATATAATGTGGAAGAGCAATGCTTTGGTCTGAATTGCTCGTCATTGTTGCCCCACAGCTCCTCTTTTACCCCATGAGGTGCGCCTGAGAACAACATGTTTTGGTGCTGTCTCTTTAAATTCTGGGGGTTAATACACCAAACAACCGAACATTTCTGACTTATCCACTTGTAGCTTCGGCATCCTTGAGCTTTGACTACAAAATTGCAGCGAAAAACATATAAATGGCGGATTAGCAAAACCGGTGAAGCCTTCACGACCTTGTTTAGCAGCTCTGCAGCAAATACTGTGACATAATTGTTCAAAGAACATAAACGAGATTAGAAAAAGATTAACTGCTTGGAAAACAAATGAGCCAAGATAATTGAAATATATCCACGCAGAACCTGAAATAACACTAAATTACAATTTTCTGCATTCGTAGAGACTCCAATTACACAATAAAATATATTAAAGGGCTAAATAATTTAATTTTGCATGACATGTCCCCTTTAAGAAGAAGCATATTGTGAATTGTCACTATATCAATAAACTTAATTGAATTAAAGGTCATTTACTTTCCTATAAACCTCCTTTAATATAACATATTTATGTGGTAATCTAGTTAAACACCAGAACAAATTGAATGAGACGATAAACCAGATCAGTTAAGGTTATTGGTTTCACTTTGGCTTTGAAAGTCAAGTTTCTTCTGAATTAACTTGACTTTGATTAGGTTACTACAAAGCAAACAAAACAAACAGATTTCCAGTTTAGGGTGTATTCTGGATCATTGTCCTGCAGCACACCCCAAGTGGGCTTGAGCCAAAGGGCATGAACTGATACTGGGGCATTCTTCTTTAGGATGTTCTGGTAGGGAGCAGAATTCATGGGTCCACATTACAAAAAGTCATCGAGCACCACAAGTAGCAAACAGCCCCAGTCTCACAGTACAACCATAATTTAAAACTTCATTTAAAAACTGTATATTTAATTTAATCAGATTGTCTTTATTTAAAAAAAAAAAAAATAATAATAATAATAATAATCTGTATACATTCATAAGCTATTTGTAATATTGTTTGGATAAATGTCTTGCTCAATGCTGAGGAGACAATTCTTTTATATTTAAATGTAATGGACAATAAAGTACCTTATCCTGTACAGAAAAATAAATGGTTTTGATGTGCAACGCTGCAGTTTACTCTTGACCCATTTTTCTCTAACTGTGATATAGGTACCCCTGGTGGTGCTTGGGCTACTCGGTAAAAATGTTCGTTATCAAGTAGTTGCAATGTAAATCTGAACAAATTAACTGTGAGCTGGGGCCTATAAGTCATTTAGGCACCTCCCAAATGAAAAATCCATTGCAGAGAAAACTGAACTTTTCTCTGCAACGGACTCTGAACCCTGAATTTAACACAGCTGTGTTATAGTTGCAGGTTTAAAAGCCAGTGGGATTTAACAGTTGATATGCTCAGCCACCTGCTAGTAGAAATACATGCTAATAACATTGAATTTCTCTGCTACTTGTACTTTCAAACACTGTAGCAGCATGAATTCAAAATGGGGGTTTAGTCCAGTGTGCATGTGAACGATCTGATGAGACAGAAATCTCCAGAAGACCAAATAACTGCAACTACCACCTAATTTTATTTGTAAGGCAGCCATATTGGATTTTGAATTTTGAGGTAATATGAACATTGTTTTTTCTTTTTCCTAGTCCTGATGTACCATTGTTGTAAAACGTATGTCATGAAGGCGGTACTTGGGAAATATTAGTATTTACTGAGATGGTCTAAGTTGATCTGAATATATGACAGTCCAACCGCTTCAAATCCCTTCCTAATTTCTTGATGTTTTGCTTTTAAGGAGGCGGACTCTCCTGTAATCTTTCAAACTGCTGTAGGTCCAAAGGCCTTCAGAAGATTTTTCAAAGTTTTTCTTTGGATTTTGACTCATTCTCTGCTTGTTTTCGGTACAATCCTTATACCTGGACCAGCAGCAGTTTGTTTTTAAATAAATTATGTAAGCAGGAAAAGATATAGGTCATACTGAAACACAGTTAACAACAGATGGCCAGTTTGTCTTTGACAAACAAACAAAAAAACAACAATCTCTTTGTTGGTTCTACACTAAACTCATGTTTAACTGGTGCTTTTAGCATTTCTTTATACAGTCCACAGTGGAAAAAGGATCAAATTGTCTCCGTGTTTCAGTCTGTTAGTAACACTGCCTAAAGACTCAGTTTAAAAAAGGCCCATCTCTTAAGCTTAGTATCATTTTTATATTTTATAATTTTTGTACTTAAAGGAGTTCTAGATCCAAATTAAGAGGCTTAAAAGAAACTCAAAAATTCCTCTGAAATAGATCAGGAACATGTTGACTGTTCTTTCAGAACATGACTGAAAAAACAGTCAATATCTAAAGAAAAACTGCAAGGACTGCAGAAATCTAACAAGCACATTAAAATATAACAAGACGGTCACAATTGTGGTAAACTAGAAAAGACTATGGAAAGATTTTGGGCCTTTTCCATAACTGTGTATGTCATCCATTCATCTATTGTCTTCTGCAAATCCAAGATCAAGACACAGGAGCAGCAGGTCCAGGAGGGAAACCCAAACATCCCTCTCCAGTGACATCCTCCAGCTCAGTCTGGGAAACCCCAAGCCGTTCCCAGGCAGACGGGATGTGTGATCGCTCCAGCGAGTTCTGGCTCTTTCATGGGGTCTCCTCCCAGCGGGAAGCCCCCAAGAAGAAGGCGCCCAGTGGGTGACCGAGCTCCTTGCTGCTCCTGTGGCATGGCCGGGCTCAGCCCTGAGAAGCTACAGGATGCCCCCTCCAAGTGGGCGGCAGCCTTGGTGTGCTAATCCTTGGCAGCATGGACTGAACTGTGGGTGAGCTGAAAGTTATTCCGATGCATTAACCTCAGAAAGTAAATAATAAAAACAGCACATGTCCTGAGACACCAGTGGCTTCAACTGAAACCAAGATCTCCAACCAGGACAGAACGTTTGCAGAGCTTCCAAAACTACAATATTTACTATTTCTTTTTTCCCCAAAGCCTTTAAAACCTTCTCTGTTTTTGCTTTAAGAAAAGCTTGGTTCTCTGTTGTGGAGGCTAAGCATACCCCCCTCTGTCTAAACACCGCAGCAGGTTAAACAAAAAAAAAAAAAAACCTTTAAGGTTACAGGAAATCCCAGCATCAGAACTTCCCGCCCGTCGGAGCAGCAAGTTCAGACTGACTGTAATGACCAAACGCTGGACACAGAGTTAACAGAATTTGTTAAGAGACAAATAACTTTTGTCTGTGGGGCTTACAGCTGCTGATCACATGTCGTCTCCACATGAACAGCATGGGTTCTTAATTAGTGCTTTCAGCTCATATTCGGTGCCAACATCTTCGACACATTCACAGTTTTCGCTTTGGACTGCGGAGAGAGAAATTCACCAACCAAGCAACGTGAACACCGACGCATCCGAGTTAACTTTAGCGTAACAGTGAGGGTCTTTTATGATTTTGTTCCGCCGTTTAAATCGCATAAGCTAAACGGTTTCATCTGTCCAAGGGTCAAACGGCAGAAGCTGGGCGACTCACCTGAAGGTTGAAGTTTGGGAGCAGAGAGCGGAAAAACAGTGATAATGTGCTCTCGTTGGATGCGCCGACATGCTGCCTGTATGTGAGGACACAGAAACACGGAATAAGGACAACGCTTTACATTTAGAAATGTTAGGAGCATGTTTGTTGTATGAAGAGCCGAAAAGCGTCACATGACCTCTCTGGTCTGGTGTATGAAATCACAGACTCCAGCGGAGGCAGCGGGTCGAAGCCCATCACAGGCTGAGTGGTTACCTCCTACAGGAATTGAAAATATACACGATATAAGGATCACTTCCAAAGTTAATTAGATTCTTAAACTTTCTGCAGAATTGCTGATGGATTTTCTCATCTGCGGCTAAAAAAAAAAGAACGCCAAGTTCCTCACGGCCAGAAAAATGTCTGGACTATAAATGGAAGGAAGACGAACCAGTTTTTAAAGTTTCGATCGTGAGTTGGTAAACTTTTCTGTGTGTCGTTTGTGAAACGTGTAATCTGTGTGTTGGAAACGACAAAGTAGCGCCGGCCTGGTCAACACTTTTGTCTCTGACACCAATCAGTACTGGTCGTTGTTACGGTCGGTGCCACGTACGCGTCAGCAGCGCCACAGACGTTTGAACCGCGCTGTCGTGCTTTACCCCGTGCCAAAACCAGCAGAATCAGCCATCCTCCCACACAATCAGAAGTACATGTAGGATCAGGCCATTATAAAAAGATTAACATTGTTTTGATACTAAACCCTTCTATTGTAGTTATGGGGGTATGTTTAGGGTCATTTTCCTGCTAGAAGGTGAACTTTTGACCTCCTTTCTTCTAGGATTTGCTTTTTACCCGGATGAATCTTCAAATCAACTCTGATCAGCTTCCCTGTTAAAGAAGAAAATCCCCCACAGCATGACGCTGCCACCACCATGTTTTACTGTCAGGAAGATGTTTTCAGTGTTAGTTTTAACGCCACACACAGCGTTTTGAATGTAGGCCAGAATGTCCAATCATGGTCTCATCTGCCTACAGCACAATGTTTGTTTTGTTCCCTACATGACTTACTCCCCACTAACCGGATGTCTTAAGTTTTTCCCTCAACAGAAGGCTTCTTCTTACCACGCTTATATAAAGGCCATATTTGTGGAGTATACAAGTAACACTTATCCTGTAGAGATTCTCCCACCAGAACAGTGGTTTTATGCAGCTCCTCCAGAGTCACCATGGCTGCTTCCCTCATGTTCGTCTTGTAGACAGCAAAGTTTTTTGCAGATTTAAAGTTGCGCCATTATTTCATTTTTCAGACACCAGCTTGATCCGTGCATCGTGAGCTTCAGATATAGTTTGAAACTGCTTTAAAAATCTCTACAACGTTCTCTCTGACCTTCCGGCTCTGTTCCTTGGTTCTCACGAGACTCGTTGTTCACCAGTGTTCTCTAACGGCCCACTGAGGCCAATGTACGGTGGGATTTCACACAACTAGGCTGTATTAACTAATGAGCCGACGTCTAAAGGCACTTGATACGACTGCTTTTTATTTAGGGATTTCAAATTAAAGGCACAGGTTGTTTTTATTTTAGATGTAAACAAATGAGAAAACCCTGAGCCCTCTTACTTCCTCTTCATTATTATTATTTTATGTTGGTCTACCACCTAAAACCCCAATAAAATACACTGATCTTAGGTTGTTTGGTAGTAAAAAGTGAAAGATCAGGAGAGGCATTTACAAAACCTTAAAAGTTCCTCTTTCTAGATAATAGTGCGAAGATCCAAGGTGACATAAAACCACAGACAGCAGAGCGATGACAGCGATCAGGAGTTTAGTACAAGGTACTCTAACACCATCAGTCTAAAACCCTTTAATCGGGACCCAGAACTGAAACTTGGGATTGGAGAAGCGGCGTGCCCACTAAAAACAGTCAGTTTTGTCACAGAGACAAAGAGCTGTGCACGATATTGTAAAGCTATCTGTGGAGACGCACCAAAAAAATCCGCTCTGATCAGGAAGAACTCCCAACATTTTCAGTTTATAAATGCTTTAATTGGTGTGGGGAGTGGTGGCCTAGTGGTTAGAGCAGTGCGCTTGCGATCTGAGAAGGTTACAAGTACCCGGTTCGATCCCCACCGCCTGCACTCTGGGTCCCTGAGCAAGACCCTTAACCCCCAATTGCTCCCCAGGCGCCGCACAGTGACAGCCCACTGCTCCCCAAGGGGATGGGTTAAGATGCAGAAGTGAATTTCTCCATTGTGAGATCAATAAAGTTCAATTATTATTATTATTATTAATATTATTATTATTATTATTATTATTGTTATTATTAAAACAGTGTCTTTTGACTCAACATTTATGGGTTGAATAAAAAAGAAATGTGTTAGAAGTTAGGGACCTATGCCTTCATGCATAAAAAAGGGAAAGAATTCCTTTATCGCTGTATTTAAAACTACTCCCTCCATCAAATAGCCTGCAGAGCATGTTTTATTCTGGTTTATCCATAAAAATGTATTTAATCAAAGTTAAAGAAAATAGGAATTTGGTTATGGCAAATAAACCCTGATCGACTAAGTTTTTTTTGGAGGTTTTGCAACCAAAATGTCATGAAATATCAGGCTGGTGACTTCTTACAAGGGGCAGGGTTGAGGTGGCTTCTTTGATCTCCGAGAGGAGTACATGGCGATGGATGTTTCTTGGTGCACTCTGATACCTCTGCTTTCTCCTAAAACACAGCAATAAAGAGCACATTTATCAAAATTAATGCACCATAAGTACAAAGCCTCAGTTCATCGGCGGATGCATTCTTTTATACCCAATTAGCTCCTTATCAACATAAAGTTGTTCTGGCACGTTTGCTGCATTTAAACTTAGTAAACAAGGACTGCCTCCGTTTAAGCACCGAGCAAAGCTGACAGAAAAATGACTGAAGGGATGTGATCGGAAAATGGACAGTTTACTTGTTCTGGCAGTCCTCCACGAGAGGATCTTTGGCGTCAACTCGATGCAGCACCTCCTTCACAGACTCCTCCAGCCAGAGCATTACCGCTGCCTCCTTCCACAGGCTGTACGCTCTCCCCACGTACAGAGCTGTGAGCTCAGCCAACGCTGGTGGCTGCCTGGAAACGGAAGACGTTTGGTGAGCTAGAAAGTTGGTGTACGTGAGAGTCTTCAAAATAACATGGATAAAAAAAACCTCAAGTCCATTTTTTATCTGCTGGAGCAGTAGTTTTATAGAGCTTTTTCTGCTTATACAGTTTGGACAGCTCCATTTTAGCATGCAGCATTTATGGAACACGCGTTTGTGGATTTTGTATGCTACCTTGGGATAAAAACTTACCCTATTTGACTCTTGGGGCCAAAAAAGCTATGGGAGGAGACAGCGCTATCAGGCTGCACAGTGCACAGGTCCAGCAAAGGCATCAAGACTGCAAAAAATGTAATTACAGCAGGAAACGTGATGAAAACCTCTCTGCAATGGTGACAAAGTTACAGATGTTTTTCTCAGTTGAGTTATTAACAGAGGGAATGCGCCAAACGTGTCTTACCTCCAGGGAACATTATGAGAGCGCTCTGGAGCATCTGGTCAGCTTGTCGTCTTTCTTTGTCGCTTTCTTCAGGGGCCACATCCTCTTGCTGACTCAGGTGGAAACGACAAAGCGCGCAAGAGAACGCGAAGTTTGGCAACTGAGACAGATTTCTGTGCTCCTGGTGGGTGGGGGGGAGATTTGCAAAACCAATTTCAGCGTCAGACCTCAAAGGGGTGAAGAGCTGCACACAAACGAGGGCCCACACGGCACACACAACGGCACACGTTTACCTCCCAGTCCTGATACAGCTGAAGGAGAGAATTGTACTCTCTGGAACGAAGCATGAGGAAATCAATGAGGAGCAGCATGCAAAGCGGGTCAGAGTCCGGGTCTAAACTGTGAGACACAAAACCATGAATAAAACAGTCACTTTAAAATGTTTTCATCAAATAAGTGTAATCTTATAAAATCATTTACAGAAAAACAGCTATAGATTAAACACAGGCTACACTGTTAAAAAAAAAAAGGTTCTGCAACAGTTTGCCATCATTTCCTAACAATCCTAAAAATGAACATGGCTGCAGCCAAAAGCTCTTTGCAGCAGAAAAATAGACACACTGCAAAAAGGGAATGAAAAGTAAGTTAAAATTTCTTAAAATGAGTGCACTTGCCCTTCATTTGAGCAGGTAAATAAGATTATCTGCCAATGGAATGAGTATTGTTACCCCTAAAATAAGGTAATTAGATGCACTGCACTTAAAATAAGATGATGGAGATGAATTGTTCCTATTTTAAGTCCAAAAATCTTATTCCATTGGCAGATCATTTACACTGGCCTGCTCAAATCAAGGACAAATAACACCGATATCAAATTAATTTTACTTACTTTTAATTCTCGTTTTGCAGTGCATTAAACATTTAACATTAAGTGGTATTCATTTCATTGTATAATCGTTTTTCAGTACTTTATTTAGGTGTAGTCTTATAAAAGCTTTGATGTTTTGATCTTAATGAATATTGGTGTAGCCAAGTTATATCTCATATTTAAGGCTGTGACAACATTGCTTTTAATTGGTTGGTGCTGGGCTCAGTAAAACTAGTTTAGATATTTTATTGTGTGATTCTGACACACAGGATGTAAATCAGAAATGCAGGGATTTCACTTGTGGCGTCATCCCTCCAAGCGGTGCAAAAGGGCTACCAGCGTCAAAGTGAGGCTTTATGTTGGGAAATATGTTTATCTTTAATTAAGAAAACAGTTATAAAACACAGTATATAGTCAGAATTGAGTGTTCACAGTGAAAGCATTTGTGAACCTGGGTTTGGGTATGATTTAGATGTTAGGAAAACACCTGATTAAAGTCTTATGGTTGAATTTTGTGAAGACGATAACCGTTTGGATTAACCCACCGCTTCCTTTCTGTTCCCAACGGTGAGATACTCACCTGTCCTTTCACTTCCTAATCATGCTGCAATACTTAGTATTGGTCTTTCACATTAATGCCCGATGAAAAACACAGAAGTTTGTGAAAAAGATGTTAAAAAGATCAAGAGCTATGAATATTTTTGCAAAGCACAGTAATGTTGGGACATTACGCCTGGGACTCGAGATAAATGACCCTTCGAAATATTGTGTCCAGGCAGTCCAGTGCAACTGCAATATGGTACACTTTAATACTGCAGCGATGGCATTTTGATACCCTCTGCACATCTGGTTTGGATCATCACTTTTAGGAGAACTGCAACATTTTCAGAAACTGTGCAGCAGAGCAGATACATGATCATTGCATATTTAAAGCTAGCCTATTTAAAACATGTAATAACTCTTCTATTACTAGAATCCTGTCAAAGACTGTGGCGATCACACGTTTCCTTCTTTTACCAAAGGATCAGCTTGCAGTACTCCAGGGCGGTCCGTGGGCATCCTCTCTTCTCCAGGAACATCATGTGCTTATAAACAGCCAGATAAAATGCTCTGCAAACAAGGATTATTAAATTACCGGATTGCCATAAAACATCATTTACGTTCAAAACGTCAATCTGGGGTCAAACTGACGCCTCGCAACACCAAACAGCAGGGGAAAAAAAGACCCAACCAACCTGTTTTCTGGTCTCAAATAATCTAGCCGGCTGGTACCTGATGTCAGGCTGAATAAAGGATGAAAAGCACACTCGAAGCTGTACAAAGCCCGTTCTGCACAAAGAAGAAGAGAAATGTGTTTTTCTAAAGGTCACGACTAGAATGTCCTGCCGCCCTATGAGCAAACGCAGTAGACAACATTGAGACAAACAGCCACAATCGTATTTACAATCGCCAGCTCGTCTTTACAAGCTAAAAATATTAAAACTGAAAACCTCTGTCTTATGGTAAAGTTCGACCGATGGCATGTAATTCAATTATCCGGAGAGGAAGACCAAAGCCCCTTGTGGAATGATGCCTCTGGTCTTCCACATAAGACTAAAAAAGAAGCGTTAAAGGAGAGGGTTTGTGATAATAAACGTAGCATTGTGCTTTACATGAAGCCTGAACTCCTAAACAGAGGCTGGTTTGTTGAGTCACAATTTAGCAAAAGAGCACAGCTCCGAAAGGATTTAATTTGATAAACTTATAAACAAAAATAGGAGTCATCGGTTTATTTGACATCATTTTTGGCTAATAAACGTAATTCCAAATATGAAGCAAAAAAACGCACTAATCTCTGCACTCCTTAAAAAAAAAAAAAAAAAAAAAAAAAGAAGCCTTTTAATTTCTTTTTCACATGATCTCCGTTACTTTAAGGATTCTCATGAGACTGACCCAAGCATAGCGAAATGTAATGATCCAAACACAATATTCCTCTTGTCCTTTTAAGATATGATGAAAACCAGACTTGTAATTGACAGCGGAGTATTTTCTAAAGAGGGACTGCATCCTTTCAAGTTTGTGCCAAAATCAGTTCACGATAAAAAGGACAAACTTGGAACAGAACAACTTTATTTGTTAAAATAGAAGAGCCTGGGAGCCTTCCAGCAAATAAGTTAGCATTGCTTTGTGGAAAACCTCCATGGTCAAATCATCTCAGGAATTATATTTGATACTGACCACCTTCACCTCAGACTGGCAGTGAGCCGGTAAGTTGCAAAGCGTCTGCTCCTACAAACACTGAGGTTGGGTTCAAAGGATTTCTTGAAAGCTCGGCTCATAAAACTCAACACATTCCCGTTTGGTCCTCACCGATGAGGTCCCGGGCCATCTCTTGATCCTCCTGTATCCTGCAGACGTCAGAAAGCTGCAGCAGGGAATCGATGTGGTAAGGGTTGAGCTGCAGCAGAGCCTGCAGAAAACAAAGGGGACAAACAGTGGTCAACATAGCAGAGATGATGATGGCATCAATGTACTGCCAGAAAAACCAGGACGCTTGGAGGACAAGTTGCACTGATAAATCAGAAATATGTTGGTGTTTTAGATGACAGTCCTTCTCCCCTGATAAATGGTCAGCATGCGAAGGAGCCATATATAGACCTCACAGCAGGACCCCTAAGGGTATTTAACAAGGAAACAGCTCCATGTTTTCTGTCTAAGTCTTTAATAAAGAGCCATAACCAACTCTTATTAAATACATGGAAAATAACTTTATGAATATAAACCAAAAAAATATGCAAGTACAACCATTTCCAAAAACAGGTGAAAATGCATAAATAGCAGCAAGTAAATAAATTAATACCAGAAAAAATAAATAAATGAAAGCTAATAATTTTTTTCCATGACATAATTAGAGACTAGGGCTGCACAACATTGGAAAAAGATGTAATATATGATAATATCTGGGCTGGAATAACCATAGGGGCCCAGGGTCTCTAAAGGGCCCAGGGCAAGCAAAATATCTGGTTATCTCACACTTCATGTTAAACTGTCTGCCGGAGCCTTGGGGCTACACAGAGAGACACAGAGAGACGCTGCCTGTGACTGTGAACAGGAGTTGAGAGACCCTCTCCTCATTGGTCAGTCCGTCCACGTGAGGCGGGTCAAAGTTGACACCAATCAATGTGCACTTAGTGGTTTGTGTGACATCAAGCACCACAATGCGGCTCAGAAAATTCAGACACGGAATATCTAAGTGGGAGCACGAAACGAAAATTTAAAAAAGGAGAAGAACATCAGAAACGCTGAAACTGTAAAAGCATCTAACGAAAAAATATCTTCACCAATGGAGGCCATTTACTCTCAATGCAGTGGGTCAATTTTACCAGATTATACTGATGCTCATGTGTTTTTCTGTGGCGTCTCTGCATTTGGGGCCAGTTAGGGCCTGGTCCCACCAGATGTTGCTGTGGAGCTCTATGTTTGCAATAATCTGTGGGACATGAGTAATGTTGTAAAAAAGTATGATTCCCTTACCAATAAAATGCTGTTATAAACATTTGTACCGGTATATATCTAAGCTCTTTAGGTTAATCCTCTTAAGGCGCCCAGAAATTGTATTGTCTTTCTGCTTTAGGATCTACAGCCCACATAATTAATAGTCTATCCAGCCACTGAATACAAAAACATTCATCATTCCCATCATAAACACAGGGTTTATGATGCAGGGTTGCTTAAATAATTAGCTAACACTTATTGCGATTGAGGTGAATTTCTTTGCGCATATTGCCATCCGTGATATTGGGATGATGATAAATTTGCGATATATTGTGCAGCCCTATTGGAGACGTTGAACAGAATAGGTTCTTGACAATAACCCCTGGTTAACCTTAAAGACAAGCAATGCAGGAGGGGGCTTTATTACTGTTGGTCCACAATAAATTTCAATGTGGGAAAAAATAGAAACCAGATCCTTGGGATTTAACCAGCGGCTCTTCCAAGCACAATCATTGTTTCAGATTCAGCTAAATTAATTGGGCTGCAAACTGCCTTGAGACGCCCATCAACAGAGCAGCAATAGAAAAGCGAAGGAAAAACCGAAGGCCTTCTGTGTATCTTTGCAGAGATTTAAGCCCCTTATCACATCTCCATGGGACTAACCCTTGATTTGTTTATTTTTTGTTCCCTGCTTGTTGCTGTTTTGGACCCGTTTTTGTTTAATTATGCCAACTCTGTGTTTGCAGGAAACTTATTATGTCCCTGGAATTTTGTTACTTAACCAATGACAACTGCTCCAAAAATAGACAAAAATGGGCAACAGCTTAACCTGAAGACTGAGTGTTTAAACCTTAGAAACCTTGTGCTTTTCACTTTGCTAGGCACCTTTACAGAACTGTTCTCAGGCACACAGGAGGCGTGTTTTCAATACGTTTCTCTTGAAACTAAATTACCCTGATCCATGAATCTTCCCTGAGCTATTTGATATCTGTGTTTTCACTGCTGGGACGGTTTATGTAAATCACGTCCTGCTAGAGAGTTGCTCCTCTCGGGACCTCTTCGGCCTGCTGTGTGGCAGAAATGCTGGGTTGGTTTTAAAGCCGTTTTTTAACCGCAGGAACCTTTCCAGGAACAAGGGTAGTTTCTCTCCCACCTGTATTCTCTTTAGGACCAAGTCCAAGTTAGAAAAAACCCAACCCTGTGAGGAAAGCAGGACTTTTTTTGGATTGACGTGACTCTGAAGGCGGTGGGAGGGTGGTGAACATTTCACAAGGCACATTAAAATCCACTAAGGTTATTGGAGATATTTAACTAAAGAAGGTGAGGACTTCTGGTTTCATTGCCTCTGTGCTTTTTCTAGAGAATATAACCGGTTAGGTTAAAACATTTTTCAGCGTTTATGTTGCAAGATGCAGATTAAAACTATCCCAACTGACCGAAACTGTTGATCATTTAGCAATTTTAAGTTTGAAGGGGGGGAAAAAAGTGTAATGGAGGAGGCAACAGCAGCTGTCGCATCCATGCGAGGTTGTTCTGGCAAAAAAAAACTCGCAGACTTTGGTTTTTATAGCTCCGTTGATCATCACAAACTTCTTCTGAGTTAAAACCGGTTCTAATTAAGTTCTAGGGATGAATTTTAAATCCTAAAACAGTGTTTTAACAACAGGATTTCATCCATCAGTCTCCACCAACTAATGGGGTAACTCCCAAACTACAGAAGTTAAAGTTGCCTCAAAAACTAAACTATAGAGGAATATGTTTGTTTGCATTTTTCATTCTTTTTTCCATAGTAATGTAACCATAAGTATGGCTGTCACAACACATAAATACAATAAATACAATGGCAAGAACACATGCCATGCAAAAAAAGAATAGGAGTAGGAAGAAGAACAATTCTTATTAACGCCTACCCCTTTCGTACTTGAAAAAGAAAAAGAAAAATCCAATCAGACAGCGTTGCTTATACACTTGAGAACAAAAAACAAAACAAACAATAAATGCAGATTGCATTTGCAATCTACATTTTTTGGAGTTTAAACTGGAATAAAATGTTTAATGACAACCCCACCGACTCACAAAGCTTCGCCCTGTAGACTGACGTTTAATGAAGTCTTAGTACTGAAAAGGCAGCAACAGAGACGAACACTCACCACGATGTTGTTGGGATCCATGGATTCGACAGCATCTAAGAACTTGAACTGCACTTGCTGGTATTCCCGGTTGTGCTCGAAGGTGAAGTAATGGACGCCGTTCTTTGACTCCAGCAAAGCCATTGAGATTCCTGAGGAGGCATCATTTAATAATTAAAGCACAAAGAATGTGGGCAGGTTTATGCTAAATTAGGACGATAAAGCTATGCCTTCAATTATACAGGATTTTATGTTCTGCGGAATGTTTTGCTTAAAATTTACTTTAATAATCTATAATCTACAATAAGACAAACTGTCTCTTATAACCCCAAATGTACATTTGTGGCACCCTGCAATTCAGCATGACCAATAAAATGGCTATTCCAGTGCTTGTAGATTTTAATCACTGCCAAACTACTGTGAAAAAGATGACACATAACACAATAACCTATTAGGAATACCTCAGATGATCTGTTTTGAGCATAAACACCAAACAGGAACTGTGTGAGCAAGTTACCAAACGACTAAACACAGGACTCTGTGTGCTGATGAGGCTTGGGTTCAAACCTTTCATAACAACCTAAATTGATATTTGTGGGAAAGAAAATGCCAGAAGGCCATGGCGTGAATATCCATCAGACAGATAAGGTAATGAATCAATAAGGACTTTCAGTGTGTTCACAATAAGCCAGTCTTTGTGATGACGTCATAGTCCCGAAACGCTTTCAGCCTGTTTTACGTTGCCTGCCTGAAAAACTGGGAACTGAGGAAAGTCTCGCTAATGTGGTTTAAAGCTCTTATAAAAACCTTAAAAACGGTTACAAGGAACAAGAGCTGGGCGTTGTAATTATGTATTCAAATTGAGGCAACAACAAAAAAATGCATATAATTGTGTGAGTTTTCTCATCTTGTGGCTTTTAATGCTGCGCTGAAATGTTCATAGCCCTCAGTTATCCGGGTCATGGCAACAGCAAACAGGCTTAAATCGGAGGCAAACGGACTTTTGCTCGGTTTTCTGAAAACGTTTCGACACCTATCCTGGAGTCTTTGTCAATTCTGGCGGCTCGCATTTGAGCAACCTGCAGTTGGAGCGCTGCTGTTTTTAAAAGATATGGAGGCCCATTTCAAGTCAGATTCAAATCTTTGACCCACCCGCCGCTGTCCTGGGGCGCTAGAGGCTATCGCTTGGTGTGAGTGGAGCACTTGGTCGCCTGAATCATGATGAGGCTGCTGATGTAACCTCTTTGGAACGTGTTGCAGGACTAATTTCAGTCCGCCCTGAATGAGGAAAGCTAACAGGCGGTAGCTGCCTCGGTGAAAGCTTTGAACGCTTCATCGCTCCTTCATGCCTACCAAGCGGAGTTACAGGAGTAGATGACGGCAGACGATCGCAGCTCTGCGGGACGAGCTGTGCGTGGTGACAGACCTCTGCCTGAGTCTCCACACAACGCTGTCCAGACAGCCGGGAGAGCAATGGTCGCCCAGGAGAGAGCCAGACGGCTGAATTTGTCCAGCCTCTCTCAGAGGGAGAAGAATCTCCTCGACACCCCGGTGGAACCTAACGACTTATTCTGCCCCACCGTGGCAGCCATGCAAAAACGCTGTGAGGAAAAGAAGAGGGAAGGTGGAGCGCTCAAGCTGTCAGACGTTTGCCGAGGCAGCGGCTCGACCGGCTTACCGCATTCCCCAAACGGCAACCTCAGGCACAGTCGGCGGACCGCGACCGTGGAAAGCAAAACGAGCTCTAGGACGCGTGGGGGAGAAAGCCCTTTGTTCTGCCTCAGCCAGCACGGTGCTGTGCGTCAGAAGCAGTTCCCGGTACACTAGCAGGCAAAATTCAGCTGTGGCAAGCGTGCGGGGTATCAGACTGGGTGATAAACCCTGTATCCAAGGGATACAGGCTCTAATTTGGAACAGCGCCACCCCGTTTCAAAGGCATAGCTCAGTCAAATGCCCAGGGAGAACACGCACGCGTCTTGCAGGAAGAAATCACTTCTCTGCTGAACATAAATGCCATTCAGCTGGTCCCGTCGGAGGAAAGGACGGGCAGGTATATTCTCATCCCGAAAAAAGGCGGGGCCTGCGACCGGTTTTAGATCTGCGAGCTCTGAACACATATCTGAGGTGGTATACGTTCAGGAGGCTGACACACGCAGCTCTGATTAAAGTTTGTGCGTCAGGGAGACTGGTTTACCTCAGTAGACGTGAAAGACGCATATTTTCACGTCCCCTCCTCACAGAAGGTACCTCAGATTTGCGTTCGAGGGAAAGACATACGAGTATCTGGTACTTCCCTTTGGCCTCCCACTGAGCCCGCATGTGTTTGTGAAATGCACAGAGGCGGCGGTCGTTCCTCTGAGCGAAAAGCGTCTGGCAATGTAAATAGACGACCGGCTGATCGCAGCTCAGTCCCCAGAGGAACTCAGGACGCATGCAGAGATGCTTATGTCACATCTGGCAGAACTGGATTTCAGAATAAACTAGGAGAAAAGCGTATTAACCCCAGTGCGAACAATCAACTCCATCGATCTCTTTCTGAACTCGCGTCTTTCAGCGGAACGAGTGGAAGTCTTCAAGGCTTGTCTGGCACAGTCTGAAACTCAGACTGTGCCACAGACCGCTGGGTCTGATGGCGTCGTAAACCGGTTGGGGAGCAACACGCCAGGGTATGATGGTAAATGGTGTGTGCAGCTCACAAACACGAACAGCTCACATAAACTGTCTGGAGCTCCTGGCCGTGACGCTAGCTCCGAGACACTTTCTCTATCAGAGGGCGCCGTGTTTTGGTCAGAACAGACAACACGACTGTGGTTGCATACATCAACAGAGAGCCACTCATGTGCCGGGGGTGAGGAACAGGGGCGCAGACCTGCTGTTGAGGTCATTTACTGCACGACGAGCCGTGGCAGCTCCCTCTCCGCGGAGATCTCCTGACACAGGCTCGCGGAGAAATGTTTCATTTCCCACAGCCGGAGCGCATGGCTATATGGGCCTGACCTGTGAGCAGGTGATCTTGGCAACCAGTAGACTTCCCCAGAAGGCAATGGACACCATTCAGAGTGCAAGAGCCGTCTCTACGCGCAGCGCGTACGAGGGAAAATGATGTGCACTCGAGAGTTGGTGCGCAAAAATCAAGATGAGTGCAATGCAAAGCCCCGTTTCGGCCATTCTGACATTTCTGCAGGAGCTGTTGTTGCTCCGCTTAGTGTCCAGGAGTCTCGCTCCTTCTTGCCATTTACCTATGTTGCTCAATGCCGTGTCACGGGCACCTTTGGAACCTTTGCAGCGGGCTGAACTCAAAGTGCTGTCATTTAAGACAGCTTTGTTAGTCGCCCTGGTTTCCCCTAAACGGGTGACATTGACGCCTTTTCTCTAAACCCGTCCTGCCCGCAGTTTCACAGTAAGGATTCTAAGGTTTTACTAAAAACTAATCCTGCTTTTATTCCAAAAGGTATTAACCCGGCCCTGTCATGCCGTCCTCTTGAGTTAATGGCTTTCTACCCACCACCATTCTCCCCTCAGGACCATGAACGTTTGCATTCGCTCTGCCCTGTGCGAGCTCTCCAGCTCTATATGGAGAAAACGGCAGATTTTCACAATCGGGAACAGCTAATTGTGTCATGGGCTTCACCACATAAAGGAGAGCCCCTCACAAAGCAACATTGCTATGGCTTATGAGTGCAGAGGCCTTGTTCCCCCTGCAGGACTGCGGGCACACTCCACTCGGGGAATGGCAGGACATATGTAAGGCTGCCAGCTGGGCAGCTCCTCACACCTTCACCAGGTTCTACAGGCTCGACGTTACACTGCCCGCATGGGTCCACTCGGTTCCAGGCGTGGGATCCAGGAAGAGGTGTGCTTACAAGACTGAGGATCACCGGCGTGATGTCGGGTTTTAAACTAGGAGGATGTCCCTCCGCCCGGGGCTGACGTCACTTCTGTATGCCAGTAAAGGCTGGCGTAATGTAATAGAGCTTCCTTGGGACAGGTGCTAGGGGCGCGTCCTATAGTGGGATACCTCACTCACGCTTCAGAGGACCGGGGTTCATTCCTGAACGTAAAGTTTTAATGTGAGAAAACGTTCCAGGCCCACCTGGTCGGCTGAAGCGAGGCCAACTGTCCTTTGGGCTGGTCATCCACGTGCTGCGGTGAAAGTGCCTGTTTCTTTGCCGAGGTCTAGCAATAGTAAGAAGGAAAAAAAAAAGGAACAGAAAAAGAATATTATTTACTAAATGATGCAACACTTTTGATTTTTTTAAAAACTTTTTTTTTAATAATTTTGTTTTACCTCTGATCACCGAGAACCGCTCGAGCTCCAAAGTATCTCTTAAGCTCAGTCTCTGGGTTGAGATTCCTGATGAAATACCAGAGATATTCACAAGGACGATGTGGAGGAGACTTTTTAGTTTGTACTTCTCAGACGATTTCAAACAAACTGTTTTCAAAAGATAGTATAGACGACGACGACAGTTTTGCCGGTGTGCAGAAGGCAGGGGCAGCTTGTTTATATCACCAGATTGTGTGTGCCGAACTGAAAATATTAACTTTACCACCCGATTTTCTGCCATTGACTGCATCTGATGACATCCCACCAATAAAGGTATGTAGAAGGATGCAGAGTTTGCACATATAATGAATCTATGCATTTGGGTTACATGCCTAGAGACTACTTTCTCCAAGTCTAAATAGGTTTAACCTATTTCCAACAGGGAAATGCATACTCGATATAAATATTTACATATCACCACACAAAATAATGTCACGTCCCATCAACCTGTAAAAAGGTATTAGTGTATTTCCAAACACTGTGTGATGCAGTTTCACTTCATGAGTGGAACAACAGATATGAAAGTCATATTACAATTTATTGCATCTGAATAGATGGGACTCAATTTATTTATTTTTCATTACAAGTTGATTTAAACAAGATTTTCAGGATGATTCGTTGATTTCTAAAAAAGGACCTTATCAATCCAAACTGACCCGAGAGATTCTCGGACAAAAGCTTTATGCTCTCGTTTAAATCTACTAAACTACTTTTCTCTGCTTCTGCTGTTGATCATCTTTCAGCCGATGAGAGATGATCTGGCCTTTTTGATTTTTGTACGTCAGTGATGTCACGGATTGCAAATTTTCTTTCTTTTATTCTAAGGGTGAGATAAAAGGGCCGCGCCGCTAGCTTGGTTAAATAATCTCCTGTTGCGTAACAAGTGAAAAATTAAGCCTTGCTAAATATAGCCAACGTATTATCATGACATTATAATTATAATGTCATTTTATGTTCATGTGTTTGTGAAGATCCATGCTTTTCACACCAACCATGTTAGGTTGAGGCGCATTCTCAGCATTAAACAGTGTTCACACCTGTGCTCCACATGCAGGACAGATCTTCTGATGGAGCCTCCGCTGTCCTCACTTTGTAGACCCCCTCCGTTGGACTTCTCCAGGTTCTCCAGGAGTAAATCGATATTTTCTGTTGCAGCCCCCTGAAAACAATAAAATACACCGTGACTCAATTGTGATGACATTTTGTATGTTACGCTGTTGCCAAGATAAGTCAAGATGCAGTATATCGAGGCTGTACTGAGTGAATAAAATCTGCAAGACAAAATGAATAGCTGTAAAACTATTTGAATTATAAAGTTATGTTGCCGCAAGGATGTGAATGAGGCTGAATTTTGTAACTGTCCTGTCATACATTTACTTGTCCATCCTCGGATGTCATTTTTGTTTTCTTCTTTTTCTTCTTCTTTTTAACTCTGTCTCCAGACTATAAAAGGAAAAGAAAACAGAGATGACAGACAAAGCCCTATTTTAAGATAAAAACATTTAAAATCAATCTACAAGACAACTTTTGTTCCTTTTGTTTTATCTTTACCTCTGTTGACTCTTCCTTGTGTTTTTGATCTTGGTTCTCAACATCTTTGTTACCGTTTGCTTTATTTCTCGCTTTATTTCTCTCTGGATCTTCTTCTGGTGAAACTCTCTCTGCCTCGTTTTCAGCATCACATATCTGTTAAAACATGAAGACAAAAAAAAAAAGTTGTACAGGCCGCCGGGTAAATTAAGCTTTAATTGTAACATTTAAAGTGTCAATAGTTTCTCCGCTGTGACGTTAGTTCCTCCGCATCTTCTTAATGAGATTTCTCCTACTGTTGACTGCATTATCCCAAACGTTATTAGCAGTAATTTGACCTTCAGTGTGGGGGCAAGCAAACCTTGTTGAAGAAATTTGGCCTCCATCCTTCTGCTTTGTTTAACTTGAAGCCGACCTCCTAGTTACCTTTTGTCCAAAATCCTGGGAGAAAAAACTGTTTTCACCCGACTGAAGGCCTTTCTGGTGATTATAAAATTTTAGAAGTGTTACGTCTGGGTTTAAAACTTTTCACAAGAGTGAATCTGCTCTTTTAAGAGTTGTTAATGGTCTATTTTTAGCAATTGATTCTGTATTTTATTTGTGCTTTTAGATTTACCAGCTGCTTTTGACCCCGTGGCTCTAGTCCCGGACTTCTCCTGTTCTCTCTTTATTTATAACCACTTGGTGCCGTTTTTGAAAAGCATTGTGCGTAATTTCATTAACATGCTGATGACTGTCAAGTATATTCCCCTTTAAAGGGGACGTATCCTTTTCAGCTGTTCCTTTTCACGCTGAAGTCCTTCAGTTGTGGTCTATTTAGAGTGAAACTGCAATACTTTGCTCTGAATTCCTGTGAATCTACCATACTATCAACCATACTGTGAATCCCATTCCCCTTCAACCCCTCTTTGTTGTGTCTTAACCACACATTTCTAACAGGTAGGGATTCTGTCTCACATTATTCTATGGAGCAGGGGCACAAGGCAGGATAGATTTTGAGTCCTTTTTTTCCAGAGGCAGGCTTGAAGACAAAGGGGTGAAAGCTCTGCAAGCAAAAACAATTTACTTATGTAGAGGTTTTCTTAGTTACCCCATTCGTAATGTCGTCGTAACTACTGTAATGTCTACCTTGACGTGTACTAATACATGTTTTAGTTTATTTGGCATAGAAATGCAAAAGCTGAGATATTTCTATTTAAAATATTTCCAAATCACGACAACTATTACTATGTTTAAAGCAGGCCAATTTACAAATCACTAGCGTAGTGTTTCTGTTTAAACGTACATGTAAAACCACGGTCATGTCTAGCGAAAACAATAAAATTTAGACATACTTTGGTATACTTGCAGTCGGACGAATTGTTGGTATACTTCAAATGCGTCGGCAAATTGGTATACTTGAAGTGAGTGATTCTGGAACAACTATATACAGTATAGCATATATAAATCTGTTATAGCCAAAACAAATCATGGTAGATTTACTTTTCGCTGATGTTTACTTGGCATTATACTTCTTTCTACGAAGCATGTCATACTGATGTCTACTGTAAGTACATTTCTCTGCCAGAGAAGTCTCAAGCAACAGGGGAAGCTGACAGGGAAAAACCTAGGAAATGGGAATCACTTAATATCAGGTTGTATGTAATGTATCTGAAACATTACATACAACTAAATGTAAAAACATTACATTTAGCATCCACGTGTATAAACCTAAAACCTTCTGTTGTTTTGACAGGGATACATTCTCTTAAGTCTATCTTAAAACTGTATCTACATCATGTTTAGAAGTTGGTGTCTGTCTGGTAACATTTGCTCTTTGTATTTTCAGCTTTCTAAGACAAGTGGTGTGAGTGTGAGGAGGTTCCCTGCTCTAACAGCATGTATATTTGTTTATAGTCTGTATAAGATCCATAGTTTTTTTAGTTAGAGTAAGGTAGAACGAAGAAACTCACTATAAACATGACAATGCACATCATTTATACACCAACCAGTAGAAAAGAAACCCATTCAACATTCTGTTATTTTAGATTCTGTTGTTAGAGCGGCTTTAGATGTGTTTTACACACAGAGTTGGCTAAGCTAACAGTATACTCTAATGTCTGTTAATGTTTAACTAAACTAAGAGTGAGCTAGCACCTGTGTTAGCACGAATAAAGCTACCAGGAGCTGGTGTAAACAACTGTCAGGAGGAGACACACAAGCTACCATGGCCGCAACAGCTACACGTAACTTCCGTTTTCAGCGTCACCTTACCAGCTCATAAATGTTGCTGAAGTTTTTCTGAGCCTTGTTTTTCTTCGCCTTTCGGCTGCTGCCTTTGCTGCTGGAAGGGGGAGAAACATTAGCAGCAGTAGCCGTGTCCAGCAGCTCCTCCACAACCTCAGCTTCAGCCTGCTCCTCCGGGCTGTCTTCCAAACTTAGATCCCCGAGGTCCAAGGCCTCCTGACCCCGCTGTTTCCCTTTGAGCCTTCTTAAGGCCCGGGTAGACATTGTACGCTGTTTGTAGGTCGATTAAATATTAATTTGACTGTGTTAAAATGCTACTTTCATAGCTGTCAGGTAACACCAATGGGATGAATGTTACACAGGTTCTCTCTTCTTCTGTGTTAAACGGACAGCTTGGGTTATGTCGCCCTCTAGAGGATAGAACAAATGTCTTCTTCTTCTTCTTCTTCTTCTTCTGGTGTTTTATGGCGGTTGGCAACAAACTTTTAGTAGCATTACCGCCACTTACTGGTATGGAGTGTGGTTCTTGATGATCTATCTATCTATCTATCGAGATATATATCTTAGTATTCTACTCATCTATATAAATCACACATTCTATAATCAAATTCTATGAAATCATTTAGTATTCTTTAAATATCGAATAACTATTTGTATATGTTTACTCCCCAAATGCTTCCTCAAAATAGCTAATAAATTAACCTTTTCCCTAATACATTTAAACTCTTTCCTCATATATCTTCTCTCTCTTTCATATTTATGACATTATAATATAACATGTTCTATATTGTTTCATATTTTCCACAATAATCACATTTGCCGGTATTATGCTTTCTTCTTCTTCGTGGAGTTTATTTACCGCTTGGCAAAAGTCAAGTCAAGTAAAAAAAAAGTCGTCAAGTTTATTTGTATGGCACATTTCAGCAGCAAGGCCATTCGAAGTGCTTTACATCATGAAATCATAAAAAACATCATAAACACATCGAAACAGTCACTGGTTGTGAGACCAGTAACAAGCATTAAATTGTATCAAGTGAAAACATCAATACACATCAAATATGTTGGTTCAGTGTTCCTGTTATTATGGGCCGAAAGCAACTCTAAACAGGTGGGATTTCAGTCTTGATTTAAAGGAACTCAGTGTTTCGGCTGATTTGCAGTTTTCTGGAAGGACTCAACACAGCCAGACCCTTTGCACTTTCAACATCTTATCCAACTCGGATAGTAACACCAGCTCCACGGCTTCCTCCGAGTACACATGTGGCCAGTGCAATGGATCCAGTTGTTCCAGAGACCAACTCCTCTCAATTGGAAACTCCTCTAGCAGGTAAATTTGACCAACCAAGCCCATAAACTGGAGTCAGGAGCAGTTTGAAAGAAATTTAAAGGAAATTAGTATGTGTAATCGAAAACTTAATCTTATATTAGGTGCAGTACTTTGTAAATATTGACCTTCAAATACTTTGTGTTACTTGTTTACGTAAGTCTCCTGGCTATCATTGGTGAAAAGGACCTTAGAGCTGTTGTATTCAAAATTTTAGCTAAAATCCTATCAAACCGACTAGCAGACCAGTATAGTTGCCAGGAGCTGAAGGGCAAAAGAAGCTTTTCTGCTCACAAGCAGTTGCTAATATTTAGTAAGTGCAAACCATCATTCATCCATCCATCCTCTTTGTCTTCTGCATTTAAACCCATCCCTTAGGGAGCAGTAGGTTGCCACTGTAAAGCCCCTGGGGAATATTGTAGGGCTAAAGGCCGCTACATACTCCGCGAGAAGTACGGGGGAAAAATGTTCTTGTGGAGCATGTACCTGCCTTAAGGTTCTTGCTCAGGGACCCAGAGTAGCATATTTTAAAACCTATAATTTTGTGAATTGTATAGTGTCATATAGCAGTATTTTGTCACTGTGCAGTCCTCACTATAACCTATGAAACATTTCATAGTGTGGCAACAACTCTGGATCACTAGTCAGATATTTTTCGCATTTTTTAACCATCTATTTACAATTCATCCTTAATAAAAGAGAGATATGTCTGTTTTTCAGTGGCTGTACAAAAGAACCAAGCGTCTGATACTCTGACCAATACAGAAATCCAGGCTGTGGTGGGAGATTGGCTGAAACACTAAGGGTCGCAAAGACAAGTCCTTCAAAATGCCACCTGTGCAACATGGCAACGCAGATGAAGAGTTAGCCTCATGAAACTGAACTTTTTGAAGACTTTGCATCGTTGTTGCTTTTTTTGGGTGTCCTGGTATCTGATTACCCCAAGGGGCCAGCTTACAATGGTTATGTTTCAAGCTATGGAGGTTTTTAAAATGCTGACCCTTTTACTTAAAAAAAGTCATTGTGAATGTCTTATTCCAAAAAAAATGGACTGCATTAAAAGCGATGCGTTTTATGTTGACATCCGGTGGTAGCTGGTACCACGCTCATATTTACTGTCATTCAGGAAGAGCAGTTTATGGGGTTTTTTTGTTCTTGTTCTAGATCTAAGTCCTGGTTAAAAATAGTCATGCACATCAATCAAAAAATGGGGGATATTTCTCCATTTTAAAAATTACATCTGTAAATGCATTGAAATGAAAAAGGCAAGAAAGTGTTTCGATTTTTAAACCATGTCCCAAAGACCCTCCAATAAAATACAGAAGAAATCCCTCATACTCACCATGCATATGTAGCTTTTGACGATGTTTTGTTGTTACTGTATTGCATGCATTACACATACAACACACTTTTTTTTTTACTCAAACTCTTTTAGCCACTTGATTCAAGTCTGTGTAGCAGAAGGCATCATCAGGCTGAAGCTCTCCAAGGAGAGTTAGAGAATTAACCCTGGGAATATCCCTCCCCCTCATATAAATAAAGAAATCAAGTAGTTTCTACACTTCAATCTCTCAAAATAGGACCTGAGCTCAGCCTTACATGTTTAAAAATGTTTTAAGAAATTTACTTTATTTTTTAGATTTAATGTAAACAACAAATTAACTGACTGGCTGAAATAAGGAACTATCTTTTTATGGTTGAGGTTTCCAAACAGCCTGCATCTCCTTAAGAGTTCAGATGTGACCTCTAACAGGAAAGAACAGAAAAATAAAACCCACAGCATGAGTAACGAAATGACAAACGAGCAAAACTTGTTTTACAAGGTAATCTATAAATAAATCGGCCACTGCCTTCATCAAAATAAATGGATCTCATGGAGCAGAAATGTGAAGAAAAAAAAAAAAAGAAGACCCTACTTCAGACAAAGGGTAATTTTACAGTACTGAAATCCATTTGTTGCGAAAGGGGAAAGTTGCAAATGTCATTTCAAAATGTTTCCTCAAAATAACTTGAATCCAATTGCATTTTATTCAGCAATTACAATCTCCATTTCAATAGTCTTAGATAATCTGTGGATACCAAATTAGCTATTTTTAACAAAAGACAATATACAGTAAAGGTACGGTTCCTCCCCCAGTACTGGGGGCTGCTAGGCTTAAGGGGTTAAAGGAAAAAGGACAAAAACAAATCTACAACAGATGATAGAAAGGGAGTAATACATTTATTTACAACACAATACAGATATAACTAACATAAAATGTGTAATAATTGGCTAATATCAGCCAGAAAAGGCCAAGTTTCTCCAATGAATGGCTAAAGGGATAAATAGTATCGTAAAACTAGACAAGTGTAAGCTATGGCCTTCAAACACGTAGGACTTAACAATTTCAGGTACACAATTCATGCTATTGTAAGATATATGCATGCCAACACTAACATAAACAACTTGAACAGAAAGCAGCCGTAGGCCGTGACCTTTGCCTCATCAGACCAGTAAGCACTAACATACAGTACTCTAAAGTGACAGTAATTGTTCTTGGTGGAAGTCTAGCCGCTACAGAATTACACGTGCCGTCTGCAGCATTTTTTGTTCTTCAAAAATGTAAAAAAAAAAATAATAATTCTTCATTGATTTTCCCCTGAATTATACTTCCAGTGTTTGCTGAGGTATGACGTACTGCCCCTCAGTGGCATCAACAAACTTCAGACAACTTTCTTCATCTTAAACAGTCACAGAATCCAGTAAGCTCCAGCAATGAGTGTGTATTGGGGAGGGGAGGGGGGGGGGTCGTGAGGACAAAGCCCTGGACTGGTTACTCATCCGCAACGGCGATGGGGTTGTCATAGGCTGATGATTCCAGATCCTTCGCTGGTTTCCTGCGCATTTCTGGAGGAGGACGTGGTGGGGGATTCTGTGGAGGATTCTTGATGCTCTCTGCAACTGGCTTTCGCACATCCTTCCGTGGAAGAATGGGCTCCCAGTGCTCACCTCGAATAGCTGCCTGGAAATCAAGACACAGTAACGAGTGGCTGCTGAGCATCTGTCTAGTTAGTGAAACTGAAAAACATGGTCCGTTGGTTATTTCCCCACGCATAATTATGTGCAAAGATATAAAACTGCATCAACTACACTTTAGACCTTTTGAACAGTTCAGCAACACAACCAACTGGTCAGGTTTCATAACTTTGAGGTCATGTCTCAACTGTGGAAAGACTGTGCAACAATCACTTCCTTGTTCCAGTTTCCTTGTTTCTGTACTTCCTTTCTTAGAGTTCACAGTTATTAACCAGTGTGGCCTAAATCTCATAAAAACGACACAAACTTACTGCCAGGTAGATGAGGCTGGCGATGCCGAGGCAGACACACCCGAGGACAGTTGCAAGCATAAAACCTCCAGGAACACAGATGCTGGAAAGGGAAAACAAAAGGGAGAATGCAGTTGGTATGATGGGCCTTTTGTTGTAGGGATATATAGTGAAGAGGAGGAATGCTGTTTTGGAAAAGTGAGCTGGCTGATCCAACCAATCCACATTTGTAGCCCACAAACCCATCGAGGTAGATTCCCTACATAGGCTACAAGAAGGACAAATAAACTCACGCAGCGTGTAGAAATGCTCTGACGTAGTAGTTCCTCGTCAGCGGTCCAAAGGCTTTTACGCATACTGTGAAGCAGTACTGGCCTCTAAAAGACACCAAGACAAATGAGAAATAATGATCACATATTATGGATTATCACATGACTAAAGGGCAAGTGAAGGTAATATAGAAACAAAGCAGCACTGCTTACTTTCTTTCCACACTTGTCCCCTTGGCCCTCTTGCTTCTCGGATACTCAAGCAGACACACAAACACACCAGCAGCACTGGTTTTCTGTCAAGGCTGACACTTCAATCATTCTGGTAATATTATCCAACAAAGGAAAAAAGGTGCAAGTATATTCAAAACAGGCCATTGACTGTCCAACAAACTAACTTATGGCGGGACAACACCACATCTACTGCACAGCATTCTGCTAACACTGGTTTGCAAGGCTATACATACACTTACAGTCTGCATGTAAATGTCCCACTTTATCTAATAGTGCTTATTTTTACTTAATCCCTAAAATAGCTTTAAAGCAACTTTTCATTATAGTGTAAATGCCACCAGAAACCTTGTAGATGTATTTTATGGGATGCGGTGACAAAGTAATTGTCACCGCATCCCATATAGTACCCATCCATGATTTGATATGTATATACAGTCATATTCAATAAATTACATTTTCCAAAAGTCCATTTGTTTCAGTAACCCGAATCACTAAGGTAAACGCATTACATAGATTAATTATTTAGACTGCTGTTTTAAAGCCCTTTCGGTTAATAACGATCACTTTTGGCTTACATATTAATGAAAACATTAATTTTTAAAATATATCAAACTGATAAAAAAAATTATAAATTTAATATGGAAATGTGGGCTTAATGAAAAAAAAGTATGTTTAATACTAGTTTAAAGTTTGTCACTTTCAATTAGGGCAAACCTTTGTGATTTGCTGTAGTTTCATCGGTCATAAATAACTGTATTTAAAAGTCACACTTTGGCAAAGCTTAGGTTAGATTTTAACACAGGGAAGAAAAAAAAATACTGTGATCAGCCCAGAGGGCGATGTGTCATACCATTAAATTATTTAATGAGCCCTTAGAATGTTTTTCTTACAAAATTATAACTGGGAGTTGACTATAGTTGCAAATTGCGTAAACAGAAGGACTAAATGAAACACTCTGTAAAAAGGGAAGACATCTCTCCCTCATTTGAATCTGATGAGGGGCATATGAGGCCTCGCCAGGTGTGAAGGATACACTGCATAGGCAGCAAACTCCCAGCCTCTGAACTGGCCAGCCACACCCACTATTCCTCCAGCAAGAAGAACTGAAAGAAGGAAACAGGAAGGTAAAAAAATACAACAAAGCACCATCTGTTAACCTCACGCCTAAAAACCAGATCCGTGTTCATCACTTTTATCACAATTTATCACAGGGTTGCAGCCAATTATCTAAGCAGAAACTCTGAAACAGAGAGAGGAGGGGGGAAGTCACAGCTTGCATATTATAAAGTTCAAGAGTTCTTTTCCCCAGGGGTTTTAAACGAGCTTCATTTATTTAGACACAACGCTTTGATACTCACTGAGCCCCGAAGCCAGAGCCTGCTCGTTGGCCCACATCGCCCACTCGATCTTCCCCATCTCGACCACCTGGACGGCTGCTCCCAAAAACAAAAAGTCTCGCTGATGCGCCGCGGAGCTCCACAAGGAAGAGGCTGTTTTACGCGAAACGAGGCGCACCTATTTAAGGTCCTGGGGGGCGGGGCCTGCGCCAACCTGGCCCCGGTCCGCCCGTCATTTCCGAAAAAAAAAAGAGTTGCCTTAGAGAGGAAGGGTTCAACAGCTGCAGCTTACCGGACGGCTCAAGGAAACGACGGGAGGAATGAGCGCCGGAGCACCCAGGCGGCTAAAGCAAAACCTGTTTTTGTTTTACTGTGCAACCTTTATCCTACTCTCTTCACGCAAATAGAACTTTTATTTCCCCAACATGCAGTCTTTGTTAAACGAAAACAAGTCATAATAATAATAATAATAATAATAATAATAATGACCAAGCAGACACTATCGTCTTGACAAAAATATATTTTATTCAACTTTAATAAATCTGATAGACCCAAAATAAATGATCATAAAAAACTTAACTATAATTATTTTAACACCTTTCATTATTTAGATATCCACATCATTGGAGAGAGAAAGAAACGATTTCCTAAGATATATGCAGTAAGATAATTTTTATCTTTATGAACGCAATTATTGCCTTCAGTCCTCACTGTAAAAGACAAATATTGATAAATATTCTCAAATCTTAAAATCTTAAATGCCAGCATTACCGATAGGTAAGTCTATTCTCTTTTAAAAGGCAAACAAGTTAGTTTTTCCAAAATGTAAAACAGTTTGATTTGCAGTAAATATCTTTTAAAAAATACCTTCGCCTTGCAGAAAATAAAACATATTTAAGAAACTTCAACACCTGTGAATGTAAAAACAGAGAAAACATAAAGATCCACTGGAAACAGTGCGTTCAAAAACGGTATTTTGACATGCCAAAAGGTTCACGGATAGCTCCATTTAGTTTTCAAGGCATAAAAAATTACTTGAAGAAATGAAGAGGGGAAAAAACACCTGAAAATACAGAACTTTGTCAGGTTTCGTTATTTGCATCCACACAGCCATGGCCGCTGGGGGCCTCAAGGCATCTACTTACAGGCATATTTCTGAACAAAACTTAGACAAAAGGCCTAATACAAAAACTAATTTTCATTTATTTTGTCTTCTTAATTGTCCTTTTAGTAGTGGTATGGGACCTATATTTCTAATTCAATTCAAATTATTACACATAATGTACAATAAAAATGTATTTATTTTTTAGATTAGCATTCTACTGTTGAAACTGTTTTAAAACTGGAAAACTAATAAAAAAAACAAAGGTAGGGAGATCATAGGAGGGAAAAGAAGGGAAGAGGAGAGTGAGGCAGAACATTGAAGGAGAAAGAGATACAATACAGTATCCATCACGTCTTAAAAAGTTAAATATTACTTAACTTTTTACTAGTTACAGAACGTTATGTGTGGAGATCCAGTTTAGATTATCTTGTCCTGGGCCGAGACAAAGTTGTCAGCTGGCCTGAACATAGCTAAGGTTTTTTTTTTTTTTTTAGTTTTAAAAAATTTAAAATGTCCAGGGAGACATCAATAAAATAAAATAAAAAGTATTAAACCTGGTACCGGCGTACACACATTAATTTCCAATGTGACTATCCAGCTACCAATGAATGCAACTAAATGCTAAACAATACAATACATTTGAGTAACTAATGAGCCATTTTGTAAAGACCGTCAGCTAAAGAGACCTTTTGCATGATAACATCTTATAAAAAACAGTTTTTGTTTTCTACAATTTTTTTTAAATTATTTAAAAAATAACATGTTTCATGAGTAAGACTCATTGCCGTTGAGCAAGGCTAGTTTCTGCAGAGTAGAGGCTCCTCAGACCATTTTCTTTGGTAAACCTTCGGCTGAGAGGAGGTGCTGAGATGGATCCTCAACAACACGTGGGCCTGGTCCAGCCTAAAATGTGAGATCACATGAGTAAAATAATAATAAAAAAAAAAAAGTCATTCTATGTATGCATGTTTGTTGTTTAAAAGCTGACTTGTTTTTCATACCTTTGTGCTAATGATGTAGTTAATTCCCTTTGGAACGGGCTGTAGGCCAATACTCTGTTTCAGCTCCACGGGAAGAGCGGCACACTTGACTGGAAGACCTTTAATAAAACTAGAGATAAGGAACAAACACTCAGTGACATCATCCCAGGTAACTCAGACCAAACACACCCTCCTAGGTAAATGTGCGTTTCAGCAGCTTAGGTGACATCAGCTTGTTGTTTTGTAATTCTGTAATTAAATGTGGAGAAACCTGGAAGGTTATCGAACTGGATGGTCCAGAGCTTTATGGCTAAGCTTCTCTCCATCTAGATTTGTGCTCCTGTCAAGTTCATCCAGACTTAAGCCCTTTTCTGATCATTCTGGAAAGCCCAAACGATTAGGTGCGGTATGAAGGAAATTCCCAACACATTTATGGACAGTGCTCAGTGAATGTATGCAGTCCAAATGAAAAGGTACCCCTTCTACACCCTGGCCCAGGAAGTACAGGTCAGGCCCCAGAGACATATTTTACATCATTGGTTTGATTAAACGCCACTGATGATAGGATTGTCATTTCCTTTGAGCTCCAACTAGCAACTAAAACAAAAGCTTAGGGACAAAACCTGTTTTGATAAAACTGTGCAGATGATCGCAGCAGCTCTATGCTGACCGAAATGCTCAGCAAAACATGGTGCTTGAGTCCGCTTTCATAAGTCCACAAAGAAGTTACCGAACTTTATTAATTGTAAGACATGCGGTGTGCTTTAGGTGAATGGTCACGTTTTCAAAAACAGACCGTAATCTGGTACTGGATAAGTCAAATGTAACAAAAGTAGGCGTTTTTCTTCTTTTATTAAAAACTAAAAAGGAAATATTAAGCAAGTATAAAATAACGGGGGGTACCATGAGAACATTCTCAAATGTGGGCCATTTCTAATTTTGGGGATGGCGCACTAAAACTGGAAGCCATGACAGAATTTAAGGAGTTTCAATCAAATACAACTATCTGAGGGGGGGGGGGGGGGGGGGGGGGGTTGTAAAATAAAAGCAAAAATGTCTTCCACATGAAACCAAAAGGGATGGTTCTGAAAACTTTCAGGATCAATTTCATGTAAAGCTACGCAGTTTTGTTTTTAAACGTGCTGTGTACTTTTGTTTCTTCTGTCTTATTTGTTCACACAGTGAAGCTGACCTTTTAGTGGATAACTTTTGTTAGTACCGTATTTTTCGGACCATAAGCTGCACCGGATTATAAAGCGCACTAAATATTCTTCCCAAGTGTGTAATATCACTCCGCCCCTTACATGAATGCACTTCTAGTTTCGACATTACAGTCAGGCAGTCTTGTAGACAGCTCAGGGGTCCGATCAATTAGTGACACAGTGTACCATAATGCTCTGAATATCCATTGAGTGGAGCGGCTTCATTGCTAACCGAAGTCGTACTTACACATTTAACAGATTGTTGAGCACATTGTACCACATAAAATCGGTCAGTAAGCACAACTTTAATCATATATAAGGCGCACCATCAATGTTTGAGAAGTTTTAAGGATTTTAAGAATTGTACAGCCCTAGTTTCAACACTTTAGGTAAGGATCAAGCTGTGAAATACCAGAGAGTGAAAGGCTGCAGGTCTAGATGCCATCAGCTCCAGACTCCTCAGGTGCTGCACAGATCAACTATGTTGCATCATGGGATACATGTTTAACATGTGCCTGAAGCTGGCCAAAGTACCACAGCTATGCAAGTCAAGACCTCCTGTATGATACCAAAACCTGCACCTCAGGTGGTGGGAGACATGTCTCCAGCAAAAATAGCATCCCTGTGTCTCCCTCTCCATGCATGAAGCTGTTGCAGCAGGAGAGCTCCTTTAGAGACAGACTGCTGCATCCTAAAACCGCTAAGGAGCGTTATCGCAGATCCTTCCTCCCAGCAGCCATTATATAACCATCAATGCTCCCAACAAACTCAAGAAGTGCTAACATCCCGACCATTTTTGCAGTTTTTTTGCAAGCCAGTTTTAATAAACATACAGTTTTATTTAAGTTGTAAATTCGCCCCATCCACTGTGTGTATCTGCATGCATCCATGTGTCTTTTACTTCGCTGCTGGAACATCTGAATACACCAACTGAGAGACAATAAGTAATATTTCTATCTTATTATGTTCTAATGTTTGTGATAAATGAATAAGAATTCTCTTAAAAAACTAAGAAGTATAGTTAAGCGTGTCATCTGTCGACATACTCGTCTCCGTTCCTGTCTGGGGGGAAGAAGTGCTGAACCAGCTGGACGAACTCCGGAACGAACTGCTGCAAAGTGAAGATCACGGCATTTGGACCTGCATCAAAACTGTAGGCCAGCTACAAGAGAGCAAACAGACTGTGACCGCCAGCCAAAGAGACGCGTCTTCCTGTTCCTTCATTTCAAAAACAAACTTGCCGGTTTCACATCTTCATTACACAACCTGAGAACTTTAGCTGCAACAAATTAGGCAAATTTGTGTGAAATGAAAATGCAACTGCAGATAACAAAACGTAAAGAGGATTAGTTAAGTTCATTTTATCTTCCATGGACTCATATTGGAATTCATTCCTACTGTATTTTAGTATCTTAAACCATAAAAAAAAATACAATCAAGATAGCTTTCTGTTGTAGCCAGAAGGAAACTAATTTTTTAATTCAAACAGTATCACAGCAGGTAAAATAAAAACAAAATGAGTTTCTCTGTTTAGGAACAGAGTGTCCATTTGCTCACCCTTGTCTCCCCGTAGTATTTGTTATATCCATGCACCAAGTGCATGATCTGCTGGGAGACACTGTTGAGGTAGAAGATAGGTGGGTATGTGTCAAGGCAGGTGGCATGAAACTGGTTGCTGTCCTTCATGGTTAGCTCTGCAAATGCCAGAAAATCCCTTCTTCGCACCGCCTCGATCATGTCGACCATCCGACGAGGGACGACGGCCTCTGCTCGGTGCTATGCACAGCAAAAAACGGTATGCATACGCTCATCCTCTTACTTTAACCCCTCTGGTTTAGAATAAGGTGTAGGACTCATGAATGTGTAAAGTACCTTTAAAAGTGAGCTTGTTTGTACACTGGTTTGCATCCCGGAGGTGCTCCCTATCGGCTTCCGCTCAGCACTCGCCTAAGAAAAGGAGCGTCAGATGGCATCAAATGTGCAGCTGAAAACAGATGTTTACAGCGGCTCTACAAAGAGACACAAAAACGGTTTTTCACCGTCTGATATTAGAACAGACAAAACAATTCCTGTTTTAGTTGACTTAGGGTTATAAAAGCATTGCTACTGGTTAAATGCCAGGTATAATGTGAGTACAACTTTTTTTCAAGATGGTGTCATGGATTTCTAAGCTTCTGATAGGTTAATTCAAACCACTTAGGTTAAATGGAGCCTATCTGTGAATCTATTTTAAGTCACCAACTTAAACATGATTCATCCTTGTGTGACATCGTGAAAATCTAAAGAAATCCTTCAAGATATCAGAGAAGAGAATTGTGGACCTCCTCGAGTTTGGTTCATCCTTGGGTGTGATTCGCAAATGCCTGAAGGTGCCACAGTCATATTTTTGAACAATTTTAAGCAAGTAAAAACAGCAAGGAAGTGTCCAGCCATCATTCTTTCAGGAAAGAAACAAGAAGAACATGTTTTGGTGAAAAATGTGCAAATCTAAGAAGAGCTAACTAGAAGGGACTTGTGCAGATCCTGGACTGGTTACAGCTGACAAGCCAACGATTCCTCTATGAGGAAGAAGCCATTAGTCCACACGCAACACCAAAAAGTCAGATTCCATTGTTTGGGAGAGTTACATGTTTGGACTTATGTTGTGTGGTCTGATGAAACTAAAGTTGAAGTGTTTGGCCATAATGACCAAAAGCAAACACTAAAGCAACAACTCAAGTTATCAGCCAGGAAGTTGAGGCTTAGGGTCTTTCAAAAGGACAAGAAATATATTAAGCACATCGCCATATTATTTCTAAAACGACCAGATCAGAAACATGTGTGTGAGCAAAGTATCCTACAAACTTGCCTTAATTACACCAGCTCCCTGAGGAGAAATAGGTCAAAATCCCACCTACTTAATATGAGACATTTGTAGACGGATACTGAAAACATTTCAGGCAAGTCATAAAGAATAAAAAGGCAATTTTATCAAATACTGAAGAAAATATATGCACGTTTCTAAAAAAAAAGTTAAGACAACAAATCTTCAATGTTTTTGACGACTGTGAAACAAATAATCATGTCTAGAGGCTTTTTATCCGCAGAGACATACAGTATAAAAGGCAACAACAACTGGCAAAAGCATTTTTTATCACCTTTTGCAACAGTTTAGTCCTCAAACTCAGACCTACCACAAGAACAAGAATCCTGAGTTCAGGCCAGTGACTCTCTGGCTCCACCTGCTGGGCGACACTGTCCTTCCCATCCTCTTCTTTTCCCATGATCCATTGGACGAACCCGCCATACATGCTTCTGCAGGCACTACCTGAGCCTTGGCGAGCGATCCCAGACAGCTCTCCTTCCACACCAAATGCCTGAGCCAAAGTATGAACTGCAACAGAAGATGTAAAGAGGAAAGAAAAAAAAACACATGGGTAAAAATCTATTAAATTTCTATAACATAATTATATCGTTTATATTTTTGGAGCACTAAAAACAGTGGACACCAAGAAATCCAGAGGCTCACCGAGACAAGCAAATCCAGCTGCTGAGGAGGCAAGCCCAGCAGCTGTGGGGAAGTTGTTAACAGAGCAAATGTGGACTTTCTGAGACAATCCAACCGAATCAGTCGGCCGAGGGTCTCCATCGTTACGTCTCTTCCTCGCCAGTCGTCTGACTACAAGGAAAAAAAACAAATGTAAAATGGCCTCCACCTTACCAGATTAATATTTCTGTACCCCACAGATATCAAGACGAACTCCTAAAGACACATGACATACTTTCTCGCAGACAGGACTGCAGTCTTGGATGATTAATGTCCTCTTCTTTGCCATTGAGCCACAATCGGTCGGCCTGAAAAGTCCTGCTGATTGCAACCGTTGTCGTCGTTTTCAACTAAACAGACCAAATAATACGCAGCAGGTTTAAACGAAACAGTATTCAATTACTGATGTCATTCTGAGGCTGGAAGAGATCATCATGTAGTACTACGATCTAAACAACTCAATGTCCAAAAACCTTCTTTTTTTTTTTTTATAAAAAGCAAGGTCCATTTTTCCTCCAATCATCGCTTTACATTCTCAGGGCTCAGATCAAATTCATAAAGCTATAGATCAAGCCAGTCACACCTGTTGACAGTGAAGTTATTGTTCAAAAAGCATGAATTAGCTCCGGCATCCAAACAAGGAATGGGACAGCTTAATATTCACACACCGTGATCATCTAGACTAAAACTACCGTTTAAAACAACATGGATATTGTCGCATAACAACAAAAATGCTGTTGTAATCACCTATTACTACTGTTGCTAAATTTTAAGACATATTGATTAATCCATTATACGGATGTTGTCGCTAACTTTTAGTTGTAATCATGATTGATGCATATGTGGAGTACATAACAACAAACATTACATTTAGTAGCAGTTTTAAAACTCTTAATACACAAGAAGTTATCCTTTTGTGTAGTTTTCTGACACTGTAAAACACTTAAATTGCCACACTATGGCTGCCTGAGTTTTTCCGGCAGTCAGATGCAGTAGGCCTCATTCAGCCAGCTGACCGGCAGGGTGCAGAAACAGGTAAGGAAGGGGCAGCACTGCCTTACTCTACGCTCCACATGGCCTCGGAAAACTCCTGAACTCTCTCTGGGATCTCAATAAACGGCAGAATAAAGAATTTCATGCACTTAAAAGCAATACCTTGATGCAGGTAACAGAAACTGCAACTCAAGTTACAACAAGTAAGCAAATACGCGGCAAAACAACTATTTATGATTTACTATCTTATAAAGAGCTTAAAAGAAAAGAAAACACAAATTTTGTCACACATCAAGCTGTAAACAAAGGCAAATAGATATTTTTTTTCCCCAACCTGGTCTTGATGCAAAGTGACGCTCAACGATGAATTGATGGGCAAAATTAAATCTTCATCCCTCTTCCCCCCTGTAATATAAGGCAGTTGACACAGTAAACAGCAAAGAGACGAGTTAATACAGCAGTCACACAATGCAACGTTAAAGACTACAAAATAATGTTTTTCACTTAATTAGTCACAAATACGGAGCCCTTAATCACCATACAAAAAATAATGTAAAGGGCTTTTGGCTATGAATCACTACTATAACCAGCACAGCTGAGGTTAAATGAAACAAGTCCAGGCTGACAGATACTCACAGTACTTAATGACAGCAATATTCACCGGAGCGGTGCACGTAACTAGACACGGCGTGTCCACGCTGTCTTCGGGCATGGTAAACCGAGTTTTGCGCTAATACTGCAACCTGTGAAGTCTAACCTCCTCGGTACGAAGACTTTCGTGAGTTTAGCATGATCTCTGTAGCTCGTTCGACCACACTGTAGCGTTTTCACAGCGAGCGAATCTAATTGGCTGATCATAAACATGTGGTCGTACCCTTCACCAATCACGTGGAGATTCCCTTGCAGCAAAGCTCCAAGTGGCCAATCAGAAGCCATCTGACCACGGTCGCGCAGATGTGGGGCAAGGACACACACCTACCGAGGGACATTCCCTGCAGCGACCTAAATGTGCAAAAAGCAACCTACAGGTGCACCTTGATGAATTTAAAATATCACCAAAAAGTTCATTTATTTTAGCAATTCACTTCAAAATTTGAATCTTAAAAATAAGTAAGGTCCTACACACACAAAAAGAATAGATTTACTTCCGTCATTTTTTTATGATTGTGGCTTTCTAATGGAAATCCAAAATGCAGTTTCTCAGACTGAATATTAGTGAAACATATTTTAAAACAGAACTAAGGGCTCCTTTGGCATAGATTACTGCATCAGTGCGGCGCGGCATGGAGGATTTCAGTCTGTGGCACTGCAGAGGTGTTTAGGATGCCCAGGTAGGTTGTGTCGCTTAACTCTTCTGCAGTGTTGGGTTTCATGTCAGCCATCTCCCTCTTGATAGTCTATGAGGTTTCAGTTAGGCCAATCATGTACAGTGTAGGCAGGTGCCAAGTCCCACTGGAAAAGAAAATTAGCATCCCCATAAAGCTTTTCAGCAGAAGGAAGCAGGAAAGGATCCAAAATGAAATGATGGATATGGCTGCTAGAGCTGGACGATATTGGAAAACCTTGCAAAAGTGATAATGGCAGATATTAAAATGACTATACCAGATGTAAATACTATATACTTTTTATGTGATTCCGACACTGTGACCTTTAACATTTTGGGCAATGTCATTTGTGCAGAGTGTGAGGATCCGTTGCTGTGAAACTCTGTCCAACTGGCTAAAAATAGCCCTAGCATGTATAAAGGTGAGTTTATTACCCTTGGGTTATTAGCTGTTAGACCCAATCATCATAATTACAGATTAACACTTAAAACACATCACTAATAATTGTTGCACTTTTTGAATTACTGAAAAAAAAGCCTTTTGCTAGTTTTTAAATTTACAAATACTTTCAATGGCATTTTATCCAATAATTTTGTATTAGTTACATAGGTACATAACTCTTGTGATTCAGTATCATGTAACCATGCAGTTACCTCTTTACATGCCTTTTTTTAACGCTGTCACATTTCTTTACATGACTTGCATGTTTAACATGATTTATAAAACAAAGCTTGGCTATTTAATCTAGTAAATTACAAGGAGATGAAATAATCAATGACATCTTTTCATGTGTTTATTTTTTTTTTAATTTTTAAACAGCATTTGGATACATTGGCATGCTGTTGACTTCAGAAATTAAATTCAAACTTGAAAACCTAATGGTTGTAACTTTCTGCGTAACTAAAGGAAACTGAACCATGGGTATGAGGGAAGATAATAAGCAAGGTTTAAGGCTTTTTAAAATTGTTTTTAATGAAAACTTTAGAAAAACAAGTCAGCAACAAGAAAACTATGTAAGAGCCACTTTCAAAGCGAGTTGACTCTGAATCAAAAAAAAAAAAAAAGAATACGCCTTGCCTTTTATGTTTGCAAAATTGACTTTAACCGTGAGGAGGGGGGAAACAAAAGAGCTGCTGTGGAGGAGTTAAACAGAGCCACCAGCTATCATGAGAACAACACAAGCTGTACAAATTTGTAGCAACTCGAGTGAGAAGACAAAACCTTCGTGAACACATTTTTGTTTTGTTTTTTAAAATCACCCTCTACACAGCAAAATATTAACCGAACGTCCTTGTTCTTCTGTTTTGGTGTCTCCGTTCCAAGGACACAGAGAAGGTTGTGTGGCATCCCAGGAATTTGTTAGAATATGCAAGTCAGAGGTCCTTGCAGAGTCCTGGCAACGCAGATCACCTCCTGGATTTCCCTGCCTCATTCCAGGGCTTCTGTCAAAAACTCAGTAATCGTCCTCGTCGTCTGAGTCCATCACCTTCCGTCTGTTGAACTGCCAGCCAGGAATAAAGTGCAGGAGATGCGTGAGATACTAAGGACAGAAAATGAATCAACCATGGACGACAATTCAGTGGAACTTACAGTAACCGTGGTCTTTTTCTCCGTTTGCTGACTGACTTTTTCTAAGATCTCGATTAAGCCCGACTCGGTAATCTGTGGAAAGAGAAAAGTTACCTTGTGATTCTCCCACGGAGCCGATGAAGCGTGCGGCTTAATGTTATTTTACCTTTCCTCCTAGCTTTCCAAATCGAGCCATCTGAATGAGATAGTTTTCGACCGCATTTGCCTTTTCTGGCTTCACCAACGCAAGATTGCTTACTGAAAAAAATGTAACTTTATTACTATATATTCCATTAAAATGGATGCCTATACACAATATGCATATTCTTGCAAAATCTAAATAGAGAGAGTGCTTACATCGTGCCCGAGCAGACTGGTCCAGGACTTGAGCCAATATCGAGTTCCTCATCTCTGTTTCTCTGAATAAATAAAAAAACAACATTACCACATTCGCTCAACTGAACCCAGGTTAAAAAAAATAAACACCATGGAAATAGTTTTATAAGAATAAATACATCGAAACACCTGCTCTGACACACAGCTGCAATGACAAATATTATCCAATTTTCAGAATTACCCAATACCATTTTTTAAAATAAACTTTTTCTGCTGAATATTCAGAGGAGTTACAGAAACCGAGAAATGATGAAACAAGGGATGTCTGGATCGAGATTTTCTTTGGGCTTTTTGGTTACCTGTACCAAATTTTAACCTGATACTTGAAAAAAACCTGCACCCTGCATACCCAACGTACAATAGAGTTATTAATTTAATCCCTAAGGGTTTTAGGAGTTATTTCCATCTGAAAGTAAATTCCTTATATAAATCAAGTACAGCTCCATGGTTATGAAGTATAAATGCACATTTTTTGTTACCTGTGTAACAGTAAAACATAAAAGAATACTTTTACAGTGGCACTACTATTGCAACTGTTACTCTGCTGGATTTATTGGTGTTTGAACAACAACAAAAAGAAATCATCTGAGCCTCGCCCAAACGTATTTCTAAATAAACATTAAAAAAAAATAAAAACCCTTTTGAAAACCCAAGAGAAGCCTCAGATTTAATAATCCACATGTTGATTATAACTGCAATCAAATTTTGTGGAAACCTGTTTGTTTCATGTTGGTTTTAGTGGGCAGTGTGCCAGAAAGAGCTGTGATTTTGGCACAATTTTGCCCGTGTGACAAAACTGTGCCAAATGTGTTTTTCATCTCATAATATGAAATTTGGTCAAATAAAGTGTGAATTTCCCACATGTGGGCCTCAAACGACCTTTAGTTTGTGCTGGACACCTTAGATCTGAGTGTGGTAAATGTAAAAAGACTTTGGTTAAACAAAGCTATAGTTGGTGTTTCTGTTCAGAAACATTTTGTTATACTGAGTGAAAAGGTCCTTCCATTCTGACAGTAGTCAACACATTATATATTCAGAAAAAGGAGGTAAAAGAATTTGATCTCTGTGAAAGTTGCAGGCCTGTAAAAACTCTGACCAACCAGAGTGGTCAGAGTTTTGGTTCTGCTCTCACCCTCTTCTGTCCCTCAAGTCCCAGGGGTATCACTTTATCTATTGGTTGTCCCACATGGCAGTCATTCTGATGCGCTCACGTAACGCCAGAGTTTGTGCTCTTTCTTTCCTGGTTTCCACTTGCTGGCTGCGCACTTCTAGTGTTTATGTATCCGGTTAGCTTAGCGGTTAGCTTCGGTGTTAGCCGTTCATTGTAGCTCCACTGCTCTCGCCGTAGACTTTGAACATGGCTGAGAGTCACAAGAAGCGAACCGTGTACAAGTTTATGAGAAGAAGAGGAAGGCCTCAGTAGAAAGAAATAAGACCAGAGTGGATTTGGGAGATTTTTTTTTTCACACAATGCCCCTGAGGAGCAGAAGAGCAGGTAAGACGGTCTTGTGCATGCGCTGTTATTCAAAAAGTGACTTGAGGGAACTTCTGGAAAAATCACAGACTCTACCGTTAAACTTTAGCAGAGGGTTTGACTTTTAATTGACAAATTAAATTGATGGCATAAAACGCTGCATTATGACCACTGCTGAGAAAAAATATACTGAACCGCTCCCATCTTCTGTTGTTAAGACGTTCCATACTGTAGTCACGTTTTCATGATCCATAGTTTAAGTTTTTTATTCTGTGCTGCCTTGATCAGGACCCCAACCCGAAACCCAACTGCCTCGTTTGTGGGGAAGGTTCGGTACGACTGAATAAAAAAATCTATTCATCTTAGCTTCATGATTTTAAATACTCCAGGCACCTTACCTTTGTTTAGCTTCTTCGCCCTGCTGATTGTTTGAAGCATCCTAAAAAACAGACAACACAGCAAAGTCAGTTTTACTCTATTGATTATGCACTAAAATGACAAAGTGTGAGCCGTTCATCTTTAATCCAATGGAAAATCAGAATTGGAGCCGTTTGACCAGGGCTGGGCAATTAATCGCATTTGCAATACAATCACAATTGCAAAATGAAATCACCAAATGAAAACAAAGTGCATCAAAAAACACGGTTGTTGGTGACTAATTTAGCAAATGAATAAAGTGTGAGTGTTCAGTTTGGATTCAATGAATAAATATTTTTAAAATACTTTTTAAACCCCAATAACCACTTTACAGGATGCTCCCCCTTATTTATAACTCATCATATTTGTATACTTTGAATGTTAAAGAGAAAAAAACAAAAACATCAGTCATAAAAATCTCTCTTTGATATCATCTCTTTCTATACATATTTAATATGTAACACAGTGGGAAAATGTATTCATTTAACATATGATCCCATAATCCACACCCTGATGAAACCCACATCTTATTTCTACATAAAGTGGGGAGGTTTTAAAAGACAATGCGTATAGAAATGAACGTAGAAAATTATGTTTAAGAATTTTCCATAAATAACATAAAAATGTAAACCTGTTTAAAAGAAGGATCCGGTCAAAGGGCTATAAGATACTATACAGTGGTGTAATTAGTTGTTTCAAACGGTTTGGCTGTGGATGACCCCCACTGAGCACACTATAAATCTGTTCACCTGTTGACCATTTTAGTCAATGGGACTTGGTTCATAATGACACAAAAGATTCTACATATGGTTTTCTAAAAACATGGCTCAAAATGGTTGCTTAGGGCGTTTAAGGAAGAAAACTGACCATTCCAGTCTAACCCCAACAGCTTTCCATGGTGGTTAGTGTTGCCAGATTTTTCTAAGATCCATTCATTGTTTTAACATACGGCGTAACCAGGTTTGCTGCTGCCATAATGCCAATAAACACAACAAAACAGGAAACATGCAAAGGGATGGACTGAAAACTCGTCAGTTTTGTGTGTGAAAAGCGCATTTTGGTAGATTGTATCCTCATTAAGTCATGGTTTGCAACAGAACAGCGAACCAAATAGGAAAACAGACCACGACATGCTATTCTACAGGTGGCAAACTATATTGTTAGTTAATGCGACTTTGGCAGATTTAACAGAAAAGTGTGGCTTGATATTTGTTGACGGGCGTGTTGATTGTTTCTTTAATATCTAAGCGAGCACTTTGCCGACGTAAATCCAGTAGTTAAGTGTCTATTTGCCATATGAATAGTGTGTAAATAGACGGAAAGAGGAGCTATTTTTTACAAGTCGTCTAGTTTCATTGCAGTTTCAGATGTCAGGGGGGTGTGCGCTGACACAACACAAAAGCTAGCGCTGCAATGGTTGCTCAGTGCGTGTGTGTGTGTGTGTGTGTGTGTGTGTGTGGTGGTGGGGGGGGGGGGCAATGTTTATTTATGTGATTTTGTAGCTTATATCCGTAGCTTCAAATAAATCACACGTTGTTGTCCGGAGTGGCTACAATGCTAGCACCAAACTGACTGACTCCCAGCACCTCCTTATACGGCGGCCTGCGACACGTTTCCTGCTCCTGTTCGCTTCTTACCGCGTGCTTCGTCTGCAGCTCCGCCATTCTCTGCCGCCTTATCGCCTCTAATTCTTCGTCTGCCATCGCGGCTAACAGTAACGTAGACCTTCAGGTATTAAATAGGATGAGATCCGAAACGAACACTTCTCTCCAAGCGGAGGCAAGGCCCTACCTACTAGCACAGGGCAGGATAATCGACGACAGAGGGAGAAAGACACTGAGTTCAGGGAAAATCAATCGAAAACAGAGGAGGGGGATCGCCCTTCTTCTTCTTTTGGGAAACAAACGGTTGGCAAACAACTTAAAGGCGTGGATGTGGAAATGAAAATATAGCAAAAAGTGTTATAAAGGAGTGTTTGGAATATAATTATTTTAAAGGTAAGGGTTTTGGATGGATAATAAAAGATAAATCAGAAGAATATAAAATTGGAAATATATGGTTTAATTCACCTAGACCTATATCCCTATTTGGTTATTTCCAAATGTCGAGATAGATTTTAATATAATGGAATTAAAAAATAGTGGGTAGACAGCAGGAAAGGTCAAGTGGCAAATCATTATATAAGAACCAAATATTATAGCTATTTAGATATATATACAGATGGATCTAAAGATGATAAAGAAAAAGTAGGTATAGGAATATACATTCCAATGATGAAGGTAAGCATTGGGAGGAGATTACCTGATCAGATGTCAGTATATACAGCAGAAATGATGGCAATAATTATAGGATTACAATGGATAGAGGAAGTAAAACCGGATAGAGTAGTTTGTTGTGTCGATTCTTTGGCAGCCCTTTACAGTATCCATCCATCCATCCATCCATTTTCTGAACCGCTTTATCCCTCATGGGGTCGCGGGGGTTGCTGGTGCCAATCTCCAGCATTCTCTGGGCGAGAGGCGGGGTACACCCTGGACAGGTCGCCAGTCTGTCGCAGCCTATACAGTATCCAAAATATGAAATCAGAAAGAGAAGATTTATTATTAGAAATACATCAAAGTTTATTCAGAATACAAAAACTTTATATAAATGTAAAGTTTTGTTGGGTTCCAGCCCATGTAGGAATAAATGGAAATGAAAGAGCAGACCAAATAGCTAAAAAATCAATTAGAACAAATAATATTATAAACATATGGTATGGGAAAGGATTCTCTTGATGTTCGTTTATTTCTGTTAATAAATTCTTGAACTTGAAGAGAAGTTCCGCTTATCCGGGGTGGATGGATGAATGGATGGATGTAGACAAGTTGTCACTCATTTATGCCATATGTGTGCAGAGTTTGCTGTTAGAAGAACTCCCATGCTCAATTTCAACTGATGACATTTCAAGAGTAATATAACCCCACAGCTGTCGGAGGTCCTTATGATTTCAGCTGTATGGATCTGTCCTTATTCTCAATGATTTTTCTCAGGCGTACTCGGCTCTTAAAGAGAAACCTTCTGGAGGACAAGTTGCAGCTGTGCTTGTTGCTTTTTCCAGCCTCTTTGGCAAAATAAATCAGATTTTTTTTATCAGCTGCTGATAAAAAGGACAGATTGGTAAAAAGATATTTTTTAAAAAAGAATATAGGTTTCTGAGAAGCTTGTTGCCAAGATAATGTATTATCACATATATTTAAAGTCGATCTACAAATTGCTCTCTGTGGAAAATGCTGCAGTTTGCAGTTTTTGTGAATTTACATGCATCAGAAACACCCACATCAACACTGTATGAATGTTATTGAGTAAAGCTTCTTTCCTGGCAAAATCTTGCCTTTTTATTCTTTCCACCTTTTGTGTCATTGTCTTTTACATTAAAATCATCACGCAATGAGACGCATACATGTATGCTCAATACAAAAACACCTTTACTGCAGCAACAATAAGTATTTTCATTGAACAACACAGGATATAGACAAATATTCACATATTTGTCTTTAAGATGAAATTGAGAGAGCTAAATACCCGTTGGAAAGTAAACAATAATACACAATGTAACATGTACATATGGACTTTGGACATTTCCTAATCTGTAGAGGGGGTGTGCGGTGACATTTCATGAGGACATCTGATGCAGAGAAAGCTGTTGTATCCGAAAAAAGATGGAACAGCAACAGTTGATCATTCATAAAGAAACATTTGGCTCTCCTTCATCATAACAATATTAAAACAACATAACAATAATAACAATTCAACTCAATTTTATTTATATAGCGCCAATTTATGAAACATGTCATCTCAACCATGCTAATTGTCTGTAAGGAAGCTCCTTACAGATTTTTCAATTTATTATAAACAGGAATCATACTCTTTTAATTTTAGGGGTTTATGTTTTAAAGCATGATTCAAAAAAAGTCTGCTCATTAATGGGTTCTAAAATCATTTAAAACTATTTTCATATGTTATTATTTCATAAAACAAAACTGAAGTCAAAATGGAGAAGCTGTCAGCAAGTAAACCCTTCCTATAGAAACCATAACATTTATGAAGGAAGGTAGCAGCCAGCTGCTCATGATTCAACCATCATAACCCTGTAGGACCGCCTCTATAAATGTAGGAGCATACAGATGTGGATTATAGCCTGTTTCACATTATTCAGCGGAGAAGCTTTAAGACCGTTGTTGATCTTTCCTGCAGTGGACTCCTCAGCGAAAATCTCTCAAGGTCAGGCTGTGAAATGCGCCAAGCAATCGTTAATATAAACAAAAAGAAATGAAAAAACTCCATGGTATACTTTACAGACATCAGTTAGCTTAATAAATGTTAAAGTGCATGACAGTACAGCGAAAATATGAACTAAACATGGAGAAAGCATCTTCAGGAAAACATGTGAGCACAACTCAGGTTTGCCAAGCTGCACCAAAATGAGCCACATTCACAACTCTTTGTATAAAAAAACAAACAGAGCATATCAGCATAAGTACCTCATACTTTCTAACACGCACGGTAGTGGAGTTAATCATTTGGGACTTGTTTTGCCACCACAGTTCCTGGGTACATAGCAGCCATTGACTCCATGACCAAAACATTGTCTGACAGCTGAAGTTCGGCCCAAAGTGGGCCATGAAATATAACGTTTTCCCAACACAACATCATATCTACAAAGGAATTGTAGAAAGAGAATAAATATCAAGCTGCTGCAATGGCTCAAAGACCAGGCCTGAAGCTGATTCCAATGCTGCGGTGGCACCTCAGACGAGCAGCACATGATGAGTAAAGCCCAGATATTTTTCATTATGCCCTGATGTGTAAAACACAAGACTTAAAACAAGGAGGAATTTCCGTTCGCCGTGTGCACTGCTTCTGCTGTGTGTGTCAACTGGAAGGTTTATGTTTCTCTTCCTCCATGTTTGCCACTTGATCCGCATCTTTCACATTTTCCTCTGTTTCTTCCTCAGGGTCAGAACCGTCACTTCTCATCTGTGACAGACAGGCCAGGAGACAGGGCGAGCAAGAGGGAAACAAACAGGAGGTTTATTAGCTGGCAGCTCAGAAGAACTCAGGAAATGCTCTTTCTATGAAAGAAAGTAGTAGAGTCTTCACATACAGCTTTATTTCAAAGAAAAAAGAATGCACGCACTATGGGGTCATCATCATCATGCACCTTCCTGTTAGGGCGGTCTTCATTGATCCAGTGACGGGAACTGGGTGAGAAGAGGGAGGAGAGGGAATGGTCTGAACTGCTTGCAGACACACTGAATGATGAGCTGAACGATCTGTGCTCTCTTGAGAGAGAGTCTGGTAAGCAGCATGAAATAGAGGAACCCTCAGTTTACACAGAAAGATATGGCATAACCGGACAGTTAAGCTAAAAAAACATTAGTATTTACCTTTCTTAAACTGATAGCCAAGGCGGCGTAGTGTGTTACCAACGGTGTGTTTGGTGACTGTGGTCCCAACCGCCATCAGATCATTAACAAGCTCCTCACGTGTAGTTGAGGGCTGATCCATCACCTTTCTTATGATCATCCTCATCCCTTCAGGCAAGATCTTGCATGGAGCTCCAGACCGAGGGCGATTGATGGTCACTTTATATTTCTTCCATTTTCGAATAATCGCACCAACAGTAGGCACCTTCACATCAAGCTTCTTGCTGATGGTCCTGTAGCCCATTCCAGCTTTGTGCAGATTCACTATCTGGTCCCGGATGTCTCCTGACAGCTCTTTGGTCTTGCCTATTCTGTGGGAGAGGTTGGAATAGGAGAAATAGCCACTGTGAACATTTGTGCTTTTCACATATAACAAGTTCCTATTGGGAGCATCAGTAATTGACTGGTATCAGTGAGTGTGTGTGTTTGTGTGTGAGAGTGTATGAATCTTTAAATTAAGCATTGATTTTCTTTTTCTTTCTTTTTTTACACACTGTTGAAACTGGAGCCCCTTTCAGACAAGCGTTTTCCTCTGTGATCTACAGGTGTTTGTTACACCTTCCAATAAACTGAATGGTCCTGATGGGGGTTTGAAGTCCCTCCACAAATATTATGCCCCTGATGCACCTCCGGAGGCGTTCACAAACCAGTAACCAGTGCAAACCGTGAAGCGTAATATGAGATTACAGAACGAGTGAAACGTGATGATGAGTTCCTGTGCCAAGATAGCTCCAAAAGCTGCATTATTAAGAGCAAAGGCAATGCATGATCCTGCAAAGTCCCTTTGATCTGAGAAAAAAGTTGCACTGATACCTGCAAACAAACATATTTCTTGTCACCATGAGCAGTTAGCTCAATCTATGTCTTGTCAGGCCATAAACCATTTCTGCAGAAGGAAGCTGGCTCATCTGTGTGAGGAGCTCCAAAGCTCAGTTGAGTTTAACAATTTCCATTTTAGATCAGGGGCTTTCTTCTTTGTTGACACCCTTTCAGTTCATAGTAAAACTAGTTTGATTGTGGAGACCCATTCCAAATTTTATTTAGCTAATGGCAGGCTGGAGCCATGGTGGTTCCTGGGTTTTTCTGAACCTCCTAACCAATTTCCTTTCGTCTGAGGCTGAGAGTTTAGGGTCAGATGGTTGAAACTGGAAGTGGATGTTAAACCAGGACAATCATCCCAAACAAACATCAAAGTTTTGTTTGGGATGATTCTTTGTCACTAAGACTAAGAAAGTAGAGCACATCACCCCAGTTCTAAAGTTCTTACACTGGCTCCCTGTATCTCAGATAATAGACTTTAAAATCCTTCTGTTAGTCTATAATTCCCTGAATGGCTTAGCACCTAAATACATCAGACTTGTTATCAGTATATCAACCCTCCAGATTACTCAGGTCTTCTGGCTTCAGTCTACTCTGCATACCTAGAACCAGAACCAAATACGGAGAAGCAGCATTTAGCTCCTATGCTCCACTTATCTAGGACAAACTCCCAGAAGACTGTAAAGGTGCTGAAACCCTGAGTTCCTTTAAATCAAGGTTAAAAACCTATTTGTTTAGAGTTGCCTTTGAATGTTGTTAATGCTGAAGTTTGTAGTCCAACTTGTCCTATACTGCATCAGACCTGCTGCTACTGTTCCAATGCAATGTGCTGGCCTCTGTAATATTTCCCTCTGTCTCTTCAAAGTACTGTACATGAAAAAACAGAGGAAAGAAAAGCATTACATTGCCTTGTTACTGAAAAGTGCTTTATAAATAAACTTGCCTTGCCTTACAAAGAGTATGTGATAGAGGTGCCACTTACTAAGAGACATTCATCCAAATATTAGTGCGGTGCATGTATATGTTTAAGCATGTATGTATAGCTTTCACAATGTGTGAATAATCCACCATTAATTTAAAATGTGTGAAACTGGTCAATAAAGGTATGATTCTGCAATGATACCCTACAGGCAAAGCACAAGGAAGCATGCTCCTGTCCACAGATGCATTTACTAATTCTAGTAATGCATCCAGATTAGTGACATTTTATGTAATAGACATGTTGGCTCTGTTGAATGACTTCTCACCTTTGCTTGGGTTTCTCATCTCGCTGATTATTTGAAGGATCCTGAAGAGATAAGACAGTAAGGTCACCTGAAATGTGTATTCTGTTCTGCTTGCTTGTGGCAAACGTTTATTTAAGACTACTTTTTATTAAAAATAAGAGTTTTTCCCAAAAGAAGAAACATTCTCAAACTAAACCATTTTACTTGGGAATCTAAGAAATCCCTGAGCATCCCTAGCATCCAGGATAGAATGGACATAAGGGGCTGAATGGAAATTTGGTCAACTATGCTTTCTACCATTGCGATTATCATCAAACAAATATATTTAAATGTCTTTTAGTAAAATTAACACCCGCTGTTATTACCGCTCCAGTTCAGCCTCACCCCGAGATGCCCTTCCTGTGGCTCTGCTGTCCTCTGCTTCCTTACCGCCTCTAATTTCAATTTGTCCGCCATTGTTGTTTACAGAAATGTAAACCTATAAATTAAACATAACGGAGGGCATTGTACCATAGTAGCGCACGATCCTCTCTAAACAGAAGCAACAACCTAACCACCGCAGGGGAAAGTAATCCACAACAAAAAAAGGAGAAAGATCCAGGGCTCAGGCAAAAGCAATGGAACACAGAGAGAAGATCTGGGGTCCGTTCTTCGTACGTCGCTAACTCAGTTAGCTGGATTTGATTGTTGACGATTTGGCATGATCTTGGATCGTTTGGTTCTTCGAAACTCATCCTGGACTTGCTGTCATAGCAACATGTGCGCAAACTTAAACCTGCTCGCGAGCAGACTTATTTCTATGGGGTGCCGAATGTAAAATTTCAGATAAAATTCTATAGCTGATATATTTTGATTATTTAGCTCACTTTTCTCATATTTAACTCCCTTTTCTCACATTTAAGACAGAAATTCACAATAAACAAGATCTTATATGCAATTGTCAACAATATGTTTATAAAGTAAAATAAATAGTTAAATGTTAAATCTAAATGTTAAATGTTAAATCTAAATGTTAAATCTATATCTAAATGTTAAATCTATATCTAAATGTTAAATTTAAATCTAAATGTTAAATCTATATCTAAATGTTAAATTTAAATCTAAATGCTAAATCTATATCTAAATGTTAAATTTAAATCTAAATGTTAAATCTATATCTAAATGTTAAATGTTAAATGTAAATGTTAAATCTATATCTAAATGTTAAATTTAAATCTAAATGTTAAATCTATATCTAAATGTTAAATTTAAATCTAAATGTTAAATCTATATCTAAATGTTAAATGTTAAATGTAAATGTTAAATCTATATCTAAATGCTAAATCTATATCTAAATGTTAAATCTATATCTAAATGTTAAATGTTAAATCTAAATGTTAAATCTATATCTAAATGTTAAATTTAAATCTAAATGCTAAATCTATATCTAAATGTTAAATTTAAATCTAAATGTTAAATCTATATCTAAATGTTAAATCTATATCTAAATGTTAAATGTTAAATGTAAATGTTAAATCTATTTCTAAATGTTAAATTTAAATCTAAATGTTAAATGTTAAATGTAAATGTTAAATCTATATCTAAATGCTAAATCTATATCTAAATGTTAAATCTATATCTAAATGTTAAATGTTAAATGTAAATGTTAAATCTATATCTAAATGTTAAATTTAAATCTAAATGTTAAATCTATATCTAAATGTTAAATTTAAATCTAAATGTTAAATCTATATCTAAATGTTAAATGTAAATGTTAAATCTATATCTAAATGTTAAATCTATATCTAAATGTTAAATTTAAATCTAAATGTTAAATCTATATCTAAATGTTAAATTTAAATCTAAATGTTAAATCTATATCTAAATGTTAAATCTATATCTAAATGTTAAATGTTAAATGTAAATGTTAAATCTATATCTAAATGTTAAATTTAAATCTAAATGTTAAATGTTAAATGTAAATGTTAAATCTATATCTAAATGCTAAATCTATATCTAAATGTTAAATGTTAAATGTAAATGTTAAATCTATATCTAAATGTTAAATTTAAATCTAAATGTTAAATCTATATCTAAATGTTAAATCTATATCTAAATGTTAAATTTAAATCTAAATGTTAAATCTATATCTAAATGTTAAATGTTAAATGTAAATGTTAAATCTATATCTAAATGTTAAATCTATATCTAAATGTTGAATCTAAATCTAAATGTTAAATTTAAATCTAAATGTTAAATCTATATCTAAATGTTAAATGTTAAATCTAAATGCTAAATCTATATCTAAATGTTAAATTTAAATCTAAATGTTAAATCTATATCTAAATGTTAAATGTTAAATGTAAATGTTAAATCTATATCTAAATGTTAAATCTATATCTAAATGTTAAATCTAAATCTAAATGTTAAATGTTAAATCTAAATGTTTCGAAAATATGCAAATTGCCCACGCCCCCTATCGGGTTCTCGCCCACCCCACCGACCTTGGATCAGCCATGAGATCCATCTGTGGAGGACACGGTAAACATGCCGCACAGACGGCTGACAAGGCAACTTCCTATAACTATATAACTTTCTCCCTTTAACGGCAAAGTTTCTTGTTTTAATGAGAGACTTATCTTGCTTAAACGACATAATTTTCGTCTCATAACAACGCAACATAACCCGGCATCAGCTCGCGGGATATTTGACTGTCATGGAGGAGAGGAGAGACGGAGGGGCACCTTTTATTACTTTTTAAGAAGTCGTCATTTTTCGGAGGAATGTATTTCTGCACTGAGGAGTGACAAGGTAAGTCATAAATATACAGCAAGTCCTCTACTTGAAATTTGACCAATTCGGCAGTTATTTATAGTTAACAACTCTGCTTTGGATACACTTGCATTACTGTAGTAGCTACAGTCTCTGGCTCTGTTTACACGGTGAAAACAGGTTTGCGTTGCCTTTGTACTCTCCATTTACACACTACAAGGTTTAACTGTTGCTTAGGGGGGGCTTTCAGCTATAGCTGTGGGTTTATTTACAACAGTTTGCAGCCGAAACAGTCCTCCGCCAGCCGCTGTTTTCTTCTTCTGGGCAATTTGACGCGGAGCTTCAGAAATCACAGCGCTACTAGTGGTGCGGCATGGGAATTGCACCGTTTAAGTACTCTGTAAACAGGGCCTGTGACTGCAAATGTTCTACATGGATGTTAATGAGATAGAGATAAGGATAAGCAGCTTAATATTTTTAAAAACATGTCATGCATTTAATCATAAATTCTGCTGTAAAGATTAATAATCATGTGCTTAAAAGAGTCTTTTTAGTTTTTTACGGTTTTTATATTAACCATAATTTCATTGTGCTTGTAGACTGACATATCAGCTATAGCAAGCATGGATGATGAGAGCTTGGCCATCTATATTCCCACCTATGCTGACAGAATTGCCACCCAGAGATTTTGCTTCGAGTTCCAAGGAAAAGGTGAAAGAGATGTCCTTCAACAGACGTGGCTTGAAAAACTCTTTACATGCAAATCTTCATGGAAAAAGTCCAATTTGATCTAAAATGTTTTTGGTTTCAGGTAATATCACTATGTAATATATTTAAAAAGAAAGCTTACCATTTGACTCAAAATGTGTTTTCAATATGTTTTCAAGAACATATGGAAGTGAGCCACAATAGAGTCAATTAGCTTTTGTTTTTGCTGACAAAGATATAGAGCAAAAATACTGATTAAAAAGATTACTCCAACAACATTGTGAAATACAATTTTTTGAAGTGAAATTATTGCTGTTGCTATTAAGCTTCTTTAAGGTAAAAAAATTTAAAGCATGTGTTAAAACTGTACTTACTTTTCTTTCCATAGGGCATTATTTTTCTTTTATATTCTTTAAAGTTGATTGTAAAATAGATAAATGCTTTGAGCGCAATAGTGCCCAGATTTCTAACAATGACTTTTGTCATATGTAAAAGGATTTTCTCATGTTCAATTTTGAGATCCATGTATTTATCTTTTTAATACTCATAGATAATGTTCTAGTTAAGTCATTATCTGGAGGTAGAGAACTTCCTTTCAAAAGGATCTTTCAGAGAACTTGTTAAAGGTACTTTTAATGTATGTTCTTCTGTGAGTTGATGTAACATTGCAATATAATGTTATGTTTCTAAGGAAAGAATGAGTTGGTTTGATCACAAACCATTGCACTTTATTTTGTAATGGGTTTTTACCAAATATTCATTAAAAGTTTTCATGTTGCACATAAGCATAGGCACTTTATTTTTCATCTCATTTGACCATATCATCATTGTCAAACAGTACATAACTTGGGTCTCAGTGTTCAGTAACAGAGAACTATAAGAGTCTTGCTGTTATAAATATAAGAATTATGTCTTGAATATGAGGAGCAGTGGTGGGGTTTACAGAACATGTCATTTAAACATTTTTTGTCCTACATGACAGATTACAAGGCAAATGTGAAGTTAAATTTCTTGTTGTTGTCCTAATATATTTAGTAGTGTATATTTGCTGTCACACACAACAAGAATCACACAAAATATAAAACCTGAAAACCTCTGTTTTCACTGACTCCCATGTACTTAAATGTTTCATCATGATGTACATAATAAAAATTATGTACATCATGATGAAACATTTAAGTACATGGGAGTCAGTGAAAACAGAGGTCTGTTTTTTTTTTCCTCCATCTGTATTTCTTTGACTGCTTGTCCTTTATTGGTTGTGGGGTCTGCAGCTGCCTAATTCTGACTGTGTCGGAAAGTGATAGGTTCATTCTGGACAGGCTCACAAGGTCATTTGCTCCACAAACTCTTTTTTACAAGAAAATGTCACACGTGTCACAGGTTTGTGCGTATATAAGCTCTTAAAAATACGCATAACTCAATTGTTTCATCATGTGTTGACGGTGCATGAAAGTTTTCCGTCATCAGAAGGTATGATACTTCGAACTGTCTCATAACATGTGAACGGTCCTCTGAAGACGTTGGACTGTGCAAGTTTCTGCCGCTTGCTTAGAAACCTGTTTGAGATGATCTTGTTCACCAAAACGCCGTGGAAGGGTTCACAGGTGTCAAAGTCCAGTCCTCAAGGGCCGGTGTCCTGCAACTTTTAGATATGTCACTGGTCCGACATGCCTGAGTCAAATAATCAGGTAATTACCAGGACTCTGAAGAACCTGACTGCATACTGAGGAGCTAATTGTGTCATTTGATTCAGGTGTGTGGGACCAAGGAAACCTCTAAAAGTTTCAGGACACCGGCCCTCGAGGACTGGAGCTTGACACCCCAGGTATACATCATGTAGGGCCGGCCACTTGGAGCCATTGCATCTCTAATATTACAAATGATGTTCCATAAGTGAACCACTTTTTAGAGTTGTTCCTGAAAGACAAGAAAATAAACAAGTTCTTAAAGTACATACTCCATATTTAAAAGCATGTATCATATAGTATTTATCTTTTACATTCAAACACACCTCAGTGATATTTAAACAGGTGAGCAGAATTGGCTGCTTATCCAAGAAGTCACCAGTAAAGTAATCTGTATTCTTCAGTTTTTGAAAAAGGTTCATCCAGTACTGTGCACGACGTTTCCTTAAGAAATCCCACCAGTTGTTGATGAGCTGGATCCCACAATGAAGTAGTTTTCAGGATAGCTGTCATCAAGACGCAAAAATCTTTGAATGTCTTTCATTGTACCATTCTCTGTCTCCATGTCTATATGAATTCTGGCTGTGGTACCCCCTCTGTTACTGCTGGAAGAAAATATCCAGCAGTAACTTTTGGACAGCACCATCCATGTATTCAGCTTTAGAGATGCCAACCTGTAAACACAGCAGAGATTTTGTTATTGTTTTTTCAAGTTTTTTATTTTAAACAAAATGTAAAAATAACATAATTTATTCTTTCTAAAAATTGAGCACGTTACTTATGCTAAATGTGAGAAGCTAAATATTCCAAATTCAAAGTTTTTAAATATTTAAATTTTGAGTGTCAGATCAAATGCACAGGCATTCTAAGATGTAAAAGAGAACATTAATTTTCTGGCTGTATTTTTAATGTAGCTATCTTAATACTGGTCCTCCTACCTTAATGTTTTTGTTTATGGGAATTTTAAAAAGTACTTTTACAGAATTCCCATCAGAAGGAGAATAGCTGCTGTTTAAAATTGTGATTTAAGGTTAGACTGGATCAATGTTAAAATTGCTTAAACCTAGACTGCAATGGAACAATGTTGTTGATTAAGATTTGTTTTATTTTCTGAGTAAGTTTAAAGACATTAGAAAAAACAAATGGAACAACAAATAAACTGAGAACAATGGTGCCTTGCTGCCAGGAGCTTTCATTGATAAATTCTGATATTAACTTTTGAATTTGCAGCAATGATAATTGATTATCAGTTTTTGCTTTTCCCCTTATTAAAGCATGTCAGTAGTTGACTGGGTTTATTAATGAAGTTCATATAAATAGTTGTCCTTCACTGGCTTGTGAATTGTCCCATTAGAAAGCTCTGTATTCATATCTTTGTTTTGACACAATAAAATATGGATAAATGTAGCTTTATCTAGCCTCACTTTCATTGTGTAGAATACACATACTTTTAATTAGCCTTACAAGTGTCGGATTAAAATTTATTTTAATCATATTTGATTAAAATACATAAGGGCGTAGATAGGTACATTTGCAGTCACAGGCCCTGTTTACAGAGTACTTAAACGGTGTAATTCCCATGCCGCACCACTAGTAGCGCTGTGATTTTTGAAGCTCCGGGTCAAATTGCCCAGAAGAAGAAAACAGCGGCTGGCGGAGGACTGTTTCGGCTGCAAACTGTTGTAAATAAACCCACAGCTATAGCTGAAAGCCCCCCCTAAGCAACAGTTAAACCTTGTAGTGTGTAAATGGAGAGTACAAAGGCAACGCAAACCTGTTTTCACCGTGTAAACAGAGCCAGAGACTGTAGCTACTACAGTAATGCAAGTGTATCCAAAGCAGAGTTGTTAACTATAAATAACTGCCGAATTGGTCAAATTTCAAGTAGAGTACTTGCTGTATATTTATGACTTACCTTGTCACTCCTCAGTGCAGAAATACATTCCTCCGAAAAATGACGACTTCTTAAAAAGTAATAAAAGGTGCCCCTCCGTCTCTCCTCTCCTCCATGACAGTCAAATATCCCGCGAGCTGATGCCGGGTTATGTTGCGTTGTTATGAGACGAAAATTATGTCGTTTAAGCAAGATAAGTCTCTCATTAAAACAAGAAACTTTGCCGTTAAAGGGAGAAAGTTATATAGTTATAGGAAGTTGCCTTGTCAGCCGTCTGTGCGGCATGTTTACCGTGTCCTCCACAGATGGATCTCATGGCTGATCCAAGGTCGGTGGGGTGGGCGAGAACCCGATAGGGGGCGTGGGCAATTTGCATATTTTCGAAACATTTAGATATAACATTTAACATTTAGATTTAGATTTAACATTTAGATATAGATTTAACATTTAGATATAGATTTAACATTTACATTTAACATTTAGATATAGATTTAACATTTAGATTTAAATTTAACATTTAGATATAGATTTAGCATTTAGATTTAACATTTAACATTTAGATATAGATTTAACATTTAGATTTAAATTTAACATTTAGATTTAGATTCAACATTTAGATATAGATTTAACATTTAGATATAGATTTAACATTTACATTTAACATTTAACATTTAGATATAGATTTAACATTTAGATTTAAATTTAACATTTAGATATAGATTTAACATTTAGATATAGATTTAACATTTAGATTTAAATTTAACATTTAGATATAGATTTAACATTTACATTTAACATTTAGATATAGATTTAGCATTTAGATATAGATTTAACATTTACATTTAACATTTAACATTTAGATTTAAATTTAACATTTAGATATAGATTTAACATTTACATTTAACATTTAACATTTAGATATAGATTTAACATTTAGATATAGATTTAACATTTAGATTTAAATTTAACATTTAGATATAGATTTAACATTTAGATTTAAAGTTAACATTTAGATATAGATTTAACATTTAGATATAGATTTAACATTTACATTTAACATTTAACATTTAGATATAGATTTAACATTTAGATTTAAATTTAACATTTAGATATAGATTTAACATTTAGATTTAAATTTAACATTTAGATATAGATTTAACATTTACATTTAACATTTAACATTTAGATATAGATTTAACATTTAGATATAGATTTAGCATTTAGATATAGATTTAACATTTACATTTAACATTTAACATTTAGATTTAAATTTAACATTTAGAAATAGATTTAACATTTACATTTAACATTTAACATTTAGATATAGATTTAACATTTAGATATAGATTTAACATTTAGATTTAAATTTAACATTTAGATATAGATTTAGCATTTAGATTTAAATTTAACATTTAGATATAGATTTAAAATTTAGATTTAACATTTAACATTTAGATATAGATTTAACATTTAGATATAGATTTAGCATTTAGATATAGATTTAACATTTACATTTAACATTTAACATTTAGATATAGATTTAACATTTAGATTTAAATTTAACATTTAGATATAGATTTAACATTTAGATTTAAATTTAACATTTAGATATAGATTTAACATTTACATTTAACATTTAACATTTAGATATAGATTTAACATTTAGATTTAAATTTAACATTTAGATATAGATTTAGCATTTAGATTTAAATTTAACATTTAGATATAGATTTAACATTTAGATTTAAATTTAACATTTAGATATAGATTTAACATTTAGATATAGATTTAACATTTAGATTTAACATTTAAAATTTAGATTTAACATTTAACTATTTATTTTACTTTATAAACATATTGTTGACAATTGCATATAAGATCTTGTTTATTGTGAATTTCTGTCTTAAATGTGAGAAAAGGGAGTTAAATATGAGAAAAGTGAGCTAAATAATCAAAATATATCAGCTATAGAATTTTATCTGAAATTTTACATTCGGCACCCCATATATTTCATGTAAACAGGATTAGATCGCAGCTTTATAAACGGAAGAGATAGGGAAGTCTGTCCAGCAGGTGCATTTGGACCACCTAGTGGCAGAGGACGGGACAGAATTGTTGAACACCATTTTTTAATATTTAATAAAAGACGAAACAAATAATGCTTAGTTCCTGTCATTTTATTTAAACATTTTTTTATAAAGAAAAGCCAGCAAGTCATCTTTTGCCTGCAATAAGATAGTTATGTAAAGTCAGCAATACTACTGTCAAATGGTGTAACTTACTCTGAAGGTCCTTTTGAAGCAACTCGATCTCTAGTGCAAGTTTTCTCTTTTTCAAGTTGTGGAGTTCAATTTCTCCTCTTAATTTGTGTTTTTTTCAGGTCAAAATACTAAATTTTTTGTTGAAGATGCCGTTTATATAAGGAACGGATGGCACCCTGTGTCATTTTGTGAAAGAAAAAGAAAGGCTGAAACATGCCTCATGCAACAAAAGTAGAAAGAACCCGTTTTTTTTCAGCCTTTTTCTTGGTGGCTGTTATAAACAGACAAACACATCATTTAACAGTGGCCTTTAAAAAGAGGAAAAAGTGGCTTTTTAAAATATAGTAGAATATTTTGTAGAATATTCTTGAACTTCACCTTTTTCCCCATGTTCTGGTGGGTCCCCTGGAGGCTCTGACATAAAAGAACAAAGTAAATATGAAATTATTAAAATGCAAAAATACATACTGTAAAAAGTGATAGAAACATCTAACATGGACAGCACTTACACATTTAATTTGTCTGCTGCTTTTTGCCAGCCCTCTCTCCTGGCTTTAGCAGACTTTGAGGTGTCCCCTGTCGTTTTAATTAATGACTCAAATTTGGCATAACCTTCCATTAAAAGCTCTTGTTCTGATTGGGAGAAAAACTGTGGGCGTTCTTTGGCCATGCTGAACAGCCAATAGCAGCGTTGCTGATCATTGTTTCTACTATCGACACATTTCCCCTTTTAAACAAACGCATGAACGGGCAGTTGTCTCAGATAACTCAATCCAGCCATACTAATCCTAAACAACAGGTGTGTTCGAAAAACCCAATTAGCCGGATCATGATTAGCCCGATGAAATCATCTTGGATGTGTCATTTGATCTTGGATGTTTCAAGCAACGTACGAAGAACGGACCCCATGCGTCTTGTTTTTGTTTTTTGAGTTTGTGGGTGGGTGCGCGTTGGGTAGAAAGAGGAAGAAATCATAAATATCATAGACAAATCATAGACATAATATAAAGAGCAGACCCCGCATCGACCGCTTTCGCCTATGGGCGCTGACGAGATTTTGGGGCGCCATCTTGGGGCGGATGACAGCTCTCTCGGTCTAATGTCTTCACTGGTCAGATCAGGCAGGGGACCAGAGAAAATTACGAAGACCGACATTGTTTTAGCAAACTTACACATTAACTTTAGTGACCTCCGATCGGCGTGACCGGGTGTCATTACCACCAGCGTGAATAATAATCTTACTGTATTTACACTTATCCTTAGCCAGCAGTTTCAGGTAGGATTTGATGTTGCCTGTTCTGGCCCCTGGCAAACATTTGCCAGAGTCGGGTACTCAGTGAGTGTGTCGCTAAGTGTGTAAAATCTGTTACAAACGCAGGCTTGGATCTAAGATTATTGTTATTTCAAATATATTTTCTCATTTAATTTCAACAACTTGGACTGTTTTGTGCAGATCCATCACATAAAATTAGATTTTTTTTTTAATTACTGGTTGGACTGTAACACGTAACAAAATAGACAAGCCAAGGGGACGAATACTTTTACAAGGCACTGTATTGGTTATAAAACCCTTTAAACATCTAATTTTCTTGAATTCCTTGTTTTTTATTGTTTCATTCGCTTGACAAATCTGCAACTGTTCCTAGTTTTGCAGTTTTTTTTAAAAACTTACATTTTTTTTTGCCTGCCTTCAATTAGTAGCCTCCATTAGGCTCCTTCTTACAATAAAAACCACACCAACGTGAGAGCAGAGAAGATATTCAGTTAAATATAAAAATTTTTTTTTAAGATTCTGCTTTTGTGAAACTTATCCAAGGAACTGGAGGCATTGTGGTTGTGGTATTTTTGTCATTTTCATCAATCTGATAGTCAGATGACAGATTCATAAAGAGGAAGAGAGCGCAGCCACAATCAGCATTTTCTCTCCACAGTCATCACAGCTAGAGCTTGGTAAAAACCAGTTATTGAATAAAATTCAGAAGCATGTGAGCTCAGATAAAATTGAAAAAAAGGAGCAGTGTATTCATTTGGCCTACTCTTTGACGCAAGACAAAACTAAACCAAAACGTGGCTTCAGTCTGCTGTATTCACAGTTAGATCTGCTTTGCACAGTTCAGATTCTTGCTTATTCTGTAAAACCAGTGATAAATTACATTTATCACTGGTTTTACACATCTAATTTTAAATATGTTAGTTGGCAGATGTGCCATACTCTTTCCATTTTCAAATGGTGAATTAAACAGAGGTCTTTGTGAAAAGCTTGGGCTATTGTTTTATAACCCAACCCCACTTTAAATGTCTCCACATCTCTATCCCTGACCTCCCAGCTGTGTTCCTTGGTCTTTTTGATGCTGTGTGATTTTGTAATGTGAACAGCTTTATTTATAGAGCTCAATATACACACAAGTCAACTCTATATACTTAGTAAGTACTTTGGGTGAATAAAATATGTAGGACTGGATTTTATTTAGGAATAGAGTAAGGGGGGGGGGCAAATACAAATACCAACCAAACTTTACAGATTATTTATTAAAAATGTGAAATTGTCCTTGTTTGTTTCACAGCTGTGCATTAGTACATCACATAAAATCCCAAAATTAATTTTGTAGTTTAAACATGACTAAGTGACTGGTATGAATGCTTGAATACATTTGCAAGGCATGGTAGGTATGTAGAAGCATGGTTAACATGAAGTTACATACTACTTTATGGTTGTAAGAAGCGTTTGCAAAGCACTAATTATGAGGGGATTGTTTTCATAATCACACATAAAAAACAAGCGATGGTTGCGTTTTAGCACCCCCTAGTGGTGTAATAAGTACAGTTTCGTTGAAAATGCCCGACTTCAGGCAAGTTCATATATATATATATATTTTTACATTTATTTTATTTTTCTATATCCTCAAGATAAAAGGTTTTTGATTGTTTTTTTTATTTTGTGCAGGAAATCATGAGAGCCTCTGAATGAACCTCTGTGAAAGAGGAAGGAGGGGGCAGGCGGCTACAGTAGGATCACATGAGCGGCGTTCATGTGACTGATTCACGTGTTCACCGGGATAAATACGACGAGATCAAGCTTGAAACAACAGCCGGTGGGTGGAGGGCGACTCTGCACAAGGTGACGACAAAAAAAGCAACAACCCAGATCAATAAGCGACAGGTTGGTTATTTTATTACTTAAAAGCTTTCAGATGGTGGCTGTTTACTCTGGGAGGGGGTGGCTTTAGCTAAAACCAGTCACATTTTACTAAACCACTTGCATGGCTAACTTAGTTAAGCTTCTCGATTTTTAAAATCAGCTTTAAACATCGAGTATATCCAAAAAGCGAGGCTATGTTTTCCGTAGTGGTATTTGTAGAGACTAATTTGCATGCTGTGTAGACTGTTTGTTTGACTGTAGTTGTTTACTAGCTTCCCTCTCGGGGTAAAACAAAAAGCGCTAATTAGGTCAAAGACGGGAGTCATTAAAAACTCATAATTAATAGGGGGTCAGAACTGAAACGTGGGGAAGGTCAACTGCATTCCCCTTCACACACACACAGGAGTTTAAAACCAAAATGGTCATGAAACATGACACCGAAGTCAGTTAGACAGGAAATGGAAAGTGAAACCAATTTTTATTTTTATTTATACAAGAAGGCCCATACAAAAAAGATTTATGACAAACGTGCTACAGAAGAGGATCAAAACATATGTGAGGGCTCAATAAGTCATCCTCTGTTTTTTTGTTTTTTTTTAATGACAAACTAATGAAATCCTTTTAAAACAAAGCCAAATCAAGCACCGTCAGGCTTGCTTAGGTAGTATAAAATGGCTCTGCAGGCCCTCTGTCCCCAGTCTTTAATTGTCAGTGAGCTTCAAATCAGAACCTGTGGTGTTTTGCCTCTATCAGTCTGCTCTCACCAAGAAGGAATGTAATAAATGATTGATTTACTCCTCCTATCCATCGCCATAAAGACTGATAAAGCCTTCAGTGAGCTAGCTAAAGTAAATAACCAGATTTCTGTTAAAAGTCAGCATTAGAACAGCATGGTTGAGTTTATGGTATTTTGTTGTACATATTTTAACTAGGATTTAAAAAAAGTTTCCACGTGCATATCCCTCTCACTACATCACATAAGACACAAGATGAGCATAAAGTCAGAGTTTTTCTGGTATCTCTGCAGAACTCCCAGCCTCCTTCTGGGTGCTTTTAAAGACGCTGTATCTAGTGAACTTGCTTCAATACCTAGCTGTAATTTTGCTGATGGTGGAAAAAGTGTTGGTAGGAAAAAATAAGGCTAGATCATATCTTACTGAGAAGACCCTAATCTAGGGGTTGAGGCACCGTGCTTGAGGTTGTCACCAGTACAGGCAGGATTTATAGAAAAGGTCATCAGTCATTTCATCTGCGTGAGACCACAACGAGTCTCCTTCTGGTGCTGACTCATTAGGTTCTCACAACAGCTCAGACCTCTTAATGGTAAAGATGCTTCACGCCCCTAACCTTCGAGAGTTGGAAACCTGCTTGCGCCAGAGTCAAACTTGTGAGCTGAGTGGGGGTTGTTTGTGCCGCTTCCAGTGACTCAGCAGTTTTCTTCTATACCATCATGCCATACAGTCTGATGCTATGAAAGCAGATGATGAACTATTAATTGCTGTTGGGAAGTGAGAAATGCAGTTGGGGAGAGATGTTCTCTCACTTCCCCTAAATCATACTTGAAACTTTGTTTTTTTTTTTTTATGAAACCATTCCTGTTCAAACTAAAGAGAGAAAGTTTAGTTTACTCCAGATTCCTCATCAGTCAAGCACGAGCAAATAACATTATATACAGTAGTATTTATAGTACTCTTTATACTATCTAGAATCTATTTCTCAACGTGATGCGGTGCTTTTGATGGAAAGTTTATGGTTATGATGACAAGCCAAGTTTTTTTTCCAAGTGTCTTATGAGCTTTCATTGTTGGTAAAAAGGGGAAACGTTTCACTTCTGCGTACTTTTTCTGGCGGTCACCCATGAGAATCTGTCATGTGACTAGTTTCCCAAGAACTTGGTGGTTCAAGAGTCAGCTCTTACAGAAACATAGCGTGCCTGAACAGGTGTTTAAGAGTGTATAAAAAAAAAAAAAAAAACTTCCCAAAAGGAACCAAGCGTCTGCTCCTGGGCTAAAGTCAGATACAAATCCATGTCTTTTTTCAATGTACTGCAGTTTGAGAAGATGTCTCCTTTATTTTGCACCGACCACTAGTTTTAAAGCGTTGTCGATGCTATTTTAGTTTTTTGCCAGACTTTCTGTTTCTTCGGGTTATCTTTCATAAACCATAGTTATGAATGCTTCATTTTTTTCCACACTATAAACATCTACAGACTTGAGTTATTTCTGTCATTTTTATTTTAAATTCATACCGCCCTGAGGTTCAGGTGTGTAACTTTAATGTTACGGCTCTGTGCTTCGTTCAGGTTTGCTGATGCGGTTTAACGTTGTAAAGGCTCGACTGAGAACAGGAGCTGCTTCATCCCTCTACTTGTAGCTCCGTCAGGCATGACGATGTCTAATCTGCTGTAAAGTTTTTGCTGGCCTAGTAGCTTTAGGAGTGTAGCTAAGTGGGGAGGAGAAAAAAGACTCATTAGAAATGCTGAACTTTGTAGTGTTGAAGAGTTTTGTTAATGGGATATTTTTAATATTAAACTGTACCTCAACTAAGAACTTTTTTTTTGTTTTTCGTGTGTTGGGCAGAATGTGGTGTCAAGCTCTCCTGGTGCTGGCTGCCAGCTTGTCTGTGAGCCTGGCCAGACCCCACATCCATCCTCTGTCCAGTGACATGATCAACTACATCAATAAGCTTAACACGACCTGGAAGGTGAGTTTTCTTTTGTTTCCCATCAGGACCTTGTGAATATTTTGTTTTTCTAAATTCCCTCTCTGTCCTGCAGGCTGGCCACAACTTCCGTGATGTTGACTACGGTTATGTGAAAAACCTCTGCGGCACTCTGCTTAAGGGACCTAAGCTCCCCATCATGTGAGTTTCGCCAGTTTTCACATTTTGTTACACAAATAACACTAGCTCCAATGAACTTTGCTGAGATTTTATCTTATAGACCAATAAAAAGTGAGACCTGGAAGGAACATTTTATATAGTTTAAAAAAAAATCTGAAGTATGTGGTTTGCATTTGTATTGCCCCCTTTTCTTGATTTAGCCCTAAATAAAACCAGGTAAATCAATTGCCTACAGAAGTCCACATGTGTCTGATCTCTGGTCTCAGCTGTATTCGTACTGAGGTTATACAAAGTTACACTTTTTTTTTTTTAGCGTCGATGCAAAATTATTATTTAGATTAAAACTAACTCTATAAGTCACCTTGGACACACCTACTCCTTGCTAAAACATGGTGGTGGAAGCATCATGCTGTGGGGATGCTTTTCTGTATCGGGACATGGAGGCTGGTGAGTTGATGGTAAGATGAATGGCAGTAAAACCTGTCGGAGTCTGCAAAAAAAAAAAAACGTCTAATTATAGCTCCTGTTCCTTAACCTTTCACGGGGTCAACAGTAAGAACTCTATTGTGGGACGAAAGGAGCTTCAGACTACTGGGCTGATTTTGGACAGGCTTTAACTCGTACGTCATAATGCGATGAAAACGCAGATGGATGATTCTAATCAAATCTGGGCCTACAGCCTCCTGAAAATCAACAACAAAGTGCTCGCTCTTTTCTCTTGGTCAGAGTTTTTACAGGCCTGCAACCCTCACAAAGCTCTATTATTATTATTTTTTTTTTTCCAAAGTACATTTTCTCAGGAGTAACGCCCACAAAATTTGTCTGCCTCTTAAGGGTTCAAAGCGCAGGAGGCATGAAGCTGCCAAAAGAATTTGATGCCAGAGAGCAGTGGCCTGAGTGTCCCACTCTGAAGGAGATCAGAGACCAAGGCTCCTGTGGATCCTGCTGGGTGAGATAATATGCAGATTCAATTGTTACACTTCCCCCCCCCCCCCCTCTTAATCAGAAAACCTGTTGTCAATCTTGTAGGAAATTTCAATATTTGTATTCTACCAAATCTAATGTCATGTTGGTGTCCTGCCTTTTTAGGCATTTGGTGCAGCAGAGGCCATCTCTGACCGTATCTGCATTCACACCAAAGGGAAGGTCAGTGTGGAGATCTCCTCTCAGGATCTGCTCACCTGCTGCGACAGCTGTGGCATGGGGTAGGTCCTTTTCAAGTTTGCCTTCCACTGGACATGATTTTTAGTCACTCGTTCTGTGAGAAAACTCACAATTTGACATTTAAGCAAAAGTAATCTTAAAGGTTTATAGCCACGTTATATGCTTTAAAAAGACCAAAGACCAAAAACTGATCACGAAAAATAAGGTTATATACACCAAACCTTTTTTTGCGGATAAAAATAGCCCCAGCACAGGGCACGATTAACGGATATAAACAGACATGGCAGCAGAACTATGATAATGCCGGTTTGCTTAGTTAATAACTCAAAATGAAATGATGCCAGACTGAGCCTGACCCTCTGAAATGCCTCGCAGTAAAGTGCCAGCTCTGTGTGATCGAAGACAAACTGTTATTAATTATATAAACCGATCTAAGAGCCTCATATCAGAACATTTTCTCATGGCAATCAACTCTGCGGTCACATCTGAGCCTCGGCAGTTTTAGCATCTGCTTCAGTGAACACCAACGTTCATAATGTATTCCCAGCGACATTATTTTATTTTATTTTTTTTCTCAATGGTCTTGGACCTTTCTTCATTGTTTCGCCTGGAGATGCTAATAGCCGTTAACTGCTTCCTATGCACAGTACGTACTTCCATTAATATTATAATCATGAAAGGCTTTATTTACTAACAAACTGAGCAAAAACAAAGCATAAAACACCAAAATAACTACTAATACGCCAGCAGGATATGATGATCTTTCATAAAAACTTTTTATGCAACCAGAGTGAGCTACTGATGTATAAAATCAAATAATGTGGCTATGCACCTTAAGTGATCTGTTAGAACTTTTGCTTATCCAACGTACATTTTTGCTCTAAGGCTGACCTTAGTGAGTGGATAGTCTATAAAATGCTTTCTTTGTCAAGGCAACTTGTTTCAGGCAGGTGACCGGCCAAAGTCAAAATTTTGTGCGATTCATTTTGGATACAGGATCATTATTGGAAGAAAACAGAGGTTGAATGTGTTTGTCTACAAATATGAAGGATAAAGTGAATTATAAGTTATATTTTAAATTGTTTTTAAGATGTAATGGTGGTTACCCTGCAAATGCTTGGGACTTCTGGACCCAACAGGGATTGGTGACCGGCGGTCTCTACAACTCTCATATTGGTGAGTTCATTTGTGCAAGCGCTTGTATGCGTGTCTTGTAATTGTTTTTCAAAAAGCTAATCGTCAAGAACAGAACATTATCTCAGTAATTCAGCAAATCTGTACTTGGTACCAGAGAAATTATGTGTCTTTTTATTTTGATGTTAGTTTTTTTCCAGTTTCCATTATCAACTTCAATTCTTACCGTACATTACATTAAACATTTAGAAATATTTGTAATCATTTGAGATTTTTTTTCTACATATATGCAAATGTATATGTCTATTTATTTCTTTAACCTGGAGGTGGCATATATTAAAGAGAACTTCACACTGTAGTCTCTCACAAAGGAGCTAAATTTGGAAAAAAAAAACAAAATTAAATCCTGTTCCTGTATTCAAATATTCTGAGATCCTATTTTAGCCTAAAAATCCCTACCTAGGAATCTTGGCTTGAGAGCGATTCAGATCGCTGCTTAGAGCGACTGAGTAAGGAAATCACAAATGGGTCCTCTGTGTTTTGTTCACATTTTCATATGATGGGTCATCTTGTTTTGTTTTGATGCCGACGACGCCATCATAAAAAAAAAAAAAAAAAAAAAAAAAAAAAGTTATCCGTCTGTTGTCTTCCGCTTATCCGGGGTCGGGTCGCGGGGGTAGCAGCTTCAGTAGGGAGGCCCAGACGTCCCTCTCCCCAGCCACTTGGGCCAGCTCCTCAGGAGGAATCCCAAGGCGTTCCCAGGCCAGCCGGGAGACATAGTCCCTCCGGCGTGTCCTGGGTCTTCCCCTGGGTCTCCTCCCGGTGGGACGTGCCCGGAACACCTCTCCAGGGAGGCGTCCAGGAGGCATCCTGACCAGATGCCCGAGCCACCTCAACTGGCTCCTCTCGACATGGAGGAGCAGCGGCTCTACTCTGAGTCCTCCCCGGATGACTGAGCTCCTCACCCTATCTCTAAGGGAGAGCCCAGACACACTACGGAGAAAACTCATTTCAGCCGCTTGTATCCGGGATCTCGTTCTTTCGGTCACGACCCAAAGCTCGTGACCATAGATGAGGGTAGGAACGTAGATCGACCGGTAAATCGAGAGCTTCGCCTTTTGGCTCAGCTCTCTCTTCACCACAACGGATCGGTACAGCGCCCGCTTCACAGCAGACGCTGCACCAATCCGCCTGTCGATCTCCCGCTCCATCTTCCCCTCATTCGTGAACAAGACCCCAAGATACTTGAACTCCTCCACTAGGGGCAGGACATCCTCCCCAACCCGGAGAAGGCACTCTACCCTTTTCCGGTTCAAGACCATGGTCTCGGATTTGGAGGCACTGATTTTCATCCCGGCCGCTTCGCACTCGGCTGCGAACCGCTCCAGTGAGAGCTGTAGATCACGCCCTGATGAAGCCAATAGGACCACGTCATCCGCGAATAGCAGAGACGCAATCCTAAGGCCACCAAAGCGGATCCCCTCAACACCTTGGCTGCGCCTAGAAATTCTGTCCATAAAAGTTATGAACAGAATCGGTGACAAAGGGCAGCCTTGGCGGAGTCCAACTCTCACCGGAAACGAGTCCGACTTACTGCCGGCAATGCGGACCAGACTCTGACACCGGTCGTACAGAGACCTGACAGCCCTTATTAAAGGGTCCGGTACTCCATACTCCCGGAGTACCCCCCACAGGATCCCCCGGGGGACACGGTCGAATGCCTTCTCCAGATCCACAAAGCACATGTAGACTGGTTGGGCAAACTCCCATGCCCCCTCAAGAATCCTGCTGAGGGTGTAGAGCTGGTCCAGTGTTCCACGGCCAGGACGAAAACCACACTGCTCTTCCTGAATCCGAGATTCGACTATCCGACGGACCCTCCTTTCCAGAACCCCCGAATAGACCTTACCAGGGAGGCTTAAGAGTGTGATCCCTCTGTAATTGGAACACACCCTCCGATCCCCCTTTTTAAATAGGGGGACCACCACCCCAGTCTGCCAATCCAGGGGAACTGCCCCCGATGTCCACGCAATGTTGCAGAGCCGCGTTAACCAACACAGCCCCACAACATCCAGAGCCTTAAGGTACTCAGGGCGAATCTCATCCACCCCCGGAGCCTTGCCACCGAGGAGCTTTTTAACAACCTCGGCAACCTCAGCACCAGAGATGGGAGAACCCGACCCAGAGTCCTCAGGCTCTGCTTCCTCAATGGAAGACGTGTTGGTGGGATTAAGGAGGTCTTCGAAGTATTCCGCCCACCGACGCACGACGTCCCGAGTCGAGGTCAGCAGCACACCACCCCCACTGTAAACAGTGTTGGTACTGCACTGCTTCCCCCTCCTGAGACGCCGGATGGTGGACCAGAATCGCTTCGAAGCCGTACGGAAGTCTTTCTCCATGGCCTCTCCGAACTCTTCCCACGCCCGAGTTTTTGCCTCGGCGACCAGCCGAGCCGCCTGCCGCTTCGACTGCCGGTACACATCAGCTGCTTCCGGAGTCCCACAGGCCAAAAAAGCCCGGTAGGACTCCTTCTTCAGCTTGACGGCTTCCCTCACCGCTGGTGTCCACCAGCGGGTTCGAGGGTTGCCGCCACGACATGCACCGACAACCTTGCGGCCACAGCTCCGACTAGCCGCCTCAGCAATAGAGGCGTGGAACATGGTCCATTCAGACTCAATGTCCCCCGCCTCCCTCGGGACGTGTTTAAAGTTCTCCCGGAGGTGGGAGTTAAAGCTCCGCCTCACAGGGGACTCCGCCAGACGTTCCCAGCAAACCCTCACAGTACGTTTGGGCCTGCCCGGTCGGACCGGCTTCCTCCCCCGCCATCAGAGCCAACTCACCACCAGGTAGTGGTCGGTGGAGAGCTCCGCCCCTCTCTTCACCCGAGTGTCCAAGACATGCGGCCGCAGGTCAGATGAAACGACAACAAAGTCGATCATTGAACTGCGACCTAGGGTGTCCTGGTGCCAAGAGCACATATGGACACCCTTATGCCTGAACATGGTGTTTGTGATGGACAATCCATGACGAGCACAGAAGTCCAACAACAAAACACCACTCGAGTTCAGATCAGGTGGGCCATTCCTCCCAACCACGCCCCTCCAGGTCCCACTGTCATTGCCCACGTGAGCGTTGAAGTCCCCCAGCAAAACGAGGGAGTCCCCAGGAGGGGCACTCTCCAGTACCCCCTCCAAGGACTCCAAAAAGGGTGGGTAATCTGAACTGCTGTTTGGCGCATAAGCGCAAACAACAGTCAGAACCCGTCCCCCCACACGGATGCGGAGGGAGGCCACCCTCTCGTTCACCGGGGAAAACCCCAACGTGCAGGCACCGAGATGGGGGGCAACAAGTATGCCAACCCCAGCTCGGCGCCTCTCACCATGGGCAACTCCAGAGTGGAAGAATGTCCAGCCCCTCTCAAGGAGACTGGTTCCGGAGCCAGAGCGGTGCGTCGAGGTGAGTCCGACTATCTCTAGTCGGAACCTCTCAACCTCGCGCACAAGCTCAGGCTCCTTCCCCACCAGAGAGGTGACATTCCACGTCCCAAGAGCCAGCTTCTGCAGCCGAGGATCGGAACGCCAAGGTCCCCGCCCTCCACTGCTACCCGTTACACATTGCACCCGAAAAAAAGTTATAAGAATTATTATTCTGAAGTCACTATGGCCTCACACCACTCGGACAGAGGAGGCCTGGAGACAAGATGTCTGTGTATGTAATCCACTGTCTCTGAGGGCAAGACTGAATGCTGTGTAGATACTGTGCAGCATGGTGATTGTCTAGGATAGACTCTTTGTTATGTCTCAAGCCAAGGCCACGGTGCAGTATTGGGGGAAGCCGAAAAACCGAGACAGGCAGAGACAGGGCAGACTGCAGCGGGACCGTGGGGTGCGATTTACTTTCCATCTATGTGATCTCTGCTCTGTTTCTCAATAGTGCTGGAACGTCATCACCGCCGTCTCTTCATTTAGTAAAGATGGGAATTCAGTTATCTCTGCTTAGAATTTCTTAATGAGATGTGGTTGACCCTGTAGCTATGCATGATGCTGTCATTCAAGAGCTGTGATTGGTTGAACAAAGATGATGCATAAATAAACTTGCCTATATCAAAAGTGCCACTGCACACGGCGATTTAACGCTTGACAATTTGTATTTTTCATAGGTTGCCGGCCCTACACCATTGAACCCTGTGAGCACCACGTGAATGGCAGCAGGCCTCCCTGCACTGGGGAGGGCGGGGACACGCCTGAGTGCGTTACACAGTGTGAAGCTGGATACACACCAGCCTATCAAAAAGACAAACACTACGGTAAGAATTATACAGGAAATTTTAAATGAGCCTAGTAGCTACTCTGTACCGCTAATTGTTTAGCAAAAAGAGGGATGAAAACTTAGACGTGATGTACTATTTTTGATTCGCTGACAATTATTTAGATTTGAAGAGCTAATTCTGGTTCCTTTTTTTTTTTTTTTTTTTTTTTTTTTTAAAGTAACTTTTTTTTTTTTTTTTTTTTAAAGACATTCTTTATTTTGGGTTATACCCCCACTATGTGTGAAGATGCGCATTCAGGATTTTAATGCAAAGTTTGTTGCAGGCAAAACATCTTACGGTGTACCATCAGAGGAGGAGCAGATCCAATCTGAGATTTACAAGAACGGACCAGTGGAGGGAGCGTTTACAGTGTATGAAGACTTCCCATCCTACAAGTCTGGTAAGAACAAAAGCACCAATCCGACAAGCATTATAAAAAAAATAAAAAAAATAAATCCCAGCAGACCACACAGTGACTGGCAGCTAATCCTGATTTTCCTTTTTATATCTCTTCTCCTAAGGTGTATATCAGCATGTGTCGGGCTCTCCTTTGGGTGGACACGCCATAAAGATCATCGGTTGGGGAGAGGAGAACGGTGTTCCTTATTGGCTCTGTGCAAACTCCTGGAACACTGACTGGGGTGATAATGGTGAGCAGAAAGTTGTAGTCATGATTATTATTCAACTAAATGGCACTGGTCTCCAGTGTTGGTGCATTTTTGGCAATGCAAGACACACCAGTGCAAAAAGTTAGTCTGGAGAACTGTTTCATATCTAGATCTAAAATGCTTGTACTTGTTTCTATTCTAATTCATCAAAATGTTTAAAAACTCTCCATTCGGATATTTTTATATTGCAGCAACAAAAATCTTCCCATCACCTGCATTTCTAACCTGCTTTTGTCAAATTTTTGATCTAATTATTTTGAATAAATCCCAAGTTAACATTTTTTACTGGCATTCAAACCAGTCTATATTCTTTTTGTAACTGCATCAACGCTATATTCTGTAAATTCATCTTTGTTATTTCTGTAATGCTGAAATGACAAACATTGCAACCCCCAGTGTTGTATGTGTGTGTGGTGTATTTTTTTTTTTAAACAAATGTCACTAGACCAGCTTAATGTGTGCTTTCACCCTGTATAGAGCCTCATTCATTTCTTTTTTTAGACTGACCATTGAACACACTATATTCTTACTCATTTTTTTTTTCCTAATCACTTTGATTTTCAGGATTCTTTAAAATCCTCCGTGGATCAGATCACTGTGGTATTGAATCCGAGGTTGTGGCTGGAATCCCTAAATAAAACCTAAGGTATGATGATTAATATTTGGAGTGACTACAAGAAGTGTCCTTGCAAATGTCATGAAATTTATAAATGTTCTCTATTTGCAGGTTTTAAACCGCTTTACCGCCAGAGGGCGACACACTCCACCCATGGGCCAATGAGTAGAGAAAACTGCTTATACAGCATGACATCAGAGGGGGGCGGGTGTTCAAGCGCCTTCAGTTTTTAAGTGAATTTTCAGATCGAGAAAAAACAAAATCATCATGCACACAGTTTACTCTTTTCTTATTTGATGGTTATTGTAAACCGAGCTGTTTACAGGCCTGTTTTAGGACACTCCCACATTTAATTTTTCTTTATTCAATGTGGAATCCTCTTTCAAAGCAATTTAAAGATGACTCAGTTTGTTGCCTGCACAGTTTTTGCTTTCTACCGGGGGAAAATTGTGAACCGTTTCAGATTAATGCGACGTTGAACTGAATAGAGTATTTTAAAAACACCTAAATGAGCAGCGGTATGTTGCTTGGAACAAGTGATCATGCAGTGATCCCTTGCTGCTTTTGAATGACAAACTATACTCTGTGCTAAATATCAGAATGTACTGTCTGTAACGGCTGCCTGTTTATTGTTTTTAAACTTTTTAGTTTTTTTTAATGTAGCTTGGAATGAGATGGAGTATTTCTTTTTTTTTTTCACTGCCAATTATGATCAGATGTTAGGAATTGTTAATTGAATAAATCTTTGGTTGCCAGTATGTTGGTATTTCTCAGTGTATGTGTTTCATTTACAGATTTGTGAGTCTTTTTCACTCAAGTCAATAATACGAACTTCTAAAACTGTTACACGATTTCCATTGAGTGGGTCTTTTTAACAGCATCTTGACTGCATACACAGGTGCTGTCATAAAGTTAGAATATTATGATTATTTTTTTTTTTTTAAATGGAAGTACAAAAAAAAAAAAAAAACATGTGATAGGAGTGTACAAGCAACAGGGATGACCACACCCTGGAGAGGATAGTGAACCAAAACCCATTCAAAAATGTGGGGGAGATTCCCAAAGAGTGGACTGCAGCTGGAGGCAATGCTTCAAGAACCACCAGACTCAAATGTATGCAGGACATGGTTTTTAGCTGCTGCATTCCTTGTGTCAAGCCACTCTTGAACAAGAGATGGCATCAGAAGCGGCTCGCTTGGGCTGAAGACAAAAAGAAGTGGACTGCTGCTGAGTGGTCCAAAGTCATGTTCTCTGATGTAATTACATTTAGCTTTTCATTTGGAAATCAAGGTCCCAGAGTCTGGGGGGGAAGAGTAGAGAGGCACATAATCCACGTTGCTTGAGGTCAAGTGTAAAGTTTCTAAAGTCAGTGATGGTTTGGGCTGCCATGTCATCTGCTGGCGTTGGTCCACTGTGTTTTCTAAAGTTCAAGGTCAATGCAGCTCTCCACTTCACTTCATGCTTCCTGCTGATGACCAACTCTATGCAGATGCAGATTTAATTTTACAACAGAACTTGGCACAGTGCCAAAGCAACCAGTACCTGGTTTAAGGACCATGGTGTCCCTGTTCTTAATTGGCCAGCACACTCGAAGATGTGATACACCAGAACTAACAATGCAGAGGAGCTGAGGGCCACTGTCAGAGCAACCTGGGCTCTCTTAACACCTGAGCAGTGCCACAGACTGGACTCCATGTCACAGCGCATTGCTGCACTAATCCAGGGAAAAGGAACCCAAACTAAGTAATGTATGCTGTACATGCTCATACTTTTCAGTTGGCTGACATTTCTGGAAATCCTTCTTTTGTATTGGTCTTAAGTAATTAATTTTCTGAGATTTTGGGATTTTCATTAGTTGTCAGAAATAATTAAAAGAAATAAGCATTTGAAATATGTGTCAATCAGTATATGTGTAATGAATTAATATAATATACAAGTTTCACTTTTTGAAAGGAATTACCGGGGGGAAAAACGCAACTTTTTCAGGGGATTCTAATTATATGACCAGCACCTCTATTATAGCTTATTCTTAATGAACTTAAAACTGGATTTTAAGCTGTGAATTCTTTGAAATTCAGATCATATATACAAATCTCCACAAAAAAGCATTTAGTATTCAAGGAGGTAAAAACTTTGTGTTTGCCTGTGGAGTGCTGAACCTTTTTTTTTTTTATTCTAAACTATGAAAAATGCAAAAACTCTCAATCACTTCAAGCAGAGCTTTGAGAATATTTGGCCCCTTTACAGATTTCTTTTTTTTATCACTGTAAATGTTTCAAGTCATTAATAAACAAGTATATAAACTGAACAATCATGAATTACCTGAGCTGTAAAAGCAAAGTACACGGAATATTTTCAGCTTTCGTACAAATTGTTAAACTTGGTCCAAAACTGATGGAGTCATGATCTTTTAAAAACTTCGTAGGTTTGAACTGTTTAAGGTGTGCATAAAATCAGTGTTTGGAAGTTGGCAGAAATACCTGGAGAATAATTGGTATGTTTTGAGTCTTTATGCAAACTCTCTCTGTCTCTCTCCGAGGTCGGTCGTGTCTTTTCTCTCTCTGCAGCTTTTACCCCGCCCCCCCCCTCCTGCTTTGCTTTGCTATGTCTTGTCTTCTGAGCACTTTCTTCATATCAACCGAACTCTGAAAAACATGGATCTGGTAAGCTGGTCTCTCAATACTATTGATAAATTTTTTTCGACGGGTAGGCGACGGAAGGGGGACCCGTCCGGTCCTGATTTGACTTATTTTGTGAGATACACCCTAATTCCTGGAGGAAAACGGTGTGTCTTTCGACCTTGTCATTCCTGGACGTTTGAAATTTTCACATTGGATTAAGGATACTGGGATCTCTACTTATTGGTTTTTGTGGATTTTTGAATGGAGCGAAGCCGAAAAGCTGCCTGTGTTGGAACGCAGACTGACTTTGGTGGTTGAACTCAAGGGGAGATGGGATAAAATCTGGGAGTGAAGCGTGAAAAAGCCCAATAATTTGGAAAATTGGATTTATGTGGAGCCAGCAAAAGACTTAAAAGCTGACAGGAAAGGCAGTGCAGCTTGTCTCATAACAAATAACATATTTGGATTCCCTCCCTATCTCTACTCCTGGATTGTTATGGCGGAGAGTGCCCAGAAAAGCCCCCGGCTACCCCCCTCCCCCACTGACACCTGAGGATGCTTCTCTGAACTGTGGGGCGGCTGATAACATCAAGGACAATGGCCTCTGGAGAGTGTTCACGGAGAAAAACACTTTCGCCCATACACACACGCATAACTGATGCTCATAAAACTGATGAATCTTACGTACACGCGACAGGTCTGAAATGTTTACCTTCTGCATACATGTCTTGTGTTATTTGTGCTTTTCGTGCTATGACGTTTTTTTTGTGTCGGTTGTTTGTCTCTTTATAGGTGAGAGCATAAAGTAGGCAAACATCTGTCTCTTTTTTTCTCCCCTCCTCTTTCCCCCATGTTGTTGCTCTTCCTTCGAGAGTTCAAGGGCAGCGCCTCGTGAACTCCGTGCAGGCGGGGTTCGGGGCTGTTTGGAGGAATGCGGCCTTGACGGCTGCGCTATTTAGCAGCGGCTGACTGGCTGCGTTCCTTGGCAACGCAAGGCCTCAGTCAATCGTTCCCCCCAAAATGTTTGTTTGTTTATGTGATGGACGGTTGTACTGGAACTGATTTTTTGATTGCAATGCAAATTGTAATTGACAATAAAATTTGATTGATTGATTAATTGATTGATTGATTGATTGATTGATTGATTGATTGATTGATTGATTGATTTTGATTATGCATGCCAAGTCGTGCATAAAATAATGTGTGTTCAATTTCACTTGACATATTCAGGGCATATTACTGATATGATTCAATTAGTCTTTAAATATTTTTTTTTATTTTTTAGTGTCATGATTCAAATAAAACAGGAAATGCATGTTTTTGTTTATTGGTATCTTATTGGTAAAAAAAACTGCGTAATCAAGTAATTCAGTTAAATTCAATAATTTAAATATTTAAATTAATTCATTTTTATTTTTTACCTTACTATTTAAACCTTAGAGTGCTTCATATAAGGTGTTTGGCCTGTAGTTGAGTTGGTTTGAAGGTCAACTGATCAGCTGTTAAGCAGTTGATTTTTTTTAATATATTTTTTTATATCCTTTATTGTAGAAAAATATAAGTATACAGATTTCCTATGCAGTCAACTTCAATGAAAAAGTCTTTAGGTCATTTCTAGGGTCTGGCTCCAAGACCACAACTTTAGTATTAACCTACATGATAGGCTAGAATGTAGAAAGAAGGAAAACTGTTCTGCTATTGAACTTTTTATTGACCCTTTTTTCTATTGAACCACACGTCTGTCGATCGATATATATTATTGAATTATCGCCCAGCCCTATTCCAAACTATTATAAACAGGTGTCTTAATTCTCAGTATTATCTGGGCACGTGTCAAAAATCAAGCGAGACATATGGTCACAAACAAGAGCATAATTGTTTTGTTTCAATCATTCTCAAAGAGCTGAAGAAAAAAACTACAGGACTTTCAGAAAACGTGTAGTCAATGTTCAAAATGTGGGTAAAACACATTTGGCAAGACTGCGGTTTTTGCTCATCCTTTTTATGCAGAATGTTGAGGTCAAATTTAATACTGCTGCAACTCAAAGGTGGTGCATTTAAATTATTAGTCAACACCCAAATGTGAGGATTCTCCCGAAATTGAGACGATTAATTACCAGAAAAGAATAACTTGCGTATTTTGCATTGTTTTCTACGTCGGGTAGACAAAAAGTGCAATATTAAAGCGTATTCTTTAGTATTGCTTACATGGCTAGATCGCAGAAAACCCTTATTTACATTTTTTTTCTGTTGGTGCAGGAAAGTTTAATGACTATTGAAATCATAATATAAAATTCAACATTTAATGATTTAACTACCTTGGTTAATAAAAATCTACATTGTTTTGTTTTCAAATACAGCATAGATTTCTAAATATCTTACAGAAATTATTTATTGGGTTATTATGACGCTTTAAACTGCCCAATACAAATAAAGGTTGTTCGTTTTGTTCACCGTAATCCGTCTGTTTTACTGTCTGGACGGCGGTGCTACGTAAATGAGTGTAAAACGAGAACATAATTCAGAAAGCGACGCTTAAAATGACATTTTTCTAAAAGTTAAATGAAGAAAAGCGAAATCTTCTGTTACTTTTCTATTTTCATAATCATGAACCCCGGAAGCTTTTTCAAGTCTCCGCACAGTTAAGCCACGCCCGGGTCACTCGCGGTATAAAAACAAACGCCAACTCACGTCGGCCCGCTTGCTCTTCCGGAGGGCGGAGAGTGTTTGTTCAGTCAGCCAGCCAGAGCCGCCGCAGGCAGCAGGGAGCGGGCGATGATGGAGGGGGGGAGCGGGCTTCCGTGGATGAAGTATGGCTCTGTTCTGTCCCTTTTCGTGGTTCTGGTAGCCATCTGGTTCCGTTCACCGCCGAACACAGTACTGGACGACCGACTGGACACGGTGCTGTCGTCGCTGCTTCGGGCGGAGCGGAAAGTCGGGGTTAACAACGCCAGACCCAGAGTGGCAGTTGGTAGGTGCGAGTGGGACGCAGAGCTAGCCGAACCTTAGCTAGGCTCGTGTTCTGGGGTTTGACGTGGAGACTGGTGTTGATCCATTGATGCTAGTTTCTAAACCTGGAGAACACCTAAAATCCTGGTCAGGTGCTGCACATTTCATACATACGTTTTGCTCATTGGTTACTATTAACCCCAGAGCAGGATTTAGTGTTAAAGTGCCAACAACTTCTTACAGCATGGCTAATGCTTACTTTGGTAATGACGTTTAATGCGGTATTTATGTTAATCAAAACTAATAATTAGCGAGAATTCACCAAGTTTGTGCCAGTGAGCTACAGAGCCAGGTGAGCCGAAGTTAGACTACCAGAGTGTGGTGGAGTGTAGTCTGACAGTGCCTTGCTAAAGTATTCACACCCCTTGACCATTCATTGGTGCATTTAATGGGATCGACCAACGTGTAGTCATATTTAATTGTGAAACAGGGGGTAACGATAGGTGTTTTTTTATCTATTTATTCATTTTCAAATGTGAGGTGTGGCAAACATGTATTAACCATATATTAAGTCTTAAGTTTTCTGTAACTACCTTCTGCTGCTAAACAGCTTAAAGTAGGGCTGGGCGATATGATCTAAAAATAAAATCTCCTGATTGTATAACCAAATCCGTTTAATCGATTCATTTATTTTTTTTCTTCTCCCCCCCCCCTTTCATTTCATAAAAAACAATTACTGAGATTATTTTTAATAACTCCCATTTCAATCACCTCGTCTGGGAGTTGGGCTGAATTTAAAGTGCAACTAAATACAAGCTTTGACACGTGCCTGTAAACCAAATCGGCAGGACCCGCCATAGTAAACAATGAATATATAACAAAATGTTTGCTGCTGGTGGGGTTACACATCCAAAAAAGAGGCCTCGCTTCACTTGTATAACTTCAAACTAATTTAGAAAAACTAGTAAGTGAATACGTTAAAGTACCTCGTCTTAGGGTATCAAAAAGTTTCCTCTCTAAAATATTTCCTAAACATGTATTCAGCATTGCATCCTATCGCCAAAACTATTTCCCCTTTAGGGAATGATGGTGTTTATAGTTTCATGGAAGCCCAGGAGAGTGCATTGGCAAATAAATAAATAAATATATATATATATATTTATTTTTTTAATTTTATTTATTTATTTTCAAAAATTAAATATTCATAAATTGCAAATCGAATGAATTGATAAAATCGATTTACGCCCCGCCCTAGCTCAAAGTCTTTTGGATTTTGTCCACCAGTCGCCCATCTATAGCAAAACATCCTCTGTCCATTCTACTTTGCAGAAAAGCTCAAGCTACGTTGGATGGTTGAGCGTGATCCGTTTTCAGGTCACCGGGTTTAGGTCTGGACTTTGATTAGGCCATTCTGACCCATTAATATACTTTGATTTAAGCCAGCATATTATAGCTCTGGCTGCCAGTTTAGGGTTGCTGTCCTGCTGGAGGACGGAGCTCAAAGATTGCCCTGTGCTTTATCACATCACCTTTGAGCAGCAGCCCTGTTCCTGCCGTAGAACGGCCCACCCACGTCTTGTTGTTGCCACCACCATACTTTAAAGTGCGGGTGGTGTGGTCAGGGTGGGGCACAGTGTTGGCTTTCTCCCACACAAATGATTTTGCATGTAGGCCAAAAATTTGAATTTTCCATCATATGACCAGAGCTTCTTGCACGCGTTTGCTGTGTCCTCTACCTGATATTTGCAAACTAAATTGACTTTCTTAGGGCTTACTTAGTGTCACCTCTCTTTGCTTTCAATCTGGATAAAAAGATGCATTATTGGGTCCAGTTTTGATCAGTTATGGCTTTTGGTGAAAAATTAACCAATTTTTATCTTTTTCAAACTTTGAATGTGTGATTCATGTTTTGTTTATTTCAATTACAAACTGACTAGACTACTCTATGCTAAAGGCAACCATACATCCCGGACACATATTGACGGTAAATCTAAAGTTCAGCTCCTTGAGTTTCAACCAACCGCAGCATGTGATCAAAATCACATCATTGGCTTCTCTATATTGTGTTTTTTTTATTTATTTATTTTCAGGTTTTGTCCTTGAGTGAATTGGCACCACTGTTTGACAATTACAACCTTTGACAATTACAGAATTGTCAAAGGTTTATACCCTCTTCTAGGGCACTAAGATTTGCTGATCCCTGTTGTTAAAATAACACAGGGGTGACTAAGCTTTCTTAACAATGGCACAAACACTGGAGGGAGCTGCCATCCTATGTCAAACAGGTTCCTACTTTTGAAACTCTTAAACCCCATTTAAAGCTCAGCTTTACTTCTTGGCTTTTAACGCAGCGTGGGAATTGTGGGCACCCTGTTTGTCAGTCTTTTGGCATACATCTATTTCATTGCAGTTAATCCTCTCATTCCATTGATGTTGTCAAGTAATGTGAGTTATTAGCATTCCAGTTTTAGTGTCTATACTGTCTACGAATGTGTTCTGAATGTTTGGCTCCCTACGCATCGATCCATGCACAGCGCTTTGGCATTAATTTTCTTAAACGCGCAATGCGAATAGAAATCTGTTGATGGCAATCCAGTTCAAGGCACAATACCATCTTCTGCAGCTCCTCCAGAGTTAACTTGAACCACTTGGCTGCTTCTCTGGGTAATGGTATAAAACTGTTTGTCAATATCCTGCTACATTAGATGTGGGCTGTCACATAAAACTCCAGGGAAGTGCATAAAACTTGTGGTAATGTGACAAAATGCACCAAAAGGTTTAAGGGGCGAGGTGTACGTTTGACCAAGGCACTGGTAGCTGAAGACATGGAGAGGTAGAGGACATATGATGATCATGTATGTGCCGTCACCAGATCCCAGACTAGATCAGCAGCTGGGACAGTTTGTCCTGAAGAGACACGACCCCCACCCTCCACCCTCCACCCAGATGGACAGAAACTCTGTGGCTGTCATCAAGGCTGGTGTCCTCTCGCTGAGGTGTTGTAAATAGACGCGAGAACAGGAGAAGTCAGCGTTTCTCTAATAGTTATGGATCATAGGGCTGGACGATATTGCAAAAAAAGCATATCGATAAAGTGGAAATAATAGTGATCGATATCGTTAATTATCAGAACATTTCTTTTAAGTGCAACCCTGGCCATTTTATGCAGTTGCTTAATGGCCTATTATTAAATAAAGAGCACTGAATTAAAACTCAACGTTTTTATTCAACCAAATTTTTACCAAACCTGTAAGTCTAAAAATAAATAAATAAAAGAATGTGCTCTCTGAACTCTTTGAAGTGGGCGGGGTTCCTGGGTCTGCCTTTGTGATTGGTTGGAAGTACAACTAGTATTAACCTACCTGATAGGCTATAATGCAAAAGGAGGGAAAACTGTTCTGCTGAACTTTTTATGGACCTCTTTTTTTTTTTCTATTGAACCACACGTCTATTGATTAATATATATTGATATAATTATCGTTTGGCCCTGATGGATCACATGCACTTCAAAATCACTGGTTGGAAAACCTGTACTTTGAGGATGAAGAAACTGACCTTCGGACACTTAACGAACGCCTCATAAGATCGGTTTAGTTTTCTTTAAACATGTTGACAAACATCATCTTGAGTGTCGTGATCTAGTCCCAAAATCTGGACCTTTAGACTTCAGTCAAACTCGCATTATAAATCCATATCTGGCCGACCTTTACCCCGGTTGACAGCAGGCTCAGCCACCAGCTGGTAATCATCCGGCATTGACTTTTGGGTGACACGCATTGCTCCCTGATCTCATAGCGTGTAAACTAATTTGTTTAAAAAAAAAATTAACTTTGGCCTGTTTACATTATATCTAAAAAAAAAAAAAACCTAATAGAAATGAATTACAGGGGTTTTATTTGTACAAACCAGTTTTTAGCAGAAAGCAGTGAACGGAGGAATCATGACAAAGCAGAACAACTTTTTTAATCCATCTAGATTGTAAACTGACATTTAGCTGAGGACTGCTCTTTGTTCTAGGTTTCAAATCAGCTGATCATCCGTACCAACCACCCAAAGGGTTTTACACTTCCTAACGCGCACACACTCATCCACCGAAATGCAGATCAGGAGGCGACATGTGACTGGAGGAAGCTGAAATCAAACCTACTTTTTTGTGTCTTTCACGTCATCTCTGCCTTGGCTCTGGATATTTAGTGGCATGTCTGCTGGAAGGGGGCCATATTAGTGCCTAACTGTGTCTCTTCTTCTGTCTCCTCCCTCCTCAGGTTTTGGGGGCTGTGTTGACCTCATAGTAGATGCCGCGTCGTTTCTCAACAAGATAGGCGTCTCTCACACAGACCAGCCGTTGCATCACGACTATCTAGAAAATGCTGAGCAACTGGCTCAGAGCTTTGCCTACTTCTTTGCACCGGGAGCTGCAGCAGAGTAAGTAGTGTGGATGGAGAGCGGCAAGATTACAGTTGAAGCTGTGAGCTTTTAACGGCATAAGATGACCAGGCATAAGTCATGTTATGAATATGTTCCAAGTATTTACTGTCTGTGCACTTTCTTTTCTTCCCCCCCCACCGCAGGCGTTTTATGATTAATGAAACCCTCTTTAGCGAGCTGGTCGAGGGCGCCCGGGACCTACCTGGAAACAGATGGTCTGTAGGTGGCAACGCTCCTGTGATGGCCAGCCGCATGGCGACCGAGGGATGCGACGTGTTGTTAGGGGGAAGTTTCAGCACCGATTTTACTGAAGTTCTGTCCCAGCACATTACAGGTACCTACACTTATAAAAGTATAGATGAAACATTGCTTCTCTTTTTAATCGTTATCATTTTTTTACTCTCCCTGTCATTTTGTTTTTCTTCCCAGTGGCTGGTAAAGTGATAGAAGAGCCAGACATCCATCTAATCCTCGAGTATTCATCTGGTGCTAGCTGGGCGACCTATACCTCGTGTAGAGCCAACAGGTATTTGATAAAAAGTTTGTCGTTTGTGTTTAAAGAGATGCACACAGGCTTCTTTTGTGAAACAAAAGAACACACAAGTTCTTTTGTGAAATATTGGCCTGTGAATACTGATTATTTTTTTTATTTTTATTTTTTTATTCTTAAGCTCATTTTCATTTCTCTTTAGGAACTATATCCAAAAGCATTCAAAAGTACTTTTATTCCAGCCTTCCCACCATGAGTGGTCGATGATTATTTATAAGGGAATTTAAGCAACGACACGCCGCTGTGTGAGAGACCAGCTGCTGTAAAACAGAGTTTTACTAGTTTTTAGTAGTCTTTAGCGTCTATTGACAATTAGCGCCGTTAGCTTTAGTTACTGTAATAGTCTCTGTGTGTTCGCTAAAGAATACAGACCCTTGCCTTTACTGTTAGATTGGTGCTTCTTATAGCAGTAGAAACAGTTTGCTTTTAATTTCGCTTGGCTGAAATCCCTATGCCAGTGGGAAGATCTAAGAGAAACCGGTTGGTTGACCAAAGTACTCCAAGATCCAGATAAAAATACTAATTTGATTGGGAATATGGTTGTTGTCCCATAATTATGGACTTTATTAGGGATTTGTTTACACACCACTCAGACCTTAGAGATGCTGAAATTTGTGCTTGAAATTATCGATTTCGTCTTGACTCCATCGGTGTATAAGACTTTAGCAGAAGAAAATGTTTTTGTGTTCTTACTCCTTTATTGTTTTTACCTTTCATATTTATTGTAACGTTTAAATTTAATTGCATCTCAGTGTTTTAGCTTGACGTTGATTTAGGCCCGCTTGCATTGTTTTTAAATGTGCTTTATAAATAAACTTGACATTGACATTTTCATCTGTTTGCACTCCATAGATATATCATTCACAGTGATGCTCATAATCCCTACTTGGACTCCTTGGATGAGTTTGCTGAGAAACTTAAAGACTTCCAACCTGATCTGTTAATAGTGGGTGGGCTTCAGATGATGGACAATTTCCCCTTTAATTCAGGTGGGAAAACACGTTTTTATTTGTTTTTCATGTGTACATTTCACTTCATAATGCTGAGCAAGTATAATAGGAGGCAGATAATAAATGACTATTTTCCAACCCATCCCACTTGGATATTGTAAGAACACAATAAAGTGTTTGCCAAGTGTTTAACTAGAAGATCTAAAACAGGTTTCTAGAAGTGACTGAGTCTCTCACTTACTTCAGTCAGTCTTGTGCAGACAAACCCTGCAGAACGGTTATTTTCCCAGTTACTAAATTATGAATATGGTCCTTTTTAAGGGAGAGGTGATTATTAACACTGCTTTCTGTAACCATCCAACTTGTCTCCAGCTGAGTGGGTCAGATAGAGAGCTGCATCAACCAATACAGTCTCTTTCCCTCACTGCCCTTTCATTGGTAACATTATTGAATCATGTATTAAAAAACACCTGGACAGCCGAGCTGATTGGGTGAAGCGATGCCTAGTGCCCGCCTACCAAAGGTTGGTTTTAGCCAATCACAGTATCAGATTAAAACGTAAGCAGCAGGCGCCATGAAAACCAACAAGTTGCACTAGTCAAGGCTGTTCTTCTTTCAAAGATGAAACTGGAGATTCTGATACAACAGATGTGATAGCAGCAGCTACATGCGTGTCCTCCTGAGCCGCAATGTTTGTTTTGGTTCAGCTCTGGGCTCGGCAGCTCTTGCTTCCCCCCCCCTTAAACCATAATACTGCAACATGATTGGCCTGACCCGTTTTTGGTTCGGTCCGAACGATTGAGGCGGCAGCGGGACTCGATGGATTCTCGTGCGTTTGTGAATGCACAAATACCGCTAGAATTCAGTTTGCAGGCTAGGTTAGAGGTTGTACACATATTACAAATGACAGATGCTGTTTTTTTTTTCTTTCTGTAGATTCGATTTTATTTGTCATGCACAAAACGTGACAGAATTTCATAATTTGACAGACAAACTGGGACCCCGGTTAGTAGTACAGTCGAAATATTTGTCATGACAGCCAAAAAGCGGAAGCACAGAGAACGAGAAGAACAGGTTATATCACTTTCCTCTTTGAACCAGACAGTACAGCAAAATAAAACCACCTTTAAGTTTGATGTTTTGACTGCATTTATGGTAGTTTTAGGTCCTGTATCACTTCAGACCGGTTCACATTACTGGTTTTTGTTTGCGTCCTTCACCCCATGTGGTTTTGAAATACTTTTAAGCCTTCAATGTGTCATTTTGTTATTTCAGGTGAGCGAGAGGCGGTCCTCTCCCGGCTGGCACACCTGCTGGACTCCTCATCTCCTCAAATCGGCATCCATTTTGAGATGGCAAGTTTTGTGGACGAGAATATAGTGGAAGACCTTCTTCACTATGTCATCCCCCATGTATGTATGCAATGTATGATATTTAAATCGGTGATAGAATAAACACAAGTTAGCTTGTTGACAGTTTCCAAAACATTTGTTAATCAAAAAATGGAAATCAGAAGAGACAAAGTGTGGACAACAGAGGCGATACCAGGCAGGTGGATTTAAATTTAGATTTAAATACATTTCCTGATTAAAATCTAAAATGAATGGAGCCAGTTGGAGGAAAAATCATCTGAATTTTCTTTTCTTTTTTTTCCACATGTGGCTGTTGAAAATTAATTAAGAAATACTTTTCTTACAGGCAGACTCGGAAAAAGTTATAAATTGACTTTTTTATGATGCGTACCTTTTACAAAAAGCATTTTATGTATTTTTTTTATCCCACTTTAACCACAAACGTATTCAATTAATACCATAATTAATGTTTTCACTATAATTTTAATACAGCAAGTTATTTATTTATTTAGAAATGCATCAATCAGAGGTTTTGAGGCCAGTTTTCAATTTTATAAAACTTTGACCTCCCGATACTGAAATAAGCAACTTCCTGTTTCTCTTCAAGAACTTTAAATGACACTGAAATACTTTCTCTTCTCTGGAGACAGTAAAAATTGAGCCATCAGCACGATTACAAGTTTCGTTATGATTTGCCAAAAAATTACTGTCACAATGCTGTTTCTCTTTGCACTACTGAAAAATCCTAAAGGTTATGAGAGAGAAGTATGTGTGGATCAAACAGAAAACTAATTGTAGTATATCTTGTGTACAAACCATGTTAAAGTGTACAAAATGTTTTTGGTTTTATCACATCTCAAAATAACAGTGGTATCCAGCTAAATATATGACAAGAGGCTCGTATTTAATGTTAGGATGCACTGTTAGAATAATTAAATATTTATTCTAATTAGATAGTGGCCTTGGAGAGCCATTCTGTCATGATTGAGCATTAATTATTGACATTATGAGCAGAGGTGACTTAGAGGAGAGCAGTCAGTGTTACAGAGCTCGGCAGGTAAATGATACTTCTCTATTATATAAAAACATTACAGAGGTAACATTTGAAACTATCTCTAGCACCCTCCAACCGTTTTATGTATAGCCCTTGCAAAGTAAGGAGACCTGTACCTTATCTTTGAGATTTTAAAAAGAAAACTTACATTTATGTTAAACCTAACAGAAGAATTGCACTCTTTAAAGGGACGAAACAGCTCAGTTTTACAGTAATATGTTCAGACTTCTGTATGTAACTACGGTTCTATGAATCCCAGGTGACCGCCAGAGGGCAGCGCTGAAAGCACTGAATGTCCCCTTTGCCCATGCGTCATTCGAGTAAGACTATATGTGTGACGGACATATAGTCTGACGTCATCGAATGCAAGGGTCCTATGTGACAGAGAAGCTCTGGCGGTCATCCAGGATTCATAGAACTGTAGTTGCATACATAGCTTTTGTTCTTTCATCCCTCCTGACCGCCAGAGGCCGGGGCTGAAAGCACTGAATGATTAATACCAACTGTGTCGCAAGGAATCCTGAGCACATCCCTCACTGGGAAGACCCAGAGGATCCTTGTAGAAGAATCTGGCGCAGAGGATGAGGGGGTGGCCACATTGACGTTGTAAAATCTGGTGACGGTGCTTGGGGAAGCCCATGATGCAGCAGCACAGAGGGTTTCCAGCAGAACCCCCCTCATAACTGCCCAAGAAGTGGAGACGCTCCTGGCAGAGTGGGGTTTCACACCGAGCGGTAGAGGACAGCGTCCTGCACTCTAGGCGTGGCTGATGACGTCCACGATCCAATGGGAGAGACGCTGTTTGGAAACGGGACAACCTAGGAGCTCCATAACAGGCAAAAGGCTGGTCTGAGCGTCTCAACACCGGCAGTAGCCGCAATGTATGCCTCCTGTGCCCTCACTGGGCACAAAGGTCATGGCTTGTACTTGTATAGCGCTTTAACTCGTCCGACGGCCCCAAAGCACTTTAACTTCAGTCAGTCATTCACCCATTCACACACTGCCAAAGCCATGCATAGTGAACAGCCGGCAAGAAGAAAAAGGAACAGAGCCTCAGATGACGTCAGACTATATATAGGTTCCCTATTGGTCGTCCGGTCTGTCACGGGAGGAATGGGAGAAGGGAACATTCACTTCTTTCTGGAGGCATGAACTGGATCTTCCTTCCTCTTTAACAGTAGCTGCCTGAAAAAATATCAGTCATTGTATAAAAAATCCCTTCCAGGAGCTAACCTTGTGCTTCCATCGACTTCAATTTTTAAACTAGACTAGCCGAGTGTTCTTCGCTCACTAGCCACTTCCACACTAATACTAATTAGCACCACGCTTCCATACTAACGGTGTTGCCATTAGTACAAACTGTCCTTATGTGTTCAGATCAGATTTGTAGTTTCCAACCGGACAGTCGCTGATCATAGGTAGCCAAGCGGTACATTGGTGGTTACTTCACGTAGTTTGTTGCTGTTGGCAAAATAAAAGTCAACTCGATGCGTATGTTAAAAGTTAGGATAAAAAAAAAAAGGATTAATAATAAAAATAGTGTATTTCATTTACTACACAGCTCATTCAGGGAAAGATTGGTTATTCTTCAGAGGTCAGATATGTAAACAGGTATATTGATATATGTCCATTTTAATGTATTTTATGGCTCACATGGAAGTCTTTTGGTCATGGTACAGCGGCCTTTGTAATGTTTCTGTGCCAACGTCTGGTTTGTTTTTCTCTGGTGACTTAAAAAGTTTTCCCTAAAAGAAAATAAGTAATTTCATCCTCTTGTCTACATGAAAAAACTGCCATTTCATTTCAACTACAGCTATTCCATACATTTGAGTGGTTGCTGATAGATATGATATACCTCACTTTGGTAATGGTTCCTCTATGTTTTCTTTCAGCTTTTGCCATGCTTATTTAAGTTAGCCGCCCTTTAAGCCCTGATCCCAATTCTTGTCTTCCAGGCGGACTCTTTAGGCATGAACGAACAAGAACTCCCCAACCTCCTCAGCCTACTCAAAGGGTCCAACATCACGGTGCTTTCGGACCCAAACCCCCGCGTAGCTACTGTCCTCGATCAGATGAGGGAGGTTTATCGCATCCTGAACCAGCGCTACAAGGATGCTAACTCAGATGGCGAGGCCAACGATGGTAAACCAAAGGGTAAGCCGCTGACTCGTCTCCACGTCCACACGTTGGCCTTTCAGGCCATGATCGTGACGCACGGCTCTCAGTGGAAGAACACCATGTCCGCTACTGCCAAGGCGTCGCTCACGGCCAACCGTCACGTCTGCGGTTCGAATGACATCGACCTCAGCAAAGCGAGGCTCATCATGGACGACTCGTTCTCCGTTAGCCACCGCGAGGGCAGCCAGCGCATCCCGCTGCAGGAGACCAGGCCAGTCAGCTGCTGGGACGAGGACGACTACCAGATCTGCGTGGCGCCAGTGCTGGTGTGCACTGAAGTTTATCAAACCGCGGGTGGAGGGGACAACGTCTCGGCTGCTGGCTTGGTTCTACAGATTTAAAGGAGGACACTAAATGGTCATTTTGACTGTGGAAACTTTATTTTCGGTGTGCTGCATCCTACCCGTCAGGTACTGACATGGCTACAAGGCTAAGGCTATTACATCTGCAGCTCACGGCCCACGGTGAAAATAAGAAAAGCCCGTTGTTATCACTGAAGAGTCAGATCATGGATATTTCTGTACTTTGGTCTTACCTCTGAAGTGGAGGCAATGGAAAACAAATAACTGTAGTCTTCTAATCTAACTAGACTTTCTTTAGTTTAATCTCAAAATGAGTATCGGTTCCTTCTGTTTGAGGACCGTCTCACTGATTCACTTTCTCCTTTACAATTTAGTTTTCCGTTTTGCTGAAATATTTTCTTTCTAGTTCGGTCTTTAGTGATAAAACATCCAGCAAACACCTGGATTCTGTTTCGCACTTATAAATCTGCTCCGTCATCTGACTCTAGGGATTTTAATGGCTTGTTCTTGTATTTCTCTGAGACCTTTAAAAAAAAAAAAAAAAAAAACTTGTTCTGGATGAGATGAAGAGGTATGAGGATCGGATGTAATCGCATATAGATCATAGGTTTGTTTGCACCAATCAGCAGTTTTGTTGTGGTTTTTGACCAAGATTTGCACAACCATCTTTTGTAGGATCAGTTCTATTTATATTTAAACGTGGAGCGCAGCTATGCAGTGAACTTTGAAAGATTCAGAAGTGATTAAATCATCTGTTTTCTGACAGGATTTGAATTAGAGATGCCTCACTTGCCTTTTAGCAAATAATTTATTTTGTAGATAGGACAAGTTGCGAGTGAAAACCTGTCAAAATCAAATGCCTCGTTCCTCTGCTTTCTCGTGCTCTGAGGTAAATTCTCTGTAAAACGCTCCTGTTTCTCCCAGTGTATGTGAAAATTGTGCATAGTGGTTTTGGTATGTTTGTGTTTGGACTGCAATTTCTCTGTGGTTCAGTTGCAGTGAAATAATGCAACAATAATGTGGGGAAACTACGTTGGGCTGCTGATTATAACAGTTTCCTCTGTAGCTCCACACTCTTAGTTCAGCCTTCCAGCGCCTTGTTTATGGCTCTTTTAGGACCAAATGACCCATGGGATTTGCCTTTATCTCTCATAATGCTGAATTAAGTGGAACAACAGTTCATCTTTAGTTGTTTTTTTTCTAACAGGGCATTGTAATCTGTACTTGAAACCAATGTTACTCAATATAAATGTAATTAATACTTGGGAGCAGTGGACCATTAATAAAGTATATATTTCTACGTTTAGTCCCCCATCTCCCTCATAGCAGGTAATACAGTGCAAAACTCAGCTTTTAACATCTATATGTAAATGAATCAACATTGGTGCTGGTATCTGATGTTCTTTCAGCTTTAAACCGTCAGTTTTTTTTATTTTTTTATAACACCTGTAGTTGGATGTAGCGCATCTAACTGCATTAGATTCATACATAAAGTTTTTATTCACTAGTGCAACTGAACCTTGATTGAAATTAAGCCAACTGTGCTATTTTTTTTTTTTCACTACGTACAAATTTGACATTCCAGCTGTTGCTGTTCTCTCCTCAAAGAGAATTAAATATGTTTCAGCCCTATTTAGAACATGTAAACCAAACAATGTATTTCTTGGTTAAATTTTTATTTTATTTTTATCTTGGTGAGCAAGAGCCACTTAAAACGTGGAACCGTTTTTGTTACAGAGTATGAGGTCAGAAATTGGGTATGAAAAAGTGTGGAAATCCATTTTATATCTTTATTTGCGTGTCAAAACTCTTGATAATTGATGAGGCTGAGGGTAAATGAACCTTAATCTGTTTCTACTGTTGGCGTTTGGTAAAATTGGGATTCTTAATAGATCCTGTTTCTGTTTATTTCTGTTTTGGGTTTGTTTGTTTTTTTCCTTCGTGAATTTTTCTTAAACTGTGATTTAAATGCTAATTTGGCAGTTTTGGCAATCTACTTTCCTGTGGATTGAAGTGCTGTAGCATGAATTGATGCTCACTGAGGGAACTGTTTTTGTTTGTCATTACGCTTACCTGAGCTTTAGATGAGTCGTGTTGTCTGTTCAACAGCTGTACAACTTTTTCATGCATGTTGAGTCATTGTAGAATCATCTGAGATAAAATGCTATGCTTATCAGCAATCATTGCTTTGTTTCATTATTGTTTTTAATATGTTTAATTTATTTTTTATCTGCAAATCTGGTATTGGCTTTATTCCTGAGGCCCGTTCTTCGTACGTCGCTAACTCAGCTGGATTTGGTTGTTGACAATTTGGCATGATCTTGGATCGTTTGGTTCTTCGAAAGTCATCCTGCACATGTTGTCATAGCAACATGTGCGCAAACTTATTTCATGTAAACAGGATTAGATCGCGGCTTTATAAGCGGAGGAGATGGGAAGTCTGTCGTTTTTCCGACGGCAACCTGTTGCGGAAGGTGCAAGAATAATTTGCAGAGCTTTTCGAAATAATCAAATTGCGACATAGACAGGATCCTTTAGCGCAGCGCGACAGTGTAATTGTAGAGAGATTTTTCTTGGTGGCTGTTTAAACAGACAAACCTCATTTAACAGTGGTTTTTAAAAAGAGGAAAAAGTGGCTTTTTAAAATACAGTATAATAATTAAAGGCTACCATTTTGTAGAATATTCTTGCACTTCACTTTTTTCCCCATGATCTAGTGGGTCCCGCGGAGGGTCTGACATAAAAGAACAAAGTAAATATGAAATTATTAAAAAGCAAAAATACATACTGTAGAAAGTGATAGAAACATCTACCGTGGACAGTACTTACGCATTTAATTTGTCTGCTACTTTTTGCCAGCCCTCTCTCCTGGCTTTAGCAGACTTTGAGGTGTTCCCTGTCGTTTTTTTTATTTTTATTTATTTGTGTCATTTTAGTAGTTTTAGAAATACACATACGTACATTGAACAATTTGACCCCCCTCCAAAAATTACAGAGCAACTAGTATGACAGGAGCAGTTTAATAATAATAAAAAAACTGTATAAGTAATGTAATTACTTGTATACAGTTGGTGTCAAGTTCCGATGAATCTTTTATCACTCCTGACCAGTAGGATGCGATCTTAGTACATTCCCAGAAGACATGAAAATGTCATGCAGACACATTCCCACAGTTCCTCCAACATTTTGCCTTCTCAGTGTCGTTGCAATGTTTACTTTTAATTTTAGGTGTAACAAAAAAACGCACCATGCATGTCCAGGAAAATTCCCTCCATAGGTCAGAACTTGACGTGTGGATCACAGAATTACAAATATTTAACCAAACATCATCAGTTATTGTTATTTTAGCTTCTTTTTCCCATTTAAACTTAAGATATGTTGTATTACTTTTTTCTCTCTGTACACATGAGTATAGTTTGGATATTGTTTTTTTTTGTGAGGTCTTCCGTTGCTGGAATCTAATAAGGTTTTAAGTATACCTGTCTCATCCTGCTCCAAAAAATGTATATTTTTATTGTAATGGTATCTTAATGTATCTGAAGGTATCTAAAGAAATCACATTTTCCACGTTATAGTTATCTTGAAGTGGTTTAAAACTCTTTAATTCACTATTGCTTGTAATATTCCAGTAACTGTTTTGTGACTACTGTGTAAATCCCCTGTTGTTTTAATTAATGACTCAAATTCGGCATAACTTTCCATTAAAAGCTCGTGTTCTGCTTGGGAGAAAAACTGAACAGCCAATAGCAGCGTTGCTGATCATTGTTTCTACTATCGACACATTTCCCCTTTTAAAGCGACGCATGAACGCGCAGTCATCTCAGATAACTCAATCCAGCCATACTAATCATAAACAACAGGTGTGTTCGAAGAACCCAATTAGCCGGATCATGATTAGCCCGATGAAATCATCTTGGACGTCTCATTTGATCTCGGGTGTTTTAAGCAGCGTACGAAGAACGGACCCCTGGTTACAAAGCTGAACTCTAGTTGGTTCAGACACACATCATGGCTTCTTAAGCACAGCACAAATATTTTATTTTTTTATCTTCTCGTCCTCATGAAGCTAAATCATTTCGCACACCTTTGTTCACATTTCTTTCACCATTGACTTCTGTACCAACTCACTCCCTTGGCTTGATTATTTTTACCTTTTAAAGTAATCACATTCCAGGATGTAATTCTTGCAGTATGAGCATGTTGAGTAAAAATACCATGGTTTCAATGTATTCAAACACAACTTTAAAGAGGGCGTGTCATGTAAAATCCTTTTTTTAAGTCCCTAAATACATTTTGTTGTGTACTTGGTGTCTCTAGGAATGTAGAAAAGTTGAATTTAGTCTCTCTGGGTGCTGCGTGGATATCTTTGTATTCAGTTTGCTTCATATTTTTCAATCCATTCAGTTTTCTCTATTCCATATTCTGCTTTATACTTTCTTGCTGTTCTGCTCTTTATCTGCTTAGGCATTGCGGTGGCTGGGGGATTTCCTTGGGGTCGTCTCTCCTCTTTCCATGGGGGGGGGGGGGGGGGGGTTGCCCCAAAGCAGGGCGCCCCTTTGGGAGTCCGGGGTTATGGGTCCCCTGGTGCCTGCCTCAGTGCTCGGGGAAGGTGGGCCTTTGGTTCTTCACAACCACTATTGAGCAATTTTCTTCTGGATAAATTTCACATACACAGGTGCACTCTCACAAACACCCACAGGTGCTGGGTTCCAGGTACTAGGTGTTCACTTATAAACAGAAAGCCCGTAATTTTTAAAAAAAATTTTTTACTTTCTTTTCTCAGGTATCACATTATACATGTCAGTTTAAATAATAATACATATGATTTAGCAATGGTATCAAGGTGTTACTCTATTGTATCTGTTACACTATGTCCGTTGGTTGTGCTGTTCTTTTTACATCTCTCTTTCCAGGTGATGAAGCAGACGGAAGACGTTTTATCATTCTTTCCCTTTTATCTCTTTCTTTCACCTCTTCTTTCTTTTTTTCCTCTTCTTGTTCTTCCTTTACTCTCCTACTTTCCCATTGTAGTGTCAAAATAATTTGAAATTCTCCCCACAGAAATCACAATAAAACTATTTACATGCATAAATCAAGCGGAGCACTATGCGAAAGCTGATTGCTCCACTTGTGAAAGCAAAATCTATCGAGCTCTATTTGGCATTAAGACATCAATTCTTTTTGCCACATTGCTAGACAGGACACTGGGGAAAAAAAAAACACTATCTGAGGTCATTAGGCGCAGAAAAGCATGTCAATCTGATGTCATAAAGCGAAGAACATGACAGTCTGATGTCATAAGGTGAAGAATAGCATGACAATCTGATGTCATAAGGCGAAGAACAGAATGGCTATCTGATGTCATAACGTAAAGAAATCGTATGACACCATATGATGTCATAAGCTGAGAACGGAATGGAACTCCGATGTCAAAAGGTGAAGAACATATGACCATATGATGTCATAAGGTGAAAAGAGAATGGCTACCTGATGCCATAACGTAAAGATCTCGTGACCATCTCATGTAACAAGTTGAGAACAGAATGACTATCTGATGTCATAAGGCGAAGAAAAGCATAACAATCTGATGTCATAAGGCGAAGAAAAGCATGACAGTCTGATGTCATAAGGTGAACAACGACATGACCATCTGATGTCATAAGGTGAGAACAGAATGGCTATATGATGTCATAACGTAAAGATCTTGTGACCATCTCATGTAAAAAGTTGAGAACCGAATGACTATCTGATGTCATAAGGTGAACAACGACATGACCATCTGATGTCATAAGGTGAGAACACAATGGCTATCTGATGTTGTATCAGAAAATATCGGTCCAGCCTGACCCCGATATTTTTTGTATCCCCCTGTAACTTCTTCATTTAAAGAGCTAACAGCTTCAAATTTTCAGCAGGTGCTTGTTGTTATAAGAGGTGTTTACATGCCAAAACTCAAGAATGTGGGAAACTTTTAGACCATTTTGGAAGGGGATACATATTCTGACAGGCTGGACCCCGATATTTTTTGTATCCCCCTGTAACTTCTTCATTTAAAGAGCTAACAGCTTCAAATTTTCAGCAGGTGCTTGTTGTTATAAGAGGTGTTTACATGCCAAAACTCAAGAATGTGGGAAACTTTTAGACCATTTTGGAAGGGGATACATATTCTGGCAGGCTGGACCCCGATACTTTTTGTATCCCCCTGTAAATTCTTCATTTAAAGAGCTAAATATATATATATATATATATATATATATATATATATATATATATATATATATATATATATATATATATGCTGTACATATATATTTTTTTTTAATGTACATACAGAAGACCCTATTCCTCAACGCAACCTGAGGTTGCATGTCTTCCTCTCTCACATACCCCCTTTCCTGTCAGCCTGCTTTTAAAAAATAGCCACTAGTGCCTCAAAAAAACAGTAAAAAATGCAAGGATAAATACTCACATCCTAAAGATAGCAGTGTAAATTTAAATATGAAACCACTGTCGCTTCATGCATGCTCAGTATGAGGGATTGCTGCAAAGCCATCAACAATGCAGACGACTGTCCACTGTGGCTCTACGCTCCTTCAGGAGGAGTGAATGCTGCTTGGAGAGACTTGATGCAACCTGCTGGGTTTCCTTAGAGATTAAAACTTTCAGACCAAACTGTGTGGTCAGCACTTATAACAATGGGCTGCAGTGCTTGAAATCAATAAAACGTTTAATGTGAAGTCCAAATATTTTTAAACACCCTATTCTAATAAAATGGAAATGAAATAAAAAAATTTAAACTCCTCATATATTGTTGTATTTTTTAAAAAGCGACATCTTTTTTTCTTAATATGGCTCTTGGTTGAATTAAAATATCATTAGATCTGATAATTTTGGTAGTAACTTTATTCTGTGTTCATTTGATCACACTTGGAATCAGCTTTATATGATCCATTCATGCGGGTCTATCTCAAAAATACAAATAAACGAACAAGTAGACAGCTGTGATGGACTCAGGAAGGTGGGTTTTTAGTTTCAGCAGACAGACAATGCGACAATCTAATGACATAAAGCTAATGCTTTCGTGACACATCTGGAGATGACCACAGAGCCGTTTAGTTTCTCAGAGCGTGTTATACTAAGTGATCAGTCTAGTTTTAAGCGACATATCAATCCCTTACGATCGCACTAACAAGTGTTACATTTTCAATTTTAACTGGACTATTCCTATATTTCGTTAAGAGAAATAAAACATCTTGATTTTCACGCCGAATTGGCTGGAAATGAGGCGGAGTTGACTGTATACGTTTAGCAAGCTGAATGCGCGCTCCCGACGCAGGGGATACAAATCCTGGCGGGGATAACTAGTTTGGCACGACACCTGTCGCCCCACTGAAAACCGGCCCGTTTAGCGCTATTCAGATTACAGTTATGACTTTCATACCGTGATAATAATATTTTACATGAATGTGATCAAGTTTGCATCTTGATCACACTTGATCGCGCTGTGCTGCTGCTGTAATAACCGCGCTTCGCGGAGGTTGTGCGCGCCGTTAGCGCTATTCAGATTACAGTTATGATCATCACTTTATGAATGATCATAAATGCGGGCTCCTTTGATTTTTGTCTACCTCCTGCCAAGAAAATAAATAGAAATTACACTTGGTATTATAGCAGCAACAACATTATACGAACAAGTAACACGATTATATTAACAAGTGTTGATTAATTTTTGATAGAATTATTATTAATATCCCAATTTTATTAATTTTACTTAATTCCCGCCTAAAATAGCGCGGTTTTAAAAACAAATGGAAATTACACTTGATATAATATTGTTACTACAACACCAACAAGTCTTATTTTTGTCTTTAACACATTTATTGCAAAAAAGTTTATTATAAAATAATTTCTTTTTAAATTCCCTCCTAAAACAATGTGCTTTATTTGCAGTATAGTACAATATTTGATACCTGGTGATGCTTTATAGCATCAGTAAATGGTAAATAAATGCTGTTGCTCATTATTTGTAAGTTCTTTAAATGCTGATTGTAAAAATTGACGTAAAAATCCAGAGTAATGATCGTGCAATATTTCAAATGATATTTCTACCAGTCACATTGTGCTTATGCTGCTCTCCTTTTAGATCATGTATGCGTATCCCGTGTTCCGTAAAACTCCTCAGGGTCGACTCCTGATGGGGCCGACTGAGGAGGCACATAGGAGTACGGTGGTGGTGGCCGGGAGGGCCCGGCGTAAGGAGGAGGTTCTGGCCGAGGCCACTGCCTTTGTGAGGCAGAACGGAGGGGATCCTGGTGACCAGTTCCTGGTTCTGGCTCATTGTAAGATCCAGTTTGGAAAACACCAGAACCAGAGGTTCCGCTGGCTGCTGGAGAACTCCCTGGGTTACGCGGTGTACCTGGTCAGCAGCATCATGGGGGAGGAGGAGAGGGACAACCCGCTGTCGGCCAGCAAACACCTGTTTCTCAGGTACACCTCCCAGATCAGGGAGATAGGGGAGGCTGTGGAGGTGTATCGGAAGAAACAGGCCTTGCTCCAGGAGGCCCAGAGGAGCGGTGACTCTGGGTGTTTGATGGTGGAGTTTGGTGACTTCAAGGGCAGGTCCATGAAGGAGGTGTACGAGGACCCAGGCAAGGAGGCCCAGGCTCTCGTCACCTACCTGAAGACAGCAAAGGCCAGGCCAAACACCAACATGGCCCTTTTCAAGGACTATGTGCTGAAGAGGCAGGCTTCAGCTGTAGCCCACCTGCCCACTGTGACAGCTCCTTCCTCCTCCTCCTCCTCCTCCTCCGCTGCTGCTCGACCTGCTGCCACTCAGAGCAGGCCCCTGACGGCTGCCGGCGTTAACGCTCTGCTGGCACGTGGGAAGCATTTGTCTCCCTCACAGTTGGCACGAAAAATTGTTTCTCCAGCCAAACCCTGTAAGTACTGTGGTGATTTTTCATGTTGTATACATCATATTAAAAAAAAATGTATAAATAAAAAAAAATTAAAATACTTTTGACAGCTCCAGTGCCACGTGTCCCCTCTCCATCTACATCCGCTGCCCGCAGACAGCTCTTCACCTGTGGTGAGCTTCATTAACACACATGCAGATACTGGATGTTGGTGACGTGTGCTCACTGCTCTATTATTTTACAGACGCTGTTGCTGCTGCTGGGGATTTTTTTAAGGAGCAAGACGACCAGGAGATGGTGACTGTGGCCTCGCAAGCTGAGGAAAAACTTCCTCAAGGTATGTGAATCACAAACGTTTCACAAAGTAATTTATGAAATACTTATAGTTTATAAGTATTTTTAAATGACCCAACATGTTCTTTTATTTTATTGTACAGAGAATTAGCACTGATACCAGTGTCAGTCTACACTCACTCTGCAAAGCAAAAAGGGTATTTAAAGGTGTATGTTTATTTCATTTTATCCCGATCAGCGACTAAAGCTCCTTGTTGTCGTCTCACATGTCCCCTGCTCCCCCCTGGATTAAGTGGCTGCACAATGTTGTAGTTAGAGGTGCTCCTAGTGTTGCTGTTGCTTTGTTTCACACTTGGCTCATCCCAGCTCACTTTTCTTCTTGTATCTGACCTAATGGTGCATGGGTGAAAATCAGAATGCTTTTCATTGACTCCTTCCATAACTTCACCCTCTCCTCATCATATTGTCTCTCTCCTAACCATCATGCTTTGCACTAAACGTTGTAGCTTTGTAGCTGTCTGGCAGTGCTGAAAAAGAAAGGCTGTGACAGTCTGTGCTTAACAACAAACTAATTGGAACTTTTTCCACTCCAGCCTCAAGAGGCCCTGCTCCTCCTGCTCCTGCTGCTCCTGCTCCTCCAGCGCTGTGGACTCCTGGCCCCGTGTTCCAGCCCCCTGCAGAGCTTCCTGGACACTGGAAGGAGCACCTCCCATCTTTCCAGCAGGACTGGATCCGGAAGGCTTTATTCAGGGCTAACCCTAAAACAGGGAAGCCAGAGCTGGTGCCACAGCTCACCTTCTGGTGGTACCCTCCCCAGCCTCCGACCACCTTCACCCAGCCTCCTGCCTCTCCTGATCTCTTCTTCTGCCGCCCTTTGTTTCTCTGGATGCCTCTGAAGATGTGGTCCATTCCACTCATCTGTGTCCAGCCAGCTTGCAATAGCCACAGGCTGACAGCAGCTGGCCTGTACAGCACTGTGCGCAAGGTGCTGGACATAGATGGGTGGTATGACATGGCCACAGAGTATCTAGAGTGCAAAGGGTGCAAGAAGAAGTATCCGGCCTGGTCAGAGGACATCCTGGGACAGCTGGACATGGGGCACCGCAGGAAATTCCCCGCCCTTCTGACATACAGGCATGACACATTAATGATAACAGCAATGTACTATAATATGCTTGTGCTGTACTAAATGGTGGAAAATATCCCGCATCACTTTAATAAACTCTGAGCAGAGCTATTTTCCTGTCTGTACCGTAGGTACTCATGTGACTACCGAGTGGTCATCCTGATGCGGGAGAGAACACAGGGCAACAGCGTCACGCAGCTTCACAAGAAGCTGCATGAAGAGCACAGCGCAGCATGGACCCGGCGCACGCTGGAGTACTTTGCTGCCTGTGAGCCCTTCAGTGACTCCTGTCTGGTGGAGCCGCCACTGTTCTCTGCTCCCCCGCCCCTCCCGGCCCTCCCTAAACCCAAGTGGCTTCTGGCTGTGTACGCCAGGGACGTCCTGTCACGGCTGCCTGAGGTTAAGGCCAGAATAACGTCTGTCTTTGGCTCCGTGCTCAAGATGGACTCCACCAAAAAGGTAAAAACAATCATATGTGAATGATTGTAATTGCTTTTATTTATTTATTTATATCTCTATCTATCTATCTATCTATCTATCTATCTATCTATCTATCTATCTATCTATCTATCTATCTATCTATCTATCTATCTGATAGGTAGGTAGGTAGGTAGGTAGGTAGGTGTATGTGTGTTTATTTTACTGTTTGTTGTTCTTTTTTTTCTTTTTTTTTTACATAGGTTACCAAGAAACTGGCCGGTGCAGCTGCCAACACAGCTGGGTGGTGCACCAACATCGGCAACGAGCACGGCCAGGTTCTGGTGTCAGTCCTCACAGCAGCAGAGGGCCATGGACTGTGGCCCATGGCGGCTGGTCTTATGAGGCGCTACAGGGAGGCAGGAGTGGCACCTCCTGCCATAATGTATGTGGACCGGGACTGCTGCAGCCCCCACGGACAGTCACAGGTCAGGGCCATGTTCGCTGAGTGGAGGGAGCTTCAGGTGCGCCTGGACATCTGGCACTTCATGCGGCGTTTTGCAGCAGGAGTCACCACTGAGGCTCATCAGCTGTATGGAGTATTCATGGCTCGACTGTCCAGGTAAAGTCTTCATCTTGTTTGTATATTTATTGTCTAAAGTCTAAGTCTAACAGAGAACATGAACTCTGTCCAGGTGCATCTTTGAGCTGGATCCGGCTGATGTTGCTGCTCTTAGGCTGGCCAAGCAGGGGCAGCTTCTGGCCCAGGGAGTTGGTCCAGTGTCTGAGAAGGCCCTAGACCAGATGATCACCAGGAGGGAGTTGGCTCTGCACTGCCGCAAGAGGACCAGGGGAGCAGAGGAGACCGCCAGGAGGATCAAGGCCCTGGTCGATGAGATGGACAGTGAGAAGGGGAGGGACACTCTTGGAGTGCCCCTGGTGGACCACGAGCGCATTCAGCAGGTCTGGAAGGACCAGCAGAGACACATCACCTGTATTCAGGACCCAGAGGGCTTCTCTCTGTACCTGAAGACAGGCACACTGAAGAAGGGTGGTGTGGACCTCTGCTGCTACCGCTGTGCTCGTGGCTCCACCTCCTTGGAGTCCTTCCACCTCCATCTAAATCGGTTCATCCCAGGTGGCTGATTTTATCTTTTAATGTTTTTGTTGTTGTTGTAAACGCAGAGAGTAAAAGTCATCTTCTTGGTTTCCCTGCAGGGACCAGTGCCAGCGACGCCCACTTCCAGGCCTACCTCCTGGAGGGTCTGATGCGCTGGAACCAGGACCGCATGGAGGAAGCTGTGAGAGGAAGCTGTGAGCTGAGGATCTACAGCAGCGCTGAGAGGGAGGCCATGGAGCGACTCAGCCGCAAGATCCTCAAGAGGCCCTTGGACGAGCGCTACCAGCCTCCTGGGGCATATACAGGCAAGAATGATTAACCTTAGCTCAGACGTGTTGGCAGAAGAAAAAACTGTTCTAGTGGTTTCTCTGGAGATGCATCCATGGTTTTCTGATGCCGACGTCTTTCCACCAACCAACACTGACATGCAGCGCTAAAAGGAATCCTCCATTTTAAAAGGACAGAAACAGAAGCAACACATTTAGTGGTAAAAGATGTTTTTATTCTTCCTGATGAATAAACAAAGTCTAAAGCAGGTCAGAGAATGAAAGAGCCTGGAGTTTCATCACTTTCTACTTCCACTTTTTACTCTGCTACTTTCCACCACTATGGAGTGCATGTTTGAATACTTCCTTAGTTCACATTCTTGACATTCTTGACTAATAACCTGCATTCTGCGTTCTTCTACAGGGGAGCTTCTTGGGATGGAGTACCTTTACAGTCAGTCTGGTCGTTCGCTGACTGTAATGGACAACCCAGAGGAAGAGGATTGGCTGGTGGAGCTGATGGATGATGAGGCGGTGCGCGATGAAGGCTTTGTGGAGGAGGAATCCGAGGACCTGACCGTGCCCGTCCTCTTTGTTCCAAAACAAAGCAGCGTCCAGCAGGCCTCCAGCCCCTCTTCCTCTGCACCGTCCACATCCAGCCAAGGAGATCTACGTCAGCGCCTCAACCAGAGTCCTCTGCCTCCTCCTGTGCCGTCTCCCCTGCAGCGCTCTGTCCAGCCTCCTCTACAGCCTCCTTCTGTGCAGTGCCCTGTTGATCCTCCTCTGCCTCCTCCTCTGCCTCCTCTCCTGCAGCGCCCTGTCCAGCCAACTGGAGCCTCTGGTCCTGCAGCATCAGCTGGGTCCAGCGCAGACCAGGCCCCTGTGAGTAGACGAAACGTTAGCTTCAGTGCAACATCACTGAGATTTTACATACTGTAATGTATTTTGTATTTTAATACTTTCATGCAGGCTGCAGTCCTCGGACCTGATGGCATCCCAGGCTGGGATAAGGTCCAGGACTTGGCCGAGTACCTGGTGTCCCTGCGTCAGGCTCTCTACCTGGACGAGCAGCAGGTAAAAGAGATCATCCGCCTGTGGACCGCTCTGCCTGAAGGGGACAAGAGGAGGATCAACTACCAACCCAGGCACCAAGCCAAGCTGGCACACGGCCGCTATAAGGCCCCCAAGAATACGGGCGTCACCCCGGGTGTGGACAGCGTCAAGAGGTGCCTGATTGGTCATCCAGGGGGACCGGCTCAGTGGCCCAGCACCAGTCGTATAGTTGAGGCTCTGTGCATTAAATTGTGTTCATTGCACAAGTCCCCAACAAAAAAGGATGGAGTTCGGCTTCCTCGGTGGACCAAAGTTCTCACGGACTACCACCACATCCGCAACCTGGTGCTGGACTGCCACCCCCTGATGGAGGCTACCTCTCTTCAGCTTTTTGTCCTAAATCAGAGGACTCTGACACAGTGGTAAGCACAATGCTTTTTTTTTTACTTGGACATTTGAAATAAAAGTATTGCAGTTAATTGTTATGGTGACCATTTTCCAATTGCAGGTTTAATCGAAGGGAGAGCACGCAGGAGATTAGTGTCCTCACCCAGGGCCTTGCTGCAGAGGACCACATCGTTGTGGCCAGCTCACAGCTGCCTCCTCCGCGGGAGAAGCTGGACGAAGCGCCGTCCCCCTCAGGACTCCAGCATGAGTTTGCCCTCCCGCCGGACAGAGCAGGACAGGCTCCTAAGCTGCGGCCAGGCAGACGACCTGCTAGTGCCACAGTCGTGCAGCCCGTCACCGCAGCAGCTCCTCTTCCTGTCCCAGCTCAGCTTCTTTCATTGAACCCTGGGTCGACAGTGATGGCAGCAGGTCATCACAGGGCTGCTCCTCCCCTGGCTCCTCATTTAACACCTGCCACACAAGTGGCTCCTGCACCCACTGCCCCTGCGTCTGTGTCCCGCTTCACTGAGAGGAACAGGCGACGCAGGGCAGAAGAGGAGGCCACCGGGAGCCAGAAACGAAAGTATGTGCGAGAAGTGGCTTTTAACAAGTGCAGCAAATGTGGGCAGCCAAAAACAAAAGAGTTTGGCCACAGCCGATTCGGCAGCGCCACTTTCTGCCCCAGTGCTTCAGGGGGCAAATCCTTGGAGCAGTGGCTGGTAGAACAGCGGCAGCTGAAGAAACCGGGAAACCCACCCTGATAATGATGATGATAATAATAATGATGATAATAATAATAATAGTAATGATGATAATAATAATAATAATAATAGTAATGATGATAATAATAATAGTAATAATAATGATGATAATAAAAATAGACATTATTATTATTATTATTACCAATATCACCAATAAAATGAATCAAAATATATACTAACAAAATCAATAACATGTAAATGACTGTATATATATATATATATATATGTAAGTTACCTTTTATATTTTTGTATTGTGTTTTTTAATTTATATTACTGGATACTGTTATATTATCTATATTATAATAGTATTTATATTATATTGTTTATAAATGGAAGTGTGTTGTGTCTTGCATTTTGCTTTTGTGAATAAATGCTGTTCACAGATTCTGATTGGTTGTGTTGCTTTAAATTGCCTTTCACTGTAGTGTGAAATGTTTCTGCCAGGGCCGCTGTCAATCACAGCAGCTTGTCTTTGAACAAAAGGCTCCTGCTGAGGGTCACAGGGGTGTCAGCGCAGGTGGCTGCTCATCACAGCAACTTTGATGTCCCGTGGGTGATTTTATGACTGCTGCCATTTAAATATCAAAAGCTAATATAAATGCAGTTACACTACTACTGAGAGGTACTGGGCTTAAACAGTCAAAACAAGTTTATATTATTATATAGATGTTTATTGTCAAACAAAAATGATGGCTCTCTTTATTAAATTATTTAGATTTTATTTACATATACCTCTATTTATATTATTACTCATTTAAAAAGGGGCTTTTGACGTCATTTGAGCTTAACTGCCCTTGCTATATGTTCTATACAATAAACCATAACTATTAACTCCTATGAGGGACTATATTAACCGGCGGAGGAACTGAAAAGTGGCAGATAAAATCAAGGTCGCCGGATCGACTCCACCTTGGGTCGCATCTCATAAATAAACTATTTTAAATCCGTTAACTACGAGATGCTAAAATGCCTCCCGAGATTCCTCGGTTCACTACCCCGCAAAAACTCGCTCCGTTTTGCGCGATTAGCGTCCCTTTTCTGTGTGCGCAGGGGCGCAAAGATTGGGCCCCTGCTTTTGCGCAAGCCTGAACTTTCCATCAGAGCTATACTGTAGCCATATATGGGAATGCATTTCTGGGAACATAAGGGCTTTGGTCCCCCATTGAAAAGCATTGGATGTTTGACACCTCATAGCTTGGAGATGCTTTATGCGACGTAGGCCAAATTTCTTGTGGAGCTTTCTCTTTAAAGGAAGTACAGACTCTGTGAAGCAGAAGTTTGTACGATCTTCTTAGAGCTACTTCCGGTTAGCAATATGCTAACCATTAGCCGCTAGCATGGTTGTGTTCAGTATCACCGGGTGATTGTACTCTGTCAGTTTGGTCCAAATCCTGTACTGGGAAGTGCCTCAAAAAGGGGTGCCAATACTTAATGTCACCAAACGTGACCAAAGTTCATAGGTCAGATTGGCCTCCTTTAGCAACTCAGCCTCACCACATCTGGGCCCAGAACTCAACATTTGACCAAAATGGTCAGTAGCGCCATTTCCCACAGGTGGGTGGTGCTGTATTGGCCAATTGGGTCGTGTCTGGGCATCATGCCATGTCCTGTTGGAAGCAAAGGCCCAATAGGAAAGCACGTGAAATCCAAAATGGGACAGAAAAGTGACACATGGCTGAAAGTCACTTGAAAATTTTAAAATGTCAAGAGGAAGTGACTGTGCGAATTTCAGATTCCTACATTAATCACAGCAACTGCAGTGAGCGTCGAAAGTTGCCATTCTTTCTCAATGGAGCCTCTCCCTCTGGCTCGCAGAGTTCCGTCGTCATGGAAACTCACTCACACACCTGCAGCGGGCCAGTCTACTGAAGAGCAGACACTTTGCGTCAGTCTGCCTATTGGGTTATAATGGAAGAACTTTGCCTCGAACAACGCTCCATATCTCCTGATCCGTAAATGGTAGAGACGTAATTTTTTCTGCGTTTATTTCGTAACGGATAGGGGAAGAAGATAAGCTATCGGATTTTGCTGGAAAAAGTTTAATAAAGGCGTAAAAAATTATGAAATAAAGGGAATTTTTAGCGAATTTCAGAAATCCTCTAAAAAGGTTCCCGAACAAATCGCTGTAGCTGAAAAAGTATAAGAGATATCAAAATAATTCTTTCACTGTGAGTATCAGCAGGCTTTTGAGGACTATGGAGCTCATTTTTATGTTTGTACAAAAATCGGTGTAGGCACAGCGACGATGTAAAAAAGTGGATGATGTGGAAGAATGAAGCTCCAAAGCGTTTTCGGGATGTTGCACATTCGCTGCTCCCGAACAAATTGTTCCTGCAGCAAAACCGTAACAGCTATCGACAAAATTCTTTTTTTATGAGTGCCAGAAGGGTCTGGACATTAATGTGTGAAAGTCTCATGCCTGTACATCAAACAGTTTAGGAGTAGCGACGATGTAGAAAAGTGCCTCATTTGGCGGGATGGAAGTTTGATCCTGTTTAAGCATTTTTCCAAAACGCTACTCCCGAACAAATTGTTCCTGCGGCAAAACCGTAACATTTATCAACAAAATTCCTTTTATATGAGCGCCAGAAGGGTCTGGACATGAATGTGTGAAAGTCTCATACCTGTACATCAAACGGTTTAAGAGTAGCGACGATGCGAAAACATGTGATGTTTTAGATTTTCAGGTGTCATTTTTGAAAACCGCTCCATAGGAAATGAATGGGGAAGGTTTGGGGTTAGTGTCGCTCTGAGGTGATTTGCGAAAAATCTATAAATCCCACACCAATGATGGTTACATTTCCAGAATCCAGACAAAAATTCCTACATTTTGATGTATAATTTATGTGGATAGGTTGAAAATTGAGCAAGTGAGAAGAAGTTGTTTGGAGAAGAAGAATTTGTTGAATTTCTAGAGTGCGCACTCTACCAACTGCCACTTGACGACCATAGCAACTCATGTTATTTGCTGAATTTCTTGAAAAGCCAAAATTATTTTAAGGAGGTACTATATGAAAATGGTAAAAGATATGAAAAAGCTGAAATATACCATAATAGCTGAAAGATATCACTACATTTTAAAAGTTGAATGGCGTTTCTAGCTGAAAGTAGGCTGAAGCAGTAAGCTGTCAAAAAGCTGAAAAATTTGAAGAATTTGAAGGATTCTCCATTCATTTTCAATGAGAGAAAAAACTCACAAAAAGTTGAATATTTTAAATATTATAAATGTTATAATTACCAAAAGTCATAGCAGTAATGTCCTGAAGGAGCTGAACGTTTTGATACCAGAATGGTTGAAATCGGTTGAAAAATGCGGAACGAGAAAGGCGTCGAAAAACGTACGGAATAATAAAAATAAAGAAAAACAGGAAAACAACTAGAAAAAGCTGTTCCTGCGAAACAGCAGTGAGAATGCTTTACTGCAGAATGATTTGAGCAGAAGATGCAGAAGATTCCTTCAGAAGTGAAAAACTAGCTGAAATGAAATAAAAGAACCAATTTTAAAATGAAAAATAGCTGAAGGATTAGAAAAAATGGTATGAAAAAACTGAACTAGTTGAAGTTAGTTGAAGGATATTTGAAAGTTAGTATTAGTAGCAGTATGATAAGTAGTAGTAGCAGTAGTATTAGCAGTATTAGTAGTAGCAGTAGTTTCAGTAGTAGTATTGGTATCAGTAGTAGTAGTAGTAGTAGTATCAGTAGTACTATCAGTAGTAATTTAAAACAACTGAAGGATTAGAAGAATGTTATGAAAAAACTGAAGTTGAAGATAGTTGAAGGATATTTGAAAGTTAGTATTAGTAGTAGTACTATAAGTAGTAGTAGTTATAGTATCATTATTAGTAGTAGCAGTAGTATCAGTAGTAGTAGTAGTAGTAGTAGTAGTAGTAGTAGTAGTATCAGTAATACTATCAGTAGTAATGAAAAACAGCTGAAGGATTCGAAGAATGTTATGAAAAAACTCAAGAAGTTGAAGATAGTTGAAGGATATTTGAAAGTTAGTATTAGTAGTAGTACTGAAAAATAAGGTTTCTATTTGCTAGTAGGAACGTTCAGATCGCTGTGGTGAGTCCGGTTAGAACTCCGAAGAAAGCAGAGTCGTACTCCAACTGGTCTAATCAGTGAGAATGCTATACAGCATTCTCACTTATTGTTTTCCTGTTTTTCTTTATTATCAGTGAGAATGCTATACAGCATTCTCACTTATTGTTTTCCTGTTTTTCTTTATTATTATCAGTGAGAATGCTATACAGCATTCTCACTTATTGTTTTCCTGTTTTTCTTTATTATCAGTGAGAATGCTATACAGCATTCTCACTTATTGTTTTCCTGTTTTTCTTTATTATTATTATTATTATTATTATTATTATTATTATTATTATTCCGTCGGCATGTAACTACTCCCACATACTTCAACCGATTTCAACAATTTTGGTGTCAAAACGTTCAGCTCCTTCCCGACATTCCTGCTATATCTCATCATTATTCTAACTTTAATACTTTTTAAAATATTTGTACTTTTGTGCGTACTTTTTTCCCATTGAAATGAATGCAAATTCCTTCAAATTCTTCAAATTTTTGATATTCCTTCAAATTCCTTCAAATTCTTTTAATCATTCTTATTGTTCAAATTGTTCAAATGGTTCAAATGGTTCAAATCTTTCAGATTTTTCAAATTTTTTCATATTTTTCAAATTTTTTCAAATTTTTCAAATACTTCAAATTCTTCAAATTTGTCAAATTCTTCAAATTTTTCAAATTCCTTCTAATTCTCCTGATACAACTGATATTAATACTACAACTACAACAGATACTACTCCTACTACTACTGCTACTACAACTGATACTACTACAACTGATACTACTACTACTACTACTGATAGTACTACCACTACTACTACTACTAATGATACTACTGCTGCTACTGCTACTACTACTGATGCTACTGCTGGTACTACAACTACTACTGATACTACTACTATTACTACTACTACTACTAGTACTACTGATACTACTACTATTACTACTACTACTACTAGTACTACTGATACTACTACTACTACTACTACTACAAATTCCTTTAAATTCTGCAAATTCCTTCAAATTCTTTAAAAACTGATACTACTACTACTACTGATACTACTCCTACTACTACTGATACTTCTACTACTACTACTGATACTACTACTACTACTACTACTACTGATACTACTACTACTACTGATACTACTACTACTACTGATACTACTGCTGCTACTACTACTACTGATACTACTACTACTACTATTACTACTACTAATACAACTACTACTACTACTAGTACTACTGATACTACTACTACTACTACTACTACAAATTCCTTCAAATTCTTTAAAAACTGATACTGCTACTACTACTGATATTACTACTAATACTACTGATACTACTACTATTACTACTAATAATACAACTACTACTACTAGTAGTACTACTGATACTACTACTACTACTACTACAAATTCCTTCAAATTCTTCAAATACCTTCAAATTCCTTCAAATTCTTTAAAAACTACTACTACTACTACTGATACTACTACTACTACTGCTACTACTGCTACTACTACTACTACTACTGATACTACTACTACTACTACTGCTACTACTGATACTACTGATACTACTACTACTACTACTACTGATACTACTACTACTACTACTACAAATTACTTCAAATTGTTCAAATTCTTCAAATTTTTCAAATTCTTTAATATTTTTCAGCTGTTTTTTCTCTTCTGCATGGATCTTCTGCATCTTCTCAAATCATTCTGCAGATTAGCATTCTCACTCGCTGTTGCGTAGGAACAGCTTTTTCTAGTTATTATTATTATTATTATTATTATTATTATTATTATTCCGTCGGCGTGTAACTACTCCCACATACTTCAACCGATTTCAACAATTTTGGTGTCAAAACGTTCAGCTCCTTCCCGACATTCCTGCTATATCTCATCATTATTCTAACTTTAATACTTTTTAAAATATTTGTACTTTTTGTGCGTACTTTTTTCCCATTGAAATGAATGCAAATTCCTTCAAATTCTTCAAATTTATCATATTCCTTCAAATTCCTTCAAATTCTTTTAATCATTCTTATTGTTCGAATTGTTCAAATGGTTCAAATCTTTCAGATTTTTCAAATTTTTTCATATTTTTCAAATTTTTTCAAATTTTTCAAATACTTCAAATACTTCAAATACTTCAAATTCTTCAAATTTTTCAAATTCTTCAAATTTTTCAAATTCCTTCTAATTCTTCTGATACAACTGATATTAATACTACAACTACAACAGATACTACTCTTACTACTACTACTACTACAACTGATACTACTACTACTGATACTACTACTACTACTGATACTACTACCACTACTACTACTACTAATGATACTACTGCTGCTACTGCTACTACTACTGATGCTACTGCTGATACTACAACTACTACTGATACTACTACTATTACTACTACTAGTACTACTGATACTACTACTACTACTACTACTACAAATTCCTTTAAATTCTGCAAATTCCTTCAAATTCTTTAAAAACTGATACTACTACTACTACTACTACTGATACTACTCCTACTACTACTGATACTTCTACTACTACTACTGATACTACTACTACTACTACTACTACTGATACTACTACTACTACTGATACTACTACTACTAATGATACTACTGCTGCTACTGCTACTACTACTGATACTACTACTACTACTACTGATACTACTACTATTACTACTACTAATACAACTACTACTACTACTAGTACTACTGATACTACTACTACTACTACTACTACTACTACTACAATACTACAAATTCCTTCAAATTCCTTCAAATTCTTTAAAAACTGATACTGCTACTACTACTGATATTACTACTAATACTACTGATACTACTACTATTACTACTAATAATACAACTACTACTACTACTAGTACTACTGATACTACTACTACTACTACTACTACAAATTCCTTCAAATTCTTCAATACCTTCAAATTCCTTCAAATTCTTTAAAAACTACTACTACTACTACTGATACTACTACTACTACTGCTACTACTGATACTACTGGTACTACTACTACTACTACTGATACTACTACTACTACTACTACTACAAATTACTTCAAATTGTTCAAATTCTTCAAATTTTTCAAATTCTTTAATATTTTTCAGCTATTTTTTCTCTTCTGCATGGATCTTCTGCATCTTCTCCTCAAATCATTCTGCAGATTAGCATTCTCACTCGCTGTTGCGTAGGAACAGCTTTTTCTAGTCAGTGAGAATGCTATACAGCATTCTCACTTATTGTTTTCCTGTTTTTCTTTATTATTATTATTATTATTATTATTATTATTATTATTATTATTCCGTCGGCGTGTAACTACTCCCACATACTTCAACCGATTTCAACAATTTTGGTGTCAAAACGTTCAGCTCCTTCCCGACATTCCTGCTATATCTCATCATTATTCTAACTTTAATACTTTTTAAAATATTTGTACTTTTTGTGCGTATTTTTCTCCCATTGAAATGAATGCAAATTCCTTCAAATTCTTCAAATTTTTTATATTCCTTCAAATTCTTGTAATCATTCTTATTGTTGAAATTGTTCAAATGGTTCAAATGGTTCAAATCTTTCAGATTTTTCAAATTTTTTCAAATTTTTCAAATTGTTTCAAATTTTTCAAATACTTCAAATTCTTAAAATTTTTCAAATTCTTCAAATTTTTCAAATTCTTTCTAATTCTTCTGATACAACTGATATTAATACTACTACTACAACAGATACTACTCCTACTACTACTACTACTACAACTGATACTACTACTACTACTACTACTGATACTACTACCACTACTACTACTACTAATGATACTACTGCTACTACTGCTACTACTACTGATGCTACTGCTGATACTACAACAACTACTACTGATACTACTACTATTACTACTACTACTACTACTAGTACTACTGATACTACTACTACTACTACTACTACTACTACTACTACAAATTCCTTCAAATTCTTCAAATTACTTCAAATTCTTTAAAAACTGATACTACTACTACTACTGATACTACTCCTACTACTACTGATACTTCTACTACTACTACTGATACTACTACTACTACTACTACTGATACTACTACTACTACTGATAATACTACTACTACTACTAATGATACTACTAATGATACTACTGCTGCTACTGCTACTACAACAACTACTACTGCTACTACTACTATTACTACTACTAATACAACTACTACCACTACTAGTACTACTGATACTACTACTACTACTACTACTACTACTACAAATTCCTTTAAATTCTGTAAATTCCTTCAAATTCTTTAAAAACTGATACTACTAATACTACTGATACTACTCCTACTACTACTGATACTTCTACTACTACTACTGATACTACTACTACTACTACTACTACTACTGATACTACTACTATTCTTACTACTACTGATATGTCTACTACTACTACTGATACTACTACTACTACTACTACTGATACTACTACTACTACTACTACTACTACTGATACTACTACTACTACTAGTACTACTACTGATACTACTACTACTACTAGTACTACTGATACTACTACTACTACTACTGATACTACTACCACCACTACTGATACTACTACCACTACTACTAATGATACTACTGCTGCTACTGTTACTACTACTGATGCTACTGCTGATACTACAACTACTACTGATACTACTACTATTACTAGTACTACTACTAGTACTACTGATACTACTACTACTACTACTACTACTACTACTACAAATTCCTTTAAATTCTGCAAATTCCTTCAAATTCTTTAAAAACTGATACTACTACTACTACTGATACTACTCCTACTAGTACTGATACTTCTACTACTACTACTGATACTACTACTACTACTGATACTACTACTACTACTGATACTACTACTACTAATGATACTACTGCTGCTACTGCTACTACTGCTGCTACTGCTACTACTACTGATACTACTACTACTACTACTGATACTACTATTACTACTACTAATACAACTACTACTACTACTACTAGTACTACTGATACTACTACTACTACTACTACAAATTCCTTCAAATTCTTTAAAAACTGATACTGCTACTACTACTGATATTACTACTAATACTACTGATACTACTACTATTACTACTAATAATACAACTACTACTACTAGTACTACTGATACTACTACTACTACTACAAATTCCTTCAAATTCTTCAAATTCCTTCAAATTCTTTAAAAACTGATACTACTACTACTGCTACTACTACTACAACTACTACTACTGCTACTACTGATACTACTACTACTACTGCTACTACTGATACTACTACTACTGATACTACTACTACTACTACTACAAATTACTTCAAATTCTTCAAATTCCTTCAAATTCTTTAAAAACTAATACTACTACTACTGATACTACTACTACTACTACTACTACTACTACTGCTACTACTGATACTACTACTACTGTTACTACTACTACTACTACTACTACTACAAATGACTTCAAATTGTTCAAATTGTTCAAATTTTTCAAATTCTTCAATGTTTTTCAGCTATTTTTTCTCTTCTGCATGGATCTTCTACACCTTCTCCTCAAATCATTCTGCAGATTAGCATTCTCACTCGCTGTTGCGTAGGAACAGCTTTTTCTAGTTATTATTATTATTATTATTATTATTATTATTCCGTCGGCGTGTAACTACTCCCACATACTTCAACCGATTTCAACAATTTTGGTGTCAAAACGTTCAGCTCCTTCCCGACATTCCTGCTATATCTCATCATTATTCTAACTTTAATACTTTTTAAAATATTTGTACTTTTTGTGCGTACTTTTTTCCCATTGAAATGAATGCAAATTCCTTCAAATTCTTCAAATTTTTCATATTCCTTCAAATTCCTTCAAATTCTTTTAATCATTCTTATTGTTCAAATTGTTCAAATGGTTCAAATCTTTCAGATTTTTCAAATTTTTTCATATTTTTCAAATTTTTTCAAATTTTTCATATACTTCAAATACTTCAAATTCTTCAAATTTTTCAAATTCTTCAAATTTTTCAAATTCCTTCTAATTCTTCTGATACAACTGATATTAATACTACAACTACAACAGATACTACTCTTACTACTACTACTACTACTACTACAACTGATACTACTACTACTGATACTACTACTACTACTACTGATACTACTACCACTACTACTACTACTAATGATACTACTGCTGCTACTGCTACTACTACTGATGCTACTGCTGATGCTACAACTACTACTGATACTACTACTATTACTACTACTACTACTAGTACTAATGATACTACTACTACTACCACTACTACTACTACTACTACTACTACAAATTCCTTTAAATTCTGCAAATTCCTTCAAATTCTTTAAAAACTGATACTACTACTACTACTGATACTACTCCTACTACTACTGATACTTCTACTACTACTACTGATACTACTACTACTACTACTACTACTACTGATACTACTACTACTACTGATACTACTACTACTAATGATACTACTGCCGCTACTGCTACTACTACTGATACTACTATTACTACTACTGATACTACTACTATTACTACTACTAATACAACTACTACTACTACTAGTACTACTGATACTACTACTACTACTACTACTACTACAAATTCCTTCAAATTCCTTCAAATTCTTTAAAAACTGATACTGCTACTACTACTGATATTACTACTAATACTACTGATACTACTACTATTACTACTAATAATACAACTACTACTACTACTAGTAGTACTGATACTACTACTACTACTACTACAAATTCCTTCAAATTCTTCAAATACCTTCAAATTCCTTCAAATTCTTTAAAAACTACTACTACTACTACTGATACTACTACTACTGCTACTATTGATACTACTGATACTACTACTACTGATACTACTACTACTACTACTACTACAAATTACTTCAAATTGTTCAAATTCTTCAAATTTTTCAAATTCTTTAATATTTTTCAGCTATTTTTTCTCTTCTGCATGGATCTTCTGCATCTTTTCCTCAAATCATTCTGCAGATTAGCATTCTCACTCGCTGTTGCGTAGGAACAGCTTTTTCTAGTTATTATTATTATTATTATTCCGTCGGCGTGTAACTACTCCCACATACTTCAACCGATTTCAACAATTTTGGTGTCAAAACGTTCAGCTCCTTCCCGACATTCCTGCTATATCTCATCATTATTCTAACTTTAATACTTTTTAAAATATTTGTACTTTTTGTGCGTACTTTTTTCCCATTGAAATGAATGCAAATTCCTTCAAATTCTTCAAATTTTTTATATTCCTTCAAATTCCTTCAAATTCTTTTAATCATTCTTATTGTTCAAATTGTTCAAATGGTTCAAATGGTTCAAATCTTTCAGATTTTTCAAATTTTTTCATATTTTTCAAATTTTTTCAAATTTTTCAAATACTTCAAATACTTCAAATTCTTCAAATTTTTCAAATTCTTCAAATCTTTCAAATTCCTTCTAATTCTTCTGATACAACTGATATTAATACTACTACTACAACAGATACTACTCCTAGTACTACTACAACTGATACTACTACAACTGATACTACTACTACTGATACTACTACTACTGATACTACTACCACTTCTACTACTACTAATGATACTACTGCTGCTTCTGCTACTACTACTGATGCTACTGCTGATACTACAAGAATTACTACTGATACTACTACTATTACTACTACTACTACTACTACTACTACAAATTCCTTCAAATTCTTCAAATTCCTTCAAATTCTTTAAAAACTGATACTACTACTACTACTGATACTACTCCTACTACTACTGATACTTCTACTACTACTACTGATACTTCTACTACTACTACTACTGATACTTCTACTACTACTACTGATACTTCTACTACTACTACTGATACTACTACTACTACTGATACTACTACTACTACTGATACTACTACTGATACTACTAATGATACTACTGCTGCTACTGCTACTACTACTGCTACTACAACAACTACTACTGCTACTACTACTATTACTACTACTAATACAAATATTACTACTACTAGTAATACTACTACTACTACTACAAATTCCTTCAAATTCTTTAAAAACTGATACTACTACTACTACTGATACTACTACTACTGATACTACTACTATTACTACTACTAATACAACTACTACAACTACTACTACTACTACTACTACTACTACTACTACAAATTCCTTCAAATTCTTCAAATTCCTTCAAATTCTTAAAAAACTAATACTACTACTACTGCTACTACTGATACTACTGATACTACTACTACTACTACTACTACTACTACTACTACTACTACTACTGATACTAGTACTACTACTACTACTACTACTACTACTACTACAAATTACTTCAAATTGTTCAAATTGTTCAAATTTTTTCAGCTTTTTTTTCTCTTCTGCATGGATCTTCTGCATCTTCTCCTGAAAGCATTCTGCAGATTAGCATTCTCACTCGCTGTTGCGTAGGAACAGCTTTTTCTAGTTATCAGTGAGAATGCTATACAGCATTCTCACTTATTGTTTTCCTGTTTTTCTTTATTATTATTATTATCAGTGAGAATGCTATACAGCATTCTCACTTATTGTTTTCCTGTTTTTCTTTATTATTATTATTATCAGTGAGAATGCTATACAGCATTCTCACTTATTGTTTTCCTGTTTTTCTTTATTATCAGTGAGAATGCTATACAGCATTCTCACTTATTGTTTTCCTGTTTTTCTTTATTATTATTATTATTATTATTATTATTATTATTATTATTATTCCGTCGGCGTGTAACTACTCCCACATACTTCAACCGATTTCAAAAATTTTGGTGTCAAAACGTTCAGCTCCTTCCCGACATTCCTGCTATATCTCATCATTATTCTAACTTTAATACTTTTTAAAATATTTGTACTTTTTGTGCGTACTTTTTTCCCATTGAAATGAATGCAAATTCCTTCAAATTCTTCTAATTTTTCATATTCCTTCAAATTCCTTCAAATTCTTTTAATCATTCTTATTGTTCAAATTGTTCAAATGGTTCAAATCTTTCAGATTTTTCAAATTTTTTCATATTTTTCAAATTTTTTCAAATTTTTCAAATACTTCAAATACTTCAAATTCTTCAAATTTTTCAAATTCTTCAAATTTTTCAAATTCCTTCTAATTCTTCTGATACAACTGATATTAATACTACAACTACAACAGATACTACTCTTACTACTACTACTACTACAACTGATACTACTACTACTGATACTACTACTACTACTGATACTACTACCACTACTACTACTACTAATGATACTACTGCTGCTACTGCTACTACTACTGATGCTACTGCTGATACTACAACTACTACTGATACTACTACTATTACTACTACTAGTACTACTGATACTACTACTACTACTACTACTACTACTACTACTACTACTACTACAAATTCCTTTAAATTCTGCAAATTCCTTCAAATTCTTTAAAAACTGATACTACTACTACTACTACTACTGATACTACTCCTACTACTACTGATACTTCTACTACTACTACTGATACTACTACTACTACTACTACTACTGATACTACTACTACTACTGATACTACTACTACTAATGATACTACTGCTGCTACTGCTACTACTACTGATACTACTACTACTACTACTGATACTACTACTATTACTACTACTAATACAACTACTACTACTACTAGTACTACTGATACTACTACTACTACTACTACTACTACTACTACAATACTACAAATTCCTTCAAATTCCTTCAAATTCTTTAAAAACTGATACTGCTACTACTACTGATATTACTACTAATACTACTGATACTACTACTATTACTACTAATAATACAACTACTACTACTACTAGTACTACTGATACTACTACTACTACTACTACAAATTCCTTCAAATTCTTCAAATACCTTCAAATTCCTTCAAATTCTTTAAAAACTACTACTACTACTACTGATACTACTACTACTGCTACTACTGATACTACTGATACTACTACTACTACTACTACTGATACTACTACTACTACTACTACTACAAATTACTTCAAATTGTTCAAATTCTTCAAATTTTTCAAATTCTTTAATATTTTTCAGCTATTTTTTCTCTTCTGCATGGATCTTCTGCATCTTCTCCTCAAATCATTCTGCAGATTAGCATTCTCACTCGCTGTTGCGTAGGAACAGCTTTTTCTAGTTATTATTATTATCAGTGAGAATGCTATACAGCATTCTCACTTATTGTTTTCCTGTTTTTCTTTATTATTATTATTATTATCAGTGAGAATGCTATACAGCATTCTCACTTATTGTTTTCCTGTTTTTCTTTATTATTATCAGTGAGAATGCTATACAGCATTCTCACTTATTGTTTTCCTGTTTTTCTTTATTATTATTATTATTATTATTATTATTATTATTATTATTATTCCGTCGGCATGTAACTACTCCCACATACTTCAACCGATTTCAACAATTTTGGTGTCAAAACGTTCAGCTCCTTCCCGACATTCCTGCTATATCTCATCATTATTCTAACTTTAATACTTTTTAAAATATTTGTACTTTTGTGCGTACTTTTTTCCCATTGAAATGAATGCAAATTCCTTCAAATTCTTCAAATTTTTGATATTCCTTCAAATTCCTTCAAATTCTTTTAATCATTCTTATTGTTCAAATTGTTCAAATGGTTCAAATGGTTCAAATCTTTCAGATTTTTCAAATTTTTTCATATTTTTCAAAATTTTTCAAATTTTTCAAATACTTCAAATTCTTCAAATTTGTCAAATTCTTCAAATTTTTCAAATTCCTTCTAATTCTCCTGATACAACTGATATTAATACTATACTACAACAGATACTACTCCTACTACTACTGCTACTACAACTGATACTACTACAACTGATACTACTACTACTACTACTGATAGTACTACCACTACTACTACTACTAATGATACTACTGCTGCTACTGCTACTACTACTGATGCTACTGCTGGTACTACAACTACTACTGATACTACTACTATTACTACTACTACTACTAGTACTACTGATACTACTACTATTACTACTACTACTACTAGTACTACTGATACTACTACTACTACTACTACTACAAATTCCTTTAAATTCTGCAAATTCCTTCAAATTCTTTAAAAACTGATACTACTACTACTACTGATACTACTCCTACTACTACTGATACTTCTACTACTACTACTGATACTACTACTACTACTACTACTACTGATACTACTACTACTACTGATACTACTACTACTACTGATACTACTGCTGCTACTACTACTACTGATACTACTACTACTACTATTACTACTACTAATACAACTACTACTACTACTAGTACTACTGATACTACTACTACTACTACTACTACAAATTCCTTCAAATTCTTTAAAAACTGATACTGCTACTACTACTGATATTACTACTAATACTACTGATACTACTACTATTACTACTAATAATACAACTACTACTACTAGTAGTACTACTGATACTACTACTACTACTACTACAAATTCCTTCAAATTCTTCAAATACCTTCAAATTCCTTCAAATTCTTTAAAAACTACTACTACTACTACTGATACTACTACTACTACTGCTACTACTGCTACTACTACTACTACTACTGATACTACTACTACTACTACTGCTACTACTGATACTACTGATACTACTACTACTACTACTACTGATACTACTACTACTACTACTACAAATTACTTCAAATTGTTCAAATTCTTCAAATTTTTCAAATTCTTTAATATTTTTCAGCTATTTTTTCTCTTCTGCATGGATCTTCTGCATCTTCTCAAATCATTCTGCAGATTAGCATTCTCACTCGCTGTTGCGTAGGAACAGCTTTTTCTAGTTATTATTATTATCAGTGAGAATGCTATACAGCATTCTCACTTATTGTTTTCCTGTTTTTCTTTATTATTATTATTATTATTCCGTCGGCGTCTAACTACTCCCGCATACTTCAACCAATTTCAACAATTTTGGTGTCAAAACGTTCGGCTCGTTCCCGGCATGCCTGCTATATCTCATGGTTATGCTAACTTTTATACTTTTTAAAATATTTCACGTTTTGTGCGTTTTTGGTTGCTCCCATTGAAATCAATGCAAAATCCTTCAAATTCTTCAAATTTTTCATATTCCTTCAAATTCTTGTAATCATTCTTATTATTCAAATTGTTCAAATGGTTCAAATCTTTCAGATATTTCAAATTTTTTCAAATTTTTCAATTTTTTTCAAATTTTTCAAATATTTCAAATACTTCAAATTCTTCAAATTTTTCAAATTCTTCAAATTTTTCAAATTCCTTCTAATTCTTCTGATACAACTGATATTAATACTACTACTACAACAGATACTACTCTTACTACTACTACTACTACTACTACTACTGATACTACTACTACTGATACTACTACTACTACTACTGATACTACTACCACTACTACTACTACTAATGCCACTACTGCTTCTACTACTGAGGCTACTGCTGATACTACAACAACTACTACTGATACTACTACTATTACTACTACTACTACTACTACTACTACTAGTACTACCGATACTACTACTACTACTACTACAAATTCCTTCAAATTCCTTCAAATTCTTTAAAAACTGATACTACTACTACTACTGATACTACTCCTACTACTACTGATACTTCTACTACTACTACTGATACTACTGATAATACTACTACTACTGATACTACTACTACTACTACTGATACTACTACTACTACTACTGATACTACTACTACTACTAATGATACTACTAATGATACTACTGCTGCTACTGCTACTACAACAACTACTACTGCTACTACTACTATTACTACTACTAATACAACTACTACTACTAGTACTACTGATACTACTACTACTACTACTACAAATTCCTTCAAATTCTTTAAAAACTGATACTACTACTACTACTGATATTACTACTACTACTACTGATACTACTACTATTACTACTACTATTACAACTACTACTAGTACTACTGATACTACTACTACTACTACTACTACTACAAGTTCCTTCAAATTCCTTCAAATTCTTTAAAAACTGATACTACTACTACTAGTGATATTACTACTACTACTACTGATACAACTACTATTACTACTAATAATACAACTACTACTACTACTAGTACTACTGATACTACTACTACTACTACTACAAATTCCTTCAAATTCTTCAAATACCTTCAAATTCCTTCAAATTCTTTAAAAACTAATACTACTACTACTGATACTACTGATACTACTACTACTACTACTACTACTACTGATACTACTACTACTAGTACTACTGATACTACTACTACTACTACAAATACCTTCAAATTCCTTCAAATTCTTTAAAAACTAATACTACTACTACTTATACTACTACTACTACAAATTATTTCAAATTGTTCAAATTTTTCCATTTTTTTAAATTCTTCAATGTTTTTCAGCTATTTGTTTTCTTCGGCATGGATCTTCTGCATCTTCTCCTCAAATCATTTTGCAGATTAGCATTCTCACTCGCTGTTGCGTAGGAACAGCTTTTTCTAGTTATTATTATTATTATTATTATTCCGTCGGCGTGTAACTACTCCCACATACTTCAACCGATTTCAACAATTTTGGTGTCAAAACGTTCAGCTCCTTCCCGACATTCCTGCTATATCTCATCATTATTCTAACTTTAATACTTTTTAAAATATTTGTACTTTTGTGCGTACTTTTTTCCCATTGAAATGAATGCAAATTCCTTCAAATTCTTCAAATTTTTGATATTCCTTCAAATTCCTTCAAATTCTTTTAATCATTCTTATTGTTCAAATTGTTCAAATGGTTCAAATGGTTCAAATCTTTCAGATTTTTCAAATTTTTTCATATTTTTCAAATTTTTTCAAATTTTTCAAATACTTCAAATTCTTCAAATTTGTCAAATTCTTCAAATTTTTCAAATTCCTTCTAATTCTCCTGATACAACTGATATTAATACTACAACTACAACAGATACTACTCCTACTACTACTGCTACTACAACTGATACTACTACAACTGATACTACTACTACTACTACTGATAGTACTACCACTACTACTACTACTAATGATACTACTGCTGCTACTGCTACTACTACTGATGCTACTGCTGGTACTACAACTACTACTGATACTACTACTATTACTACTACTACTACTAGTACTACTGATACTACTACTATTACTACTACTACTAGTAGTACTACTGATACTACTACTACTACTACTACTACAAATTCCTTTAAATTCTGCAAATTCCTTCAAATTCTTTAAAAACTGATACTACTACTACTACTGATACTACTCCTACTACTAATGATACTTCTACTACTACTACTGATACTACTACTACTACTACTACTACTGATACTACTACTACTACTGATACTACTACTACTACTGATACTACTGCTGCTACTACTACTACTGATACTACTACTACTACTATTACTACTACTAATACAACTACTACTACTACTAGTACTACTGATACTACTACTACTACTACTACTACAAATTCCTTCAAATTCTTTAAAAACTGATACTGCTACTACTACTGATATTACTACTAATACTACTGATACTACTACTATTACTACTAATAATACAACTACTACTACTAGTAGTACTACTGATACTACTACTACTACTACTACAAATTCCTTCAAATTCTTCAAATACCTTCAAATTCCTTCAAATTCTTTAAAAACTACTACTACTACTACTGATACTACTACTACTACTGCTACTACTGCTACTACTACTACTACTACTGATACTACTACTACTACTACTGCTACTACTGATACTACTGATACTACTACTACTACTACTACTGATACTACTACTACTACTACTACAAATTACTTCAAATTGTTCAAATTCTTCAAATTTTTCAAATTCTTTAATATTTTTCAGCTATTTTTTCTCTTCTGCATGGATCTTCTGCATCTTCTCAAATCATTCTGCAGATTAGCATTCTCACTCGCTGTTGCGTAGGAACAGCTTTTTCTAGTTATTATTATTATTCCGTCGGCGTGTAACTACTCCCACATACTTCAACCGATTTCAACAATTTTGGTGTCAAAACGTTCAGCTCCTTCCCGACATTCCTGCTATATCTCATCATTATTCTAACTTTAATACTTTTTAAAATATTTGTACTTTTGTGCGTACTTTTTTCCCATTGAAATGAATGCAAATTCCTTCAAATTCTTCAAATTTTTGATATTCCTTCAAATTCCTTCAAATTCTTTTAATCATTCTTATTGTTCAAATTGTTCAAATGGTTCAAATGGTTCAAATCTTTCAGATTTTTCAAATTTTTTCATATTTTTCAAATTTTTTCAAATTTTTCAAATACTTCAAATTCTTCAAATTTGTCAAATTCTTCAAATTTTTCAAATTCCTTCTAATTCTCCTGATACAACTGATATTAATACTACAACTACAACAGATACTACTCCTACTACTACTGCTACTACAACTGATACTACTACAACTGATACTACTACTACTACTACTGATAGTACTACCACTACTACTACTACTAATGATACTACTGCTGCTACTGCTACTACTACTGATGCTACTGCTGGTACTACAACTACTACTGATACTACTACTATTACTACTACTACTACTAGTACTACTGATACTACTACTATTACTACTACTACTACTAGTACTACTGATACTACTACTACTACTACTACTACAAATTCCTTTAAATTCTGCAAATTCCTTCAAATTCTTTAAAAACTGATACTACTACTACTACTGATACTACTCCTACTACTACTGATACTTCTACTACTACTACTGATACTACTACTACTACTACTACTACTGATACTACTACTACTACTGATACTACTACTACTACTGATACTACTGCTGCTACTACTACTACTGATACTACTACTACTACTACATACTATTACTACTACTAATACAACTACTACTACTACTAGTACTACTGATACTACTACTACTACTACTACTACAAATTCCTTCAAATTCTTTAAAAACTGATACTGCTACTACTACTGATATTACTACTAATACTACTGATACTACTACTATTACTACTAATAATACAACTACTACTACTAGTAGTACTACTGATACTACTACTACTACTACTACAAATTCCTTCAAATTCTTCAAATACCTTCAAATTCCTTCAAATTCTTTAAAAACTACTACTACTACTACTGATACTACTACTACTACTGCTACTACTGCTACTACTACTACTACTACTGATACTACTACTACTACTACTGCTACTACTGATACTACTGATACTACTACTACTACTACTACTGATACTACTACTACTACTACTACAAATTACTTCAAATTGTTCAAATTCTTCAAATTTTTCAAATTCTTTAATATTTTTCAGCTATTTTTTCTCTTCTGCATTGATCTTCTGCATCTTCTCAAATCATTCTGCAGATTAGCATTCTCACTCGCTGTTGCGTAGGAACAGCTTTTTCTAGTTATCAGTGAGAATGCTATACAGCATTCTCACTTATTGTTTTCCTGTTTTTCTTTATTATTATTATTATTATTATTATTATTATTATTATTATTATTCCGTCGGCGTGTAACTACTCCCACATACTTCAACCGATTTCAACAATTTTGGTGTCAAAACGTTCAGCTCCTTCCCGACATTCCTGCTATATCTCATCATTATTCTAACTTTAATACTTTTTAAAATATTTGTACTTTTTGTGCGTACTTTTTTCCCATTGAAATGAATGCAAATTCCTTCAAATTCTTCAAATTTTTCATATTCCTTCAAATTCCTTCAAATTCTTTTAATCATTCTTATTGTTCAAATTGTTCAAATGGTTCAAATCTTTCAGATTTTTAAAATTTTTTCATATTTTTCAAATTTTTTCAAATTTTTCAAATACTTCAAATACTTCAAATTCTTCAAATTTTTCAAATTCTTCAAATTTTTCAAATTCCTTCTAATTCTTCTGATACAACTGATATTAATACTACAACTACAACAGATACTACTCTTACTACTACTACTACTACTACAACTGATACTACTACTACTGATACTACTACTACTACTACTGATACTACTACCACTACTACTACTACTAATGATACTACTGCTGCTACTGCTACTACTACTGATGCTACTGCTGATGCTACAACTACTACTGATACTACTACTATTACTACTACTACTACTAGTACTACTGATACTACTACTACTACCACTACTACTACTACTACTACTACTACTACTACAAATTCCTTTAAATTCTGCAAATTCCTTCAAATTCTTTAAAAACTGATACTACTACTACTACTGATACTACTCCTACTACTACTGATACTTCTACTACTACTACTGATACTACTACTACTACTACTACTACTACTGATACTACTACTACTACTGATACTACTACTACTAATGATACTACTGCCGCTACTGCTACTACTACTGATACTACTATTACTACTACTGATACTACTACTATTACTACTACTTATACAACTACTACTAGTACTACTGATACTACTACTACTACTACTACTACTACAAATTCCTTCAAATTCCTTCAAATTCTTTAAAAACTGATACTGCTACTACTACTGATATTACTACTAATACTACTGATACTACTACTATTACTACTAATAATACAACTACTACTACTACTAGTACTACTGATACTACTACTACTACTACTACAAATTCCTTCAAATTCTTCAAATACCTTCAAATTCCTTCAAATTCTTTAAAAACTACTACTACTACTACTGATACTACTACTACTGCTACTATTGATACTACTGATACTACTACTACTACTACTGATACTACTACTACTACTACTACTACAAATTACTTCAAATTGTTCAAATTCTTCAAATTTTTCAAATTCTTTAATATTTTTCAGCTATTTTTTCTCTTCTGCATGGATCTTCTGCATCTTTTCCTCAAATCATTCTGCAGATTAGCATTCTCACTCGCTGTTGCGTAGGAACAGCTTTTTCTAGTTATTATTATTATTATTATTATTATTATTCCGTCGGCGTGTAACTACTCCCACATACTTCAACCGATTTCAAAAATTTTGGTGTCAAAACGTTCAGCTCCTTCCCGACATTCCTGCTATATCTCATCATTATTCTAACTTTAATACTTTTTAAAATATTTGTACTTTTTGTGCGTACTTTTTTCCCATTGAAATGAATGCAAATTCCTTCAAATTCTTCTAATTTTTCATATTCCTTCAAATTCCTTCAAATTCTTTTAATCATTCTTATTGTTCAAATTGTTCAAATGGTTCAAATCTTTCAGATTTTTCAAATTTTTTCATATTTTTCAAATTTTTTCAAATTTTTCAAATACTTCAAATACTTCAAATTCTTCAAATTTTTCAAATTCTTCAAATTTTTCAAATTCCTTCTAATTCTTCTGATACAACTGATATTAATACTACAACTACAACAGATACTACTCTTACTACTACTACTACTACAACTGATACTACTACTACTGATACTACTACTACTACTGATACTACTACCACTACTACTACTACTAATGATACTACTGCTGCTACTGCTACTACTACTGATGCTACTGCTGATACTACAACTACTACTGATACTACTACTATTACTACTACTAGTACTACTGATACTACTACTACTACTACTACTACTACTACTACTACTACTACTACAAATTCCTTTAAATTCTGCAAATTCCTTCAAATTCTTTAAAAACTGATACTACTACTACTACTACTACTGATACTACTCCTACTACTACTGATACTTCTACTACTACTACTGATACTACTACTACTACTACTACTACTGATACTACTACTACTACTGATACTACTACTACTAATGATACTACTGCTGCTACTGCTACTACTACTGATACTACTACTACTACTACTGATACTACTACTATTACTACTACTAATACAACTACTACTACTACTAGTACTACTGATACTACTACTACTACTACTACTACTACTACTACAATACTACAAATTCCTTCAAATTCCTTCAAATTCTTTAAAAACTGATACTGCTACTACTACTGATATTACTACTAATACTACTGATACTACTACTATTACTACTAATAATACAACTACTACTACTACTAGTACTACTGATACTACTACTACTACTACTACAAATTCCTTCAAATTCTTCAAATACCTTCAAATTCCTTCAAATTCTTTAAAAACTACTACTACTACTACTGATACTACTACTACTGCTACTACTGATACTACTGATACTACTACTACTACTACTACTGATACTACTACTACTACTACTACTACAAATTACTTCAAATTGTTCAAATTCTTCAAATTTTTCAAATTCTTTAATATTTTTCAGCTATTTTTTCTCTTCTGCATGGATCTTCTGCATCTTCTCCTCAAATCATTCTGCAGATTAGCATTCTCACTCGCTGTTGCGTAGGAACAGCTTTTTCTAGTTATTATTATTATTATTATTATTATTCCGTCGGCGTGTAACTACTCCCACATACTTCAACCGATTTCAACAATTTTGGTGTCAAAACGTTCAGCTCCTTCCCGACATTCCTGCTATATCTCATCATTATTCTAACTTTAATACTTTTTAAAATATTTGTACTTTTGTGCGTACTTTTTTCCCATTGAAATGAATGCAAATCCCTTCAAATTCTTCAAATTTTTCATATTCCTTCAAATTCCTTCAAATTCTTTTAATCATTCTTATTGTTCAAATTGTTCAAATGGTTCAAATCTTTCAGATTTTTCAAATTTTTTCATATTTTTCAAATTTTTTCAAATTTTTCAAATACTTCAAATACTTCAAATTCTTCAAATTTTTCAAATTCTTCAAATTTTTCAAATTCCTTCTAATTCTTCTGATACAACTGATATTAATACTACAACTACAACAGATACTACTCTTACTACTACTACTACTACTACAACTGATACTACTACTACTGATACTACTACTACTACTACTGATACTACTACCACTACTACTACTACTAATGATACTACTGCTGCTACTGCTACTACTACTGATGCTACTGCTGATGCTACAACTACTACTGATACTACTACTATTACTACTACTACTACTAGTACTACTGATACTACTACTACTACCACTACTACTACTACTACTACTACTACTACAAATTCCTTTAAATTCTGCAAATTCCTTCAAATTCTTTAAAAACTGATACTACTACTACTACTGATACTACTCCTACTACTACTGATACTTCTACTACTACTACTGATACTACTACTACTACTACTACTACTACTACTGATACTACTACTACTACTGATACTACTACTACTAATGATACTACTGCTGCTACTGCTACTACTACTGATACTACTATTACTACTACTGATACTACTACTATTACTACTACTAATACAACTACTACTACTACTAGTACTACTGATACTACTACTACTACTACTACTACAAATTCCTTCAAATTCCTTCAAATTCTTTAAAAACTGATACTGCTACTACTACTGATATTACTACTAATACTACTGATACTACTACTATTACTACTAATAATACAACTACTACTACTACTAGTACTACTGATACTACTACTACTACTACTACAAATTCCTTCAAATTCTTCAAATACCTTCAAATTCCTTCAAATTCTTTAAAAACTACTACTACTACTACTGATACTACTACTACTGCTACTATTGATACTACTGATACTACTACTACTACTACTGATACTACTACTACTACTACTACTACAAATTACTTCAAATTGTTCAAATTCTTCAAATTTTTCAAATTCTTTAATATTTTTCAGCTATTTTTTCTCTTCTGCATGGATCTTCTGCATCTTTTCCTCAAATCATTCTGCAGATTAGCATTCTCACTCGCTGTTGCGTAGGAACAGCTTTTTCTAGTCAGTGAGAATGCTATACAGCATTCTCACTTATTGTTTTCCTGTTTTTCTTTATTATTATTATTATTATTATTATTATTATTATTATTATTATTCCGTCGGCGTGTAACTACTCCCACATACTTCAACCGATTTCAACAATTTTGGTGTCAAAACGTTCAGCTCCTTCCCGACATTCCTGCTATATCTCATCATTATTCTAACTTTAATACTTTTTAAAATATTTGTACTTTTTGTGCGTATTTTTCTCCCATTGAAATGAATGCAAATTCCTTCAAATTCTTCAAATTTTTTATATTCCTTCAAATTCTTGTAATCATTCTTATTGTTGAAATTGTTCAAATGGTTCAAATGGTTCAAATCTTTCAGATTTTTCAAATTTTTTCAAATTTTTCAAATTGTTTCAAATTTTTCAAATACTTCAAATACTTCAAATTCTTAAAATTTTTCAAATTCTTCAAATTTTTCAAATTCTTTCTAATTCTTCTGATACAACTGATATTAATACTACTACTACAACAGATACTACTCCTACTACTACTACTACTACAACTGATTATACTACTACTGATACTACTACTACTACTACTACTGATACTACTACCACTACTACTACTACTAATGATACTACTGCTACTACTGCTACTACTACTGATGCTACTGCTGATACTACAACAACTACTACTGATACTACTGATACTACTACTATTACTACTACTACTACTACTAGTACTACTGATACTACTACTACTACTACTACTACTACTACTACAAATTCCTTCAAATTCTTCAAATTACTTCAAATTCTTTAAAAACTGATACTACTACTTACTACTGATACTACTCCTACTACTACTGATACTTCTACTACTACTACTGATACTACTACTACTACTACTACTGATACTACTACTACTACTGATAATAATACTACTACTACTACTAATGATACTACTGCTGCTACTGCTACTACTACTGATGCTACTGCTGATACTACAACAACTACTACTGATACTACTACTATTACTACTACTACTACTACTAGTAGTACTACTGATACTACTACTACTACTACTACTACAAATTCCTTCAAATTCTTCAAATTCCTCCAAATTCTTTAAAAACTGATACTACTACTACTACTGATACTACTCCTACTGCTACTGATACTTCTACTACTACTACTGATGATACTACTACTACTACTACTACTACTACAGATACTACTACTACTACTACTACTACTACTAATGATACTATTGCTGCTACTGCTACCACTACTGCTACTACAACTACTACTGCTACTACTACTATTACTACTACTAATACGACTACTACTACTAGTAGTACTACTGATACTACTACTAATACTACTACTACTACAATTTCCTTCAAATTATTTAAAAACTGATACTACTACTACTACTGATACTACTACTACTACTACTACTACTACTACTACTACTGATACTACTACTATTACTACTACTAATACAACTACTACTACTACTACTACTACTACTGATACTACTACTACTACTACTACTACAAATTACTTCAAATTGTTCAAATTCTTCAAATTTTTCAAATTCTTTAATATTTTTCAGCTATTTTTTCTCTTCTGCATGGATCTTCTGCATCTTCTCCTCAAATCATTCTGCAGATTAGCATTCTCACTCGCTGTTGCGTAGGAACAGCTTTTTCTAGTTATTATTATTATTATTATTATTATTCCGTCGGCGTGTAACTACTCCCACATACTTCAACCGATTTCAACAATTTTGGTGTCAAAACGTTCAGCTCCTTCCCGACATTCCTGCTATATCTCATCATTATTCTAACTTTAATACTTTTTAAAATATTTGTACTTTTTGTGCGTACTTTTTTCCCATTGAAATGAATGCAAATTCCTTCAAATTCTTCAAATTTTTTATATTCCTTCAAATTCTTGTAATCATTCTTATTGTTGAAATTGTTCAAATGGTTCAAATGGTTCAAATCTTTCAGATTTTTCAAATTTTTTCAAATTTTTCAAATTGTTTCAAATTTTTCAAATACTTCAAATACTTCAAATTCTTCAAATTTTTCAAATTCTTCAAATTTTTCAAATTCTTTCTAATTCTTCTGATACAACTGATATTAATACTACTACTACAACAGATACTACTCCTACTACTACTACTACTACAACTGATACTACTACTACTGATACTACTACTACTACTACTACTGATACTACTACCACTACTACTAATGATACTACTGCTGCTACTGCTACTACTACTGATGCTACTGCTGATACTACAACAACTACTACTGATACTACTACTATTACTACTACTACTACTACTACTACTAGTACTACTGATACTACTACTACTACTACTGATACTTCTACTACTACTACTGATACTACTACTACTACTACTACTACTGATACTACTACTACTACTGATAATAATACTACTACTACTACTAATGATACTACTGCTGCTACTGCTACTACTACTGATGCTACTGCTGATACTACAACAACTACTACTGATACTACTACTATTACTACTACTACTACTAGTACTACTGATACTACTACTACTACTACTACTACTACTACAAATTCCTTCAAATTCTTCAAATTCCTCCAAATTTTTTAAAAACTGATACTACTACTACTACTGATACTACTCCTACTACTACTGATACTTCTACTACTACTACTGATGATACTACTACTACTACTACTACTACAGATACTACTACTACTACTACTACTACTACTACTAATGATACTATTGCTGCTACTGCTACCACTACTGCTACTACAACTACTACTGCTACTACTACTATTACTACTACTAATACAACTACTACTACTAGTAGTACTACTGATACTACTACTAATACTACTACTACTACAATTTCCTTCAAATTATTTAAAAACTGATACTACTACTACTACTGATACTACTACTACTACTACTGATACTTACTACTATTACTACTACTAATACAACAACTACTACTACTACTAGTACTACTGATACTACTAATACTACTACTACTACTACAAATTCCTTCAAATTCCTTCAATTTTTTTAAAAACTGATACTACTACTACTACTGATACTACTACTACTACTACTGATACTACTACTATTACTACTACTAATACAACAACTACTACTACTAGTACTACTGATACTACTACTACTACTACTACTACTACTACAAATTCCTTCAAATTCCTTCAATTTTTTTAAAAACTGATACTACTACTACTACTGATACTACTACTACTGATACTACTACTATTACTACTAATAATACAACTACTACTACTACTAGTACTACTGATACTACTACTACTACTACAAATTCCTTCAAATCCTTTAAAAACTGATACTACTACTACTGATACTACTACTACTGCTACTACTGATACTACTGATACTACTACTACTACTACTGATACTACTACTACTACTACTAATAGTACTTCTAGTACTACTACAACTACTACTATACTACAAATTACTTCAAATTCTTCAAATTCTTCAAATTTTTCAAATTCTTCAATGTTTTTTAGCTATTTTTTTCTCTTCTGCATTGATCTTCTGCATCTTCTCCTCAAATCATTCTGCAGATTAGCATTCTCACTCGCTGTTGCGTAGGAACAGCTTTTTCTAGTCAGTGAGAATGCTATACAGCATTCTCACTTATTGTTTTCCTGTTTTTCTTTATTATTATTATTATTATCAGTGAGAATGCTATACAGCATTCTCACTTATTGTTTTCCTGTTTTTCTTTATTATTATTATTATTATTATTATCAGTGAGAATGCTATACAGCATTCTCACTTATTGTTTTCCTGTTTTTCTTTATTATTATTATTATTATTATTATTATTATTATTATTATTATTCCGTCGGCGTGTAACTACTCCCACATACTTCAACCGATTTCAACAATTTTGGTGTCAAAACGTTCAGCTCCTTCCCGACATTCCTGCTATATCTCATCATTATTCTAACTTTAATACTTTTTAAAAATTTGTACTTTTTGTGCGTACTTTTTTCCCATTGAAATGAATGCAAATTCCTTCAAATTCTTCAAATTTTTCATATTCCTTCAAATTCCTTCAAATTCTTTTAATCATTCTTATTGTTCAAATTGTTCAAATGGTTCAAATCTTTCAGATTTTTCAAATTTTTTCATATTTTTCAAATTTTTTCAAATTTTTCATATACTTCAAATACTTCAAATTCTTCAAATTTTTCAAATTCTTCAAATTTTCAAATTCCTTCTAATTCTTCTGATACAACTGATATTAATACTACAACTACAACAGATACTACTCTTACTACTACTACTACTACTACTACAACTGATACTACTACTACTGATACTACTACTACTACTACTGATACTACTACCACTACTACTACTACTAATGATACTACTGCTGCTACTGCTACTACTACTGATGCTACTGCTGATGCTACAACTACTACTGATACTACTACTATTACTACTACTACTACTAGTACTAATGATACTACTACTACTACCACTACTACTACTACTACTACTACTACAAATTCCTTTAAATTCTGCAAATTCCTTCAAATTCTTTAAAAACTGATACTACTACTACTACTGATACTACTCCTACTACTACTGATACTTCTACTACTACTACTGATACTACTACTACTACTACTACTACTACTGATACTACTACTACTACTGATACTACTACTACTAATGATACTACTGCCGCTACTTGCTACTACTACTGATACTACTATTACTACTACTGATACTACTACTATTACTACTACTAATACAACTACTACTACTACTAGTACTACTGATACTACTACTACTACTACTACTACTACAAATTCCTTCAAATCCTTCAAATTCTTTAAAAACTGATACTGCTACTACTACTGATATTACTACTAATACTACTGATACTACTACTATTACTACTAATAATACAACTACTACTACTACTAGTAGTACTGATACTACTACTACTACTACTACAAATTCCTTCAAATTCTTCAAATACCTTCAAATTCCTTCAAATTCTTTAAAAACTACTACTACTACTACTGATACTACTACTACTGCTACTATTGATACTACTGATACTACTACTACTGATACTACTACTACTACTACTACTACAAATTACTTCAAATTGTTCAAATTCTTCAAATTTTTCAAATTCTTTAATATTTTTCAGCTATTTTTTCTCTTCTGCATGGATCTTCTGCATCTTTTCCTCAAATCATTCTGCAGATTAGCATTCTCACTCGCTGTTGCGTAGGAACAGCTTTTTCTAGTTATTATTATTATTCCGTCGGCGTGTAACTACTCCCACATACTTCAACCGATTTCAACAATTTTGGTGTCAAAACGTTCAGCTCCTTCCCGACATTCCTGCTATATCTCATCATTATTCTAACTTTAATACTTTTTAAAATATTTGTACTTTTTGTGCGTACTTTTTTCCCATTGAAATGAATGCAAATTCCTTCAAATTCTTCAAATTTTTCATATTCCTTCAAATTCCTTCAAATTCTTTTAATCATTCTTATTGTTCAAATTGTTCAAATGGTTCAAATCTTTCAGATTTTTCAAATTTTTTCATATTTTTCAAATTTTTTCAAATTTTTCATATACTTCAAATACTTCAAATTCTTCAAATTTTTCAAATTCTTCAAATTTTTCAAATTCCTTCTAATTCTTCTGATACAACTGATATTAATACTACAACTACAACAGATACTACTCTTACTACTACTACTACTACTACTACAACTGATACTACTACTACTGATACTACTACTACTACTACTGATACTACTACCACTACTACTACTACTAATGATACTACTGCTGCTACTGCTACTACTACTGATGCTACTGCTGATGCTACAACTACTACTGATACTACTACTATTACTACTACTACTACTAGTACTAATGATACTACTACTACTACCACTACTACTACTACTACTACTACTACAAATTCCTTTAAATTCTGCAAATTCCTTCAAATTCTTTAAAAACTGATACTACTACTACTACTGATACTACTCCTACTACTACTGATACTTCTACTACTACTACTGATACTACTACTACTACTACTACTACTACTGATACTACTACTACTACTGATACTACTACTACTAATGATACTACTGCCGCTACTGCTACTACTACTGATACTACTATTACTACTACTGATACTACTACTATTACTACTACTAATACAACTACTACTACTACTAGTACTACTGATACTACTACTACTACTACTACTACTACTACAAATTCCTTCAAATTCCTTCAAATTCTTTAAAAACTGATACTGCTACTACTACTGATATTACTACTAATACTACTGATACTACTACTATTACTACTAATAATACAACTACTACTACTACTAGTAGTACTGATACTACTACTACTACTACTACAAATTCCTTCAAATTCTTCAAATACCTTCAAATTCCTTCAAATTCTTTAAAAACTACTACTACTACTACTGATACTACTACTACTGCTACTATTGATACTACTGATACTACTACTACTGATACTACTACTACTACTACTACTACAAATTACTTCAAATTGTTCAAATTCTTCAAATTTTTCAAATTCTTTAATATTTTTCAGCTATTTTTTCTCTTCTGCATGGATCTTCTGCATCTTTTCCTCAAATCATTCTGCAGATTAGCATTCTCACTCGCTGTTGCGTAGGAACAGCTTTTTCTAGTTATTATTATTATTATTATTATTATTCCGTCGGCGTGTAACTACTCCCACATACTTCAACCGATTTCAACAATTTTGGTGTCAAAACGTTCAGCTCCTTCCCGACATTCCTGCTATATCTCATCATTATTCTAACTTTAATACTTTTTAAAATATTTGTACTTTTTGTGCGTACTTTTTTCCCATTGAAATGAATGCAAATTCCTTCAAATTCTTCAAATTTTTCATATTCCTTCAAATTCCTTCAAATTCTTTTAATCATTCTTATTGTTCAAATTGTTCAAGAGGTTCAAATGGTTCAAATCTTTCAAATTTTTCACATTTTTTCGACTTTTCCAATTTTTTTCAAATTTTTCAAATACTTCAAGTACTTCAAATTCTTAAAATTTTTCAAATTCTTAACATTTTTCAAATTCCTTCTAATTCTTCTGATACAACTGATATTAATACAACTACAACAGATACTACTCCTACTACTACTACTCCTACTACTACTACTACAACTGATACTACTACTTCTGATACTACTACTACTGATACTACTACCACTACTACTACTACTAATGATACTACTGCTGCTACTGCTACTACTACTGATGCTACTGCTGATACTACAACAACTACTACTGATACTACTACTATTACTACTACTACTACTACTAGTACTACTGATACTACTACTACTACTACTACTACTACAAATTCCTTCAAATTCCTTCAAATTCTTTAAAAACTGATACTACTACTACTACTGATACTTCTACTACTCCTACTGACACTTCTACTACTCCTACTGATACTACTACTACTACTACTACTACTACAACTACTACTACTACTACTACTACTGATACTACTACTACTACTACTACTACTACTACTACTACTACTACTACTACTACTAATGATACTATTGCTGCTACTGCTACCACTACTGCTACTACAACTACTACTGCTACTACTACTATTATTACTACTAATACAACTACTACTACTACTACTACTAGTACTACTGATACTACTACTAATACTACTACTACTACAAATTCCTTCAAATTCTTTAAAAACTGATACTACTACTACTACTGATACTACTACTACTACTACTACTGATACTACTACTATTACTACTACTAATACAACTACTACTACTACTAGTACTACTGATACTACTACTACTACTACAAATTCCTTCAAATCCTTCAAATTCCTTCAAATTCTTTAAAAACTAATACTACTACTACTGATACTACTACTACTACTACTGCTACTACTGATACTACTGATACTACTACTACTGATACTACTACTACTACTACTACTACTACTACTACTACAAATGACTTCAAATTGTTCAAATTCTTCAAATTTTTCAAATTCTTCAATGTTTTTCAGCTATTTTTTCTCTTCTGCATGGATCTTCTGCACCTTCTCTTCAAATCATTCTGCAGATTAGCATTCTCACTCGCTGTTGCGTAGGAACAGCTTTTTCTAGTTATTATTATTATTATTATTATTATTATCAGTGAGAATGCTATACAGCATTCTCACTTATTGTTTTCCTGTTTTTCTTTATTATTATTATTATTATTATTATTATTATTATTATTATTATTCCGTCGGCGTGTAACTACTCCCACATACTTCAACCGATTTCAACAATTTTGGTGTCAAAACGTTCAGCTCCTTCCCGACATTCCTGCTATATCTCATCATTATTCTAACTTTAATACTTTTTAAAATATTTGTACTTTTTGTGCGTACTTTTTTCCCATTGAAATGAATGCAAATTCCTTCAAATTCTTCAAATTTTTCATATTCCTTCAAATTCCTTCAAATTCTTTTAATCATTCTTATTGTTCAAATTGTTCAAATGGTTCAAATCTTTCAGATTTTTCAAATTTTTTCATATTTTTCAAATTTTTTCAAATTTTTCAAATACTTCAAATACTTCAAATTCTTCAAATTTTTCAAATTCTTCAAATTTTTCAAATTCCTTCTAATTCTTCTGATACAACTGATATTAATACTACAACTACAACAGATACTACTCTTACTACTACTACTACTACTACAACTGATACTACTACTACTGATACTACTACTACTACTGATACTACTACCACTACTACTACTACTAATGATACTACTGCTGCTACTGCTACTACTACTGATGCTACTGCTGATACTACAACTACTACTGATACTACTACTATTACTACTACTAGTACTACTGATACTACTACTACTACTACTACTACTACTACTACTACAAATTCCTTTAAATTCTGCAAATTCCTTCAAATTCTTTAAAAACTGATACTACTACTACTACTACTACTGATACTACTCCTACTACTACTGATACTACTCCTACTACTACTGATACTTCTACTACTACTACTGATACTACTACTACTACTACTACTACTACTACTACTACTACTACTGATACTACTACTACTACTGATACTATTACTACTAATGATACTACTGCTGCTACTGCTACTACTACTGATACTACTACTACTACTACTGATACTACTACTATTACTACTACTAATACAACTACTACTACTACTAGTACTACTGATACTACTACTACTACTACTACAATACTACAAATTCCTTCAAATTCCTTCAAATTCTTTAAAAACTGATACTGCTACTACTACTGATATTACTACTAATACTACTGATACTACTACTATTACTACTAATAATACAACTACTACTACTACTAGTACTACTGATACTACTACTACTACTACTACTAAAAATTCCTTCAAATTCTTCAAATACCTTCAAATTCCTTCAAATTCTTTAAAATTACTACTACTACTACTGATACTACTACTACTACTGCTACTACTGATACTACTGGTACTACTACTACTACTACTACTACTACTGATACTACTACTACTACTACTACAAATTACTTCAAATTGTTCAAATTCTTCAAATTTTTCAAATTCTTTAATATTTTTCAGCTATTTTTTCTCTTCTGCATGGATCTTCTGCATCTTCTCCTCAAATCATTCTGCAGATTAGCATTCTCACTCGCTGTTGCGTAGGAACAGCTTTTTCTAGTTATTATTATTATTATTATTATTCCGTCGGCGTGTAACTACTCCCACATACTTCAACCGATTTCAACAATTTTGGTGTCAAAACGTTCAGCTCCTTCCCGACATTCCTGCTATATCTCATCATTATTCTAACTTTAATACTTTTTAAAATATTTGTACTTTTTGTGCGTACTTTTTTCCCATTGAAATGAATGCAAATTCCTTCAAATTCTTCAAATTTTTGATATTCCTTCAAATTCCTTCAAATTCTTTTAATCATTCTTATTGTTCAAATTGTTCAAATGGTTCAAATGGTTCAAATCTTTCAGATTTTTCAATTTTTTTCATATTTTTCAAATTTTTCAAATACTTCAAATACTTCAAATTCTTCAAATTTGTCAAATTCTTAAAATTTTTCAAATTCCTTCTAATTCTTCTGATACAACTGATATTAATACTACAACTACAACAGATACTACTCCTACTACTACTACTCCTACTACTACAACTGATACTACTACTTCTGATACTACTACTACTACTACTGATACTACTACCACTACTACTACTACTAATGATACTACTGCTGCTACTGCTACTACTACTGATGCTACTGCTGATACTACAACAACTACTACTGATACTACTACTATTACTACTACTACTACTACTACTAGTACTACTGATACTACTACTACTACTACTACTACTACTACTACTACAAATTCCTTCAAATTCCTTCAAATTCTTTAAAAACTGATACTACTACTACTACTGATACTACCCCTACTCCTACTGATACTTCTACTACTCCTACTGATACTACTACTACTACTACAACTACTACTACTACTACTCCTGATACTACTACTACTACTACTACTACTACTACTACTACTACTACTGATGATACTATTGCTGCTACTGCTACCACTACTGCTACTACAACTACTACTGCTACTACTACTATTATTACTACTAATACAACTACTACTACTACTACTAGTACTACTGATACTACTACTAATACTACTACTATGACTACAAATTCCTTCAAATTCTTTAAAAACTGATACTACTACTACTACTGATACTACTACTACTAATACTACTGATACTACTATTATTACTACTACTAATACAACTACTACTACTACTAGTACTACTGATACTACTACTACTACTACTACTACTACAAATTCCTTCAAATTCTTTAAAAACTGATACTACTACTACTACTACTAGTACTACTACTGATACTACTACTATTACTACTAATAATACAACTATTACGACTACTAGTACTACTGATACTACTACTACTACTACAAATTCCTTCAAATTCTTCAAATTCCTTCAAATTCCTTCAAATTCCTTCAAATTCTTTAAAAACTAATACTACTACTACTGCTACTACTGATACTACTACTACTACTGATACTACTACTACTACTACTACTACTACTACTGATACTACTACTACTACTACTACTACTACTACTACTACTACAAATGACTTCAAATTGTTCAAATTCTTCAAATTTTTCAAATTCTTCAATGTTTTTCAGCTATTTTTTCTCTTCTGCATGGATCTTCTGCACCTTCTCTTCAAATCATTCTGCAGATTAGCATTCTCACTCGCTGTTGCGTAGGAACAGCTTTTTCTAGTTATTATTATTATTCCGTCGGCGTGTAACTACTCCCACATACTTCAACCGATTTCAACAATTTTGGTGTCAAAACGTTCAGCTCCTTCCCGACATTCCTGCTATATCTCATCATTATTCTAACTTTAATACTTTTTAAAATATTTGTACTTTTTGTGCGTACTTTTTTCCCATTGAAATGAATGCAAATTCCTTCAAATTCTTCAAATTTTTCATATTCCTTCAAATTCCTTCAAATTCTTTTAATCATTCTTATTGTTCAAATTGTTCAAGAGGTTCAAATGGTTCAAATCTTTCAAATTTTTCACATTTTTTCGACTTTTCCAATTTTTTTCAAATTTTTCAAATACTTCAAGTACTTCAAATTCTTAAAATTTTTCAAATTCTTAACATTTTTCAAATTCCTTCTAATTCTTCTGATACAACTGATATTAATACAACTACAACAGATACTACTCCTACTACTACTACTCCTACTACTACTACTACAACTGATACTACTACTTCTGATACTACTACTACTGATACTACTACCACTACTACTACTACTAATGATACTACTGCTGCTACTGCTACTACTACTGATGCTACTGCTGATACTACAACAACTACTACTGATACTACTACTATTACTACTACTACTACTACTAGTACTACTGATACTACTACTACTACTACTACTACTACAAATTCCTTCAAATTCCTTCAAATTCTTTAAAAACTGATACTACTACTACTACTGATACTTCTACTACTCCTACTGACACTTCTACTACTCCTACTGATACTACTACTACTACTACTACTACTACAACTACTACTACTACTACTACTACTGATACTACTACTACTACTACTACTACTACTACTACTACTACTACTACTACTAATGATACTATTGCTGCTACTGCTACCACTACTGCTACTACAACTACTACTGCTACTACTACTATTATTACTACTAATACAACTACTACTACTACTACTACTAGTACTACTGATACTACTACTAATACTACTACTACTACAAATTCCTTCAAATTCTTTAAAAACTGATACTACTACTACTACTGATACTACTACTACTACTACTACTGATACTACTACTATTACTACTACTAATACAACTACTACTACTACTAGTACTACTGATACTACTACTACTACTACAAATTCCTTCAAATCCTTCAAATTCCTTCAAATTCTTTAAAAACTAATACTACTACTACTGATACTACTACTACTACTACTGCTACTACTGATACTACTGATACTACTACTACTGATACTACTACTACTACTACTACTACTACTACTACTACAAATGACTTCAAATTGTTCAAATTCTTCAAATTTTTCAAATTCTTCAATGTTTTTCAGCTATTTTTTCTCTTCTGCATGGATCTTCTGCACCTTCTCTTCAAATCATTCTGCAGATTAGCATTCTCACTCGCTGTTGCGTAGGAACAGCTTTTTCTAGTTATTATTATTATTATTATTATTATTCCGTCGGCGTGTAACTACTCCCACATACTTCAACCGATTTCAACAATTTTGGTGTCAAAACGTTCAGCTCCTTCCCGACATTCCTGCTATATCTCATCATTATTCTAACTTTAATACTTTTTAAAATATTTGTACTTTTGTGCGTACTTTTTTCCCATTGAAATGAATGCAAATTCCTTCAAATTCTTCAAATTTTTGATATTCCTTCAAATTCCTTCAAATTCTTTTAATCATTCTTATTGTTCAAATTGTTCAAATGGTTCAAATGGTTCAAATCTTTCAGATTTTTCAAATTTTTTCATATTTTTCAAATTTTTTCAAATTTTTCAAATACTTCAAATTCTTCAAATTTGTCAAATTCTTCAAATTTTTCAAATTCCTTCTAATTCTCCTGATACAACTGATATTAATACTACAACTACAACAGATACTACTCCTACTACTACTGCTACTACAACTGATACTACTACAACTGATACTACTACTACTACTACTGATAGTACTACCACTACTACTACTACTAATGATACTACTGCTGCTACTGCTACTACTACTGATGCTACTGCTGGTACTACAACTACTACTGATACTACTACTATTACTACTACTACTACTAGTACTACTGATACTACTACTATTACTACTACTACTACTAGTACTACTGATACTACTACTACTACTACTACTACAAATTCCTTTAAATTCTGCAAATTCCTTCAAATTCTTTAAAAACTGATACTACTACTACTACTGATACTACTCCTACTACTACTGATACTTCTACTACTACTACTGATACTACTACTACTACTACTACTACTGATACTACTACTACTACTGATACTACTACTACTACTGATACTACTGCTGCTACTACTACTACTGATACTACTACTACTACTATTACTACTACTAATACAACTACTACTACTACTAGTACTACTGATACTACTACTACTACTACTACTACTACAAATTCCTTCAAATTCTTTAAAAACTGATACTGCTACTACTACTGATATTACTACTAATACTACTGATACTACTACTATTACTACTAATAATACAACTACTACTACTAGTAGTACTACTGATACTACTACTACTACTACTACAAATTCCTTCAAATTCTTCAAATACCTTCAAATTCCTTCAAATTCTTTAAAAACTACTACTACTACTACTGATACTACTACTACTACTGCTACTACTGCTACTACTACTACTACTACTGATACTACTACTACTACTACTGCTACTACTGATACTACTGATACTACTACTACTACTACTACTGATACTACTACTACTACTACTACAAATTACTTCAAATTGTTCAAATTCTTCAAATTTTTCAAATTCTTTAATATTTTTCAGCTATTTTTTCTCTTCTGCATGGATCTTCTGCATCTTCTCAAATCATTCTGCAGATTAGCATTCTCACTCGCTGTTGCGTAGGAACAGCTTTTTCTAGTCAGTGAGAATGCTATACAGCATTCTCACTTATTGTTTTCCTGTTTTTCTTTATTATTATTATTATTATTATTATTATTATTATTATTATTATTATTCCGTCGGCGTGTAACTACTCCCACATACTTCAACCGATTTCAACAATTTTGGTGTCAAAACGTTCAGCTCCTTCCCGACATTCCTGCTATATCTCATCATTATTCTAACTTTAATACTTTTTAAAATATTTGTACTTTTTGTGCGTATTTTTCTCCCATTGAAATGAATGCAAATTCCTTCAAATTCTTCAAATTTTTTATATTCCTTCAAATTCTTGTAATCATTCTTATTGTTGAAATTGTTCAAATGGTTCAAATCTTTCAGATTTTTCAAATTTTTTCAAATTTTTCAAATTGTTTCAAATTTTTCAAATACTTCAAATACTTCAAATTCTTAAAATTTTTCAAATTCTTCAAATTTTTCAAATTCTTTCTAATTCTTCTGATACAACTGATATTAATACTACTACTACAACAGATACTACTCCTACTACTACTACTACTACAACAGATACTACTCCTACTACTACTACTACTACAACTGATACTACTACTACTGATACTACTACTACTACTACTACTACTGATACTACTACCACTACTACTACTACTAATGATACTACTGCTGCTACTGCTACTACTACTGATGCTACTGCTGATACTACAACAACTACTACTGATACTACTACTATTACTACTACTACTACTACTACTACTACTAGTACTACTGATACTACTACTACTACTACTACTACTACTACTACTACTACTACAAATTCCTTCAAATTCTTCAAATTACTTCAAATTCTTTAAAAACTGATACTACTACTACTACTGATACTACTCCTACTACTACTGATACTACTACTACTACTACTGATACTACTACTACTACTGATAATAATAATACTACTACTACTAATGATACTACTGCTGCTACTGCTACTACTACTGATGCTAAGTGCTGATACTACAACAACTACTACTGATACTACTACTATTACTACTACTACTACTACTACTAGTACTACTGATACTACTACTACTACTACTACTACTACTACTACTACAAATTCCTTCAAATTCTTCAAATTCCTCCAAATTCTTTAAAAACTGATACTACTACTACTACTGATACTACTCCTACTACTACTGATACTTCTACTACTACTACTGATGATACTACTACTACTACTACTACTACAGATACTACTACTACTACTACTACTACTACTAATGATACTATTGCTGCTACTGCTACCACTACTGCTACTACAACTACTACTGCTACTACTACTATTACTACTACTAATACAACTACTACTACTAGTAGTACTACTGATACTACTACTAATACTACTACTACTACAATTTCCTTCAAATTATTTAAAAACTGATACTACTACTACTACTGATACTACTACTACTACTACTGATACTACTACTATTACTACTACTAATACAACTACTACTACTACTAGTACTACTGATACTACTACTACTACTACTACTACTACTACAAATTCCTTCAAATTCCTTCAATTTTTTTAAAAACTGATACTACTACTACTACTGATACTACTACTACTACTACTGATACTACTACTATTACTACTAATAATACAACTACTACTACTACTAGTACTACTGATACTACTACTACTACTACAAATTCCTTCAAATCCTTTAAAAACTGATACTACTACTACTGATACTACTACTACTGCTACTACTGATACTACTACTACTACTACTGATACTACTACTACTACTACTAATAGTACTTCTAGTACTACTACAACTACTACTACTACTACAAATTACTTCAAATTCTTCAAATTCTTCAAATTTTTCTAATTCTTCAATGTTTTTTAGCTATTTTTTCTCTTCTGCATTGATCTTCTGCATCTTCTCCTCAAATCATTCTGCAGATTAGCATTCTCACTCGCTGTTGCGTAGGAACAGCTTTTTCTAGTTATTATTATCAGTGAGAATGCTATACAGCATTCTCACTTATTGTTTTCCTGTTTTTCTTTATTATTATTATTATTATTATCAGTGAGAATGCTATACAGCATTCTCACTTATTGTTTTCCTGTTTTTCTTTATTATCAGTGAGAATGCTATACAGCATTCTCACTTATTGTTTTCCTGTTTTTCTTTATTATTATTATTATTATTATTATTATTATTATTATTATTATTCCGTCGGCGTGTAACTACTCCCACATACTTCAACCGATTTCAACAATTTTGGTGTCAAAACGTTCAGCTCCTTCCCGACATTCCTGCTATATCTCATCATTATTCTAACTTTAATACTTTTTAAAATATTTGTACTTTTTGTGCGTACTTTTTTCCCATTGAAATGAATGCAAATCCCTTCAAATTCTTCAAATTTTTCATATTCCTTCAAATTCCTTCAAATTCTTTTAATCATTCTTATTGTTCAAATTGTTCAAATGGTTCAAATCTTTCAGATTTTTCAAATTTTTTCATATTTTTCAAATTTTTTCAAATTTTTCAAATACTTCAAATACTTCAAATTCTTCAAATTTTTCAAATTCTTCAAATTTTTCAAATTCCTTCTAATTCTTCTGATACAACTGATATTAATACTACAACTACAACAGATACTACTCTTACTACTACTACTACTACTACAACTGATACTACTACTACTGATACTACTACTACTACTACTGATACTACTACCACTACTACTACTACTAATGATACTACTGCTGCTACTGCTACTACTACTGATGCTACTGCTGATGCTACAACTACTACTGATACTACTACTATTACTACTACTACTACTACTAGTACTACTGATACTACTACTACTACCACTACTACTACTACTACTACTACTACTACAAATTCCTTTAAATTCTGCAAATTCCTTCAAATTCTTTAAAAACTGATACTACTACTACTACTGATACTACTCCTACTACTACTGATACTTCTACTACTACTACTGATACTACTACTACTACTACTACTACTACTACTGATACTACTACTACTACTGATACTACTACTACTAATGATACTACTGCTGCTACTGCTACTACTACTGATACTACTATTACTACTACTGATACTACTACTATTACTACTACTAATACAACTACTACTACTACTAGTACTACTGATACTACTACTACTACTACTACTACAAATTCCTTCAAATTCCTTCAAATTCTTTAAAAACTGATACTGCTACTACTACTGATATTACTACTAATACTACTGATACTACTACTATTACTACTAATAATACAACTACTACTACTACTAGTACTACTGATACTACTACTACTACTACTACAAATTCCTTCAAATTCTTCAAATACCTTCAAATTCCTTCAAATTCTTTAAAAACTACTACTACTACTACTGATACTACTACTACTGCTACTATTGATACTACTGATACTACTACTACTACTACTGATACTACTACTACTACTACTACTACAAATTACTTCAAATTGTTCAAATTCTTCAAATTTTTCAAATTCTTTAATATTTTTCAGCTATTTTTTCTCTTCTGCATGGATCTTCTGCATCTTTTCCTCAAATCATTCTGCAGATTAGCATTCTCACTCGCTGTTGCGTAGGAACAGCTTTTTCTAGTTATTATTATTATTCCGTCGGCGTCTAACTACTCCCGCATACTTCAACCAATTTCAACAATTTTGGTGTCAAAACGTTCGGCTCGTTCCCGGCATGCCTGCTATATGTCATGGTTATGCTAACTTTTATACTTTTTAAAATATTTCACTTTTTGTGCGTTTTTGGTTGCTCCCATTGAAATCAATGCAAAATCCTTCAAATTCTTCAAATTTTTCATATTCCTTCAAATTCTTTCAAATTCTTCTTATTTTTGAAATTGTTCAAATGGTTCAAATGGTTCAAATCTTTCATATTTTTCAAATCTTTCAGATTTTTCAAATTTTTTCAAATTTTTCAAATTTTTTCTAATACTTCAAATACTTCAAATTCTTCAAATTTTTCGAATTCTTCAAATTTTTCAAATTCCTTCTAATTCTTCTGATAAAACTGATATTAATACTACTACTACAACAGATACTACTACTACTACTACTACTACTACTACTACTACTACAACTGATACTACTACTACTGATACTACTACTACTACTACTGATACTACTACCACTACTACTACTACTAATGATACTACTGCTGCTACTCCTACTACTACTGATACTTCTACTACTACTACTGATACTACTACTACTACCACTACTGATACCACTACTACTACTGATAATACTACTAGTACTACTACTACTACTACTACTACTACTACTACTAATGATACTACTGCTGCTACTGCTACTACTACTGCTACTACAACAACTACTACTGCTACTACTACTATTACTACTACTAATACAACAACTACTACTACTAGTACTACTGATACTACTACTAATACTACTACTACTACTAAAAATTCCTTCAAATTCTTTAAAAACTGATACTACTACTACTACTGATACTACTACTACTGATACTACAACTATTACTACTAATAATACAACTACTACTACTAGTAGTACTACTGATACTACTACTACTACTACTACTTCAAATTCCTTCAAATTCTTCAAATTCCTTCAAATTCTTTAAAAACTAATACTACTACTACTGATACTACTACTACTACTGCTACTACTGCTACTACTACTACTACTACTGATACTAGTACTACTACTACTACTACTACTACAAATGACTTCATATTGTTCAAATTTTTCAAATTCTTAAATGTTTTTCAGCTATTTTTTCTCTTCTGCATGGATCTTCTGCATCTTCTCCTCAAATCATTCTGCAGATTAGCATTCTCACTCGCTGTTGCGTAGGAACAGCTTTTTCTAGTTATTATTATTATTATTATTATTATTATTATTATTATTATTATTATTCCGTCGGCGTGTAACTACTCCCACATACTTCAACCGATTTCAACAATTTTGGTGTCAAAACGTTCAGCTCCTTCCCGACATTCCTGCTATATCTCATCATTATTCTAACTTTAATACTTTTTAAAATATTTGTACTTTTGTGCGTACTTTTTTCCCATTGAAATGAATGCAAATTCCTTCAAATTCTTCAAATTTTTGATATTCCTTCAAATTCCTTCAAATTCTTTTAATCATTCTTATTGTTCAAATTGTTCAAATGGTTCAAATGGTTCAAATCTTTCAGATTTTTCAAATTTTTTCATATTTTTCAAATTTTTTCAAATTTTTCAAATACTTCAAATTCTTCAAATTTGTCAAATTCTTCAAATTTTTCAAATTCCTTCTAATTCTCCTGATACAACTGATATTAATACTACAACTACAACAGATACTACTCCTACTACTACTGCTACTACAACTGATACTACTACAACTGATACTACTACTACTACTACTGATAGTACTACCACTACTACTACTACTAATGATACTACTGCTGCTACTGCTACTACTACTGATGCTACTGCTGGTACTACAACTACTACTGATACTACTACTATTACTACTACTACTACTAGTACTACTGATACTACTACTATTACTACTACTACTACTAGTACTACTGATACTACTACTACTACTACTACTACAAATTCCTTTAAATTCTGCAAATTCCTTCAAATTCTTTAAAAACTGATACTACTACTACTACTGATACTACTCCTACTACTACTGATACTTCTACTACTACTACTGATACTACTACTACTACTACTACTACTGATACTACTACTACTACTGATACTACTACTACTACTGATACTACTGCTGCTACTACTACTACTGATACTACTACTACTACTATTACTACTACTAATACAACTACTACTACTACTAGTACTACTGATACTACTACTACTACTACTACTACTACAAATTCCTTCAAATTCTTTAAAAACTGATACTGCTACTACTACTGATATTACTACTAATACTACTGATACTACTACTATTACTACTAATAATACAACTACTACTACTAGTAGTACTACTGATACTACTACTACTACTACTACAAATTCCTTCAAATTCTTCAAATACCTTCAAATTCCTTCAAATTCTTTAAAAACTACTACTACTACTACTGATACTACTACTACTACTGCTACTACTGCTACTACTACTACTACTACTGATACTACTACTACTACTACTGCTACTACTGATACTACTGATACTACTACTACTACTACTACTGATACTACTACTACTACTACTACAAATTACTTCAAATTGTTCAAATTCTTCAAATTTTTCAAATTCTTTAATATTTTTCAGCTATTTTTTCTCTTCTGCATGGATCTTCTGCATCTTCTCAAATCATTCTGCAGATTAGCATTCTCACTCGCTGTTGCGTAGGAACAGCTTTTTCTAGTCAGTGAGAATGCTATACAGCATTCTCACTTATTGTTTTCCTGTTTTTCTTTATTATTATTATTATTATTATTATTATTATTATTATTATTATTCCGTCGGCGTGTAACTACTCCCACATACTTCAACCGATTTCAACAATTTTGGTGTCAAAACGTTCAGCTCCTTCCCGACATTCCTGCTATATCTCATCATTATTCTAACTTTAATACTTTTTAAAATATTTGTACTTTTTGTGCGTACTTTTTTTCCCATTGAAATGAATGCAAATTCCTTCAAATTCTTCAAATTTTTTATATTCCTTCAAATTCTTGTAATCATTCTTATTGTTGAAATTGTTCAAATGGTTCAAATGGTTCAAATCTTTCAGATTTTTCAAATTTTTTCAAATTTTTCAAATTGTTTCAAATTTTTCAAATACTTCAAATACTTCAAATTCTTCAAATTTTTCAAATTCTTCAAATTTTTCAAATTCTTTCTAATTCTTCTGATACAACTGATATTAATACTACTACTACAACAGATACTACTCCTACTACTACTACTACTACAACTGATACTACTACTACTGATACTACTACTACTACTACTACTGATACTACTACCACTACTACTAATGATACTACTGCTGCTACTGCTACTACTACTGATGCTACTGCTGATACTACAACAACTACTACTGATACTACTACTATTACTACTACTACTACTACTACTACTAGTACTACTGATACTACTACTACTACTACTGATACTTCTACTACTACTACTGATACTACTACTACTACTACTACTACTGATACTACTACTACTACTGATAATAATACTACTACTACTACTAATGATACTACTGCTGCTACTGCTACTACTACTGATGCTACTGCTGATACTACAACAACTACTACTGATACTACTACTATTACTACTACTACTACTAGTACTACTGATACTACTACTACTACTACTACTACTACTACAAATTCCTTCAAATTCTTCAAATTCCTCCAAATTTTTTAAAAACTGATACTACTACTACTACTGATACTACTCCTACTACTACTGATACTTCTACTACTACTACTGATGATACTACTACTACTACTACTACTACAGATACTACTACTACTACTACTACTACTACTACTAATGATACTATTGCTGCTACTGCTACCACTACTGCTACTACAACTACTACTGCTACTACTACTATTACTACTACTAATACAACTACTACTACTAGTAGTACTACTGATACTACTACTAATACTACTACTACTACAATTTCCTTCAAATTATTTAAAAACTGATACTACTACTACTACTGATACTACTACTACTACTACTGATACTACTACTATTACTACTACTAATACAACAACTACTACTACTACTAGTACTACTGATACTACTAATACTACTACTACTACTACAAATTCCTTCAAATTCCTTCAATTTTTTTAAAAACTGATACTACTACTACTACTGATACTACTACTACTACTACTGATACTACTACTATTACTACTACTAATACAACAACTACTACTACTAGTACTACTGATACTACTACTACTACTACTACTACTACTACAAATTCCTTCAAATTCCTTCAATTTTTTTAAAAACTGATACTACTACTACTACTGATACTACTACTACTGATACTACTACTATTACTACTAATAATACAACTACTACTACTACTAGTACTACTGATACTACTACTACTACTACAAATTCCTTCAAATCCTTTAAAAACTGATACTACTACTACTGATACTACTACTACTGCTACTACTGATACTACTGATACTACTACTACTACTACTGATACTACTACTACTACTACTAATAGTACTTCTAGTACTACTACAACTACTACTACTACTACAAATTACTTCAAATTCTTCAAATTCTTCAAATTTTTCAAATTCTTCAATGTTTTTTAGCTATTTTTTTCTCTTCTGCATTGATCTTCTGCATCTTCTCCTCAAATCATTCTGCAGATTAGCATTCTCACTCGCTGTTGCGTAGGAACAGCTTTTTCTAGTTATTATTATTATTATTATTATTCCGTCGGCGTGTAACTACTCCCACATACTTCAACCGATTTCAACAATTTTGGTGTCAAAACATTCAGCTCCTTCCCGACATTCCTGCTATATCTCATCATTATTCTAACTTTAATACTTTTTAAAATATTTGTACTTTTTGTGCGTACTTTTCTCCCATTGAAATGAATGCAAATTCCTTCAAATTCTTCAAATTTTTCATATTCCTTCAAATTCCTTCAAATTCTTGTAATCATTCTTATTGTTCAAATTGTTCAAATGGTTCAAATGGTTCAAATTTTTCAGATTTTTCAATTTTTTTCAAATTTTTCAAATTTTTTCAAATTTTTCAAATACTTCAAATACTTCAAATTCTGCATATTTTTCAAATTCCTTCTAATTCTTCTGATACAACTGATATTAATACTACAACTACAACAGATACTACTCCTCCTCCTACTACTACTACTACAACTGATACTACTACTACTCCTACTACTACTACTACTACTACAACTGATACTACTACTACTGATACTACTACTACTACTACTGATACTACTACCACTACTACTACTACTTATGATACTACTGCTGCTACTGCTACTACTACTGATGCTACTGCTGATACTACAACAACTACTACTGATACTACTACTATTACTACTACTAATACAACTACTACTACTACTAGTACTACTGATACTACTACTACTACTACTAGTACTACTGATACTACTACTACTACTACTACTACTACAAATTCCTTTAAATTCCTTCAAATTCTTTAAAAACTGATACTACTACTACTACTGATACTACTACTATTACTGATACTACTACTATTACTACTAATAATACAACTATTAGTACTACTAGTACTACTGATACTACTACTACTACTACTACAAATTCCTTCAAATTCTTCAAATTCCTTCAAATTCTTTAAAAACTAATACTACTACTACTGATACTACTACTACTACTACTACTGATACTACTACTACTACTACTGATACTACTACTATTACTACTAATAATACCACTACTACTAGTACTACTGATCCTACTACTACTACTACAAATTCCTTCAAATTCCTTCAAATTCTTTAAAAACTGATACTACTACTACTACTGATACTACTACTATTACTGATACTACTACTATTACTACTAATAATACAACTATTAGTACTACTAGTACTACTGATACTACTACTACTACTACTACAAATTCCTTCAAATTCTTCAAATTCCTTCAAATTCTTTAAAAACTAATACTACTACTACTGATACTACTACTACTACTACTACTACTACTACTACTGCTACTACTGATACTACTGATACTACTACAACTGATACTACTACTACTACTACTACTACTACAAATGACTTCAAATTGTTCAAATTCTTCAAATTTTTCAAATTCTTCAATGTTTTTCAGCTATTTTTTCTCTTCTGCATGGATCTTCTGAATCTTCTCCTCAAATCATTCTGCAGATTAGCATTCTCACTCGCTGTTGCGTAGGAACAGCTTTTTCTAGTTATCAGTGAGAATGCTATACAGCATTCTCACTTATTGTTTTCCTGTTTTTCTTTATTATTATTATTATTATTATTATTATTATTATTATTATTATTCCGTCGGCGTGTAACTACTCCCACATACTTCAACCGATTTCAACAATTTTGGTGTCAAAACGTTCAGCTCCTTCCCGACATTCCTGCTATATCTCATCATTATTCTAACTTTAATACTTTTTAAAATATTTGTACTTTTGTGCGTACTTTTTTCCCATTGAAATGAATGCAAATTCCTTCAAATTCTTCAAATTTTTGATATTCCTTCAAATTCCTTCAAATTCTTTTAATCATTCTTATTGTTCAAATTGTTCAAATGGTTCAAATGGTTCAAATCTTTCAGATTTTTCAAATTTTTTCATATTTTTCAAATTTTTTCAAATTTTTCAAATACTTCAAATTCTTCAAATTTGTCAAATTCTTCAAATTTTTCAAATTCCTTCTAATTCTCCTGATACAACTGATATTAATACTACAACTACAACAGATACTACTCCTACTACTACTGCTACTACAACTGATACTACTACAACTGATACTACTACTACTACTACTGATAGTACTACCACTACTACTACTACTAATGATACTACTGCTGCTACTGCTACTACTACTGATGCTACTGCTGGTACTACAACTACTACTGATACTACTACTATTACTACTACTACTACTAGTACTACTGATACTACTACTATTACTACTACTACTAGTAGTACTACTGATACTACTACTACTACTACTACTACAAATTCCTTTAAATTCTGCAAATTCCTTCAAATTCTTTAAAAACTGATACTACTACTACTACTGATACTACTCCTACTACTAATGATACTTCTACTACTACTACTGATACTACTACTACTACTACTACTACTGATACTACTACTACTACTGATACTACTACTACTACTGATACTACTGCTGCTACTACTACTACTGATACTACTACTACTACTATTACTACTACTAATACAACTACTACTACTACTAGTACTACTGATACTACTACTACTACTACTACTACAAATTCCTTCAAATTCTTTAAAAACTGATACTGCTACTACTACTGATATTACTACTAATACTACTGATACTACTACTATTACTACTAATAATACAACTACTACTACTAGTAGTACTACTGATACTACTACTACTACTACTACAAATTCCTTCAAATTCTTCAAATACCTTCAAATTCCTTCAAATTCTTTAAAAACTACTACTACTACTACTGATACTACTACTACTACTGCTACTACTGCTACTACTACTACTACTACTGATACTACTACTACTACTACTGCTACTACTGATACTACTGATACTACTACTACTACTACTACTGATACTACTACTACTACTACTACAAATTACTTCAAATTGTTCAAATTCTTCAAATTTTTCAAATTCTTTAATATTTTTCAGCTATTTTTTCTCTTCTGCATGGATCTTCTGCATCTTCTCAAATCATTCTGCAGATTAGCATTCTCACTCGCTGTTGCGTAGGAACAGCTTTTTCTAGTTATTATTATTATTATTATTATTCCGTCGGCGTGTAACTACTCCCACATACTTCAACCGATTTCAACAATTTTGGTGTCAAAACATTCAGCTCCTTCCCGACATTCCTGCTATATCTCATCATTATTCTAACTTTAATACTTTTTAAAATATTTGTACTTTTTGTGCGTACTTTTTTCCCATTGAAATGAATGCAAATTCCTTCAAATTCTTCAAATTTTTGATATTCCTTCAAATTCCTTCAAATTCTTTTAATCATTCTTATTGTTCAAATTGTTCAAATGGTTCAAATGGTTCAAATCTTTCAGATTTTTCAAATTTTTTCATATTTTTCAAATTTTTTCAAATTTTTCAAATACTTCAAATACTTCAAATTCTTCAAATTTTTCAAATTCTTCAAATCTTTCAAATTCCTTCTAATTCTTCTGATACAACTGATATTAATACTACTACTACAACAGATACTACTCCTAGTACTACTACTACTACTACAACTGATACTACTACTACTGATACTACTACTACTGATACTACTACCACTTCTACTACTACTAATGATACTACTGCTGCTTCTGCTACTACTACTGATGCTACTGCTGATACTACAAGAATTACTACTGATACTACTACTATTACTACTACTATTAGTACTAGTACTACTGATACTACTACTACTACTACTACTACAAATTCCTTCAAATTCTTCAAATTCCTTCAAATTCTTTAAAAACTGATACTACTACTACTACTGATACTACTCCTACTACTACTGATACTTCTACTACTACTACTGATACTACTACTACTACTACTGATACTACTACTACTACTGATACTACTACTACTACTATTACTACTAATGATACTACTGCTACTACTATTACTACTACTACTACAAATTCCTTCAAATTCTTTAAAAACTGATACTACTACTACTACTGATACTACTACTACTGATACTACTACTATTACTACTACTAATACAACTACTACAACTACTAGTACTACTACTAATACAACTACTACAACTACTAGTACTACTACTACTACTACTACTACTACTACAAATTCCTTCAAATTCTTCAAATTCCTTCAAATTCTTTAAAAACTAATACTACTACTACTGCTACTACTGATACTACTGATACTACTACTACTACTACTACTACTACTGATACTAGTACTACTACTACTACTACTGATACTAGTACTACTACTACTACTACTACTACTACTACTACTACAAATTACTTCAAATTGTTCAAATTTTTTCAGCTTTTTTTTCTCTTCTGCATGGATCTTCTGCATCTTCTCCTCAAAGCATTCTGCAGATTAGCATTCTCACTCGCTGTTGCGTAGGAACAGCTTTTTCTAGTTATCAGTGAGAATGCTATACAGCATTCTCACTTATTGTTTTCCTGTTTTTCTTTATTATTATTATTATTATTATTATTATTATTATTATTATTATTCCGTCGGCGTGTAACTACTCCCACATACTTCAACCGATTTCAACAATTTTGGTGTCAAAACGTTCAGCTCCTTCCCGACATTCCTGCTATATCTCATCATTATTCTAACTTTAATACTTTTTAAAATATTTGTACTTTTTGTGCGTACTTTTTTCCCATTGAAATGAATACAAATTCCTTCAAATTCTTCAAATTTTTCATATTCCTTCAAATTCCTTCAAATTCTTGTAATCATTCTTATTGTTCAAATTGTTCAAATGGTTCAAATTTTTCAGATTTTTCAATTTTTTTCATATTTTTCAAATTTTTTCAAATTTTTCAAATACTTCAAATTCTTCAAATTTTTCAAATTCTTCAAATTTTTCAAATTCCTTCTAATTCTTCTGATACAACTGATATTAATACTACAACTACAACAGATACTACTCCTACTACTACTACCACAACTGATACTACTAGTACTGATACTACTACTACCACTACTACTGATACTACTACCACTACTACTGATACTACTACCACTACTACTAATGATACTACTGCTGCTACTGCTACTACTACTGATGCTACTGCTGATACTACAACTACTACTGATACTACTACTATTACTACTACTACTACTACTAGTACTACTGATACTACTACTAATACTACTACTACTACTACTACTACAAATTCCTTTAAATTCTGCAAATTCCTTAAAATTCTTTAAAAACTGATACTACTACTACTACTACTGATACTACTCCTACTACTACTGATACTTCTACTACTACTACTGATACTACTACTACTACTACTACTACTGATACTACTACTACTACTGATACTACTACTACTAATGATACTACTGCTGCTACTGCTACTACTACTGCTACTACTACTACTACTACGACTGATACTACTATTACTACTACTAATACAACTACTACTACTACTATTACTACTGATACTACTACTACTACTACTACTACAAATTCCTTCAAATTCCTTCAAATTCTTTAAAAACTGATACTGCTACTACTACTGATATTACTACTAATACTACTGATACTACTACTATTACTACTAATAATACAACTACTACTACTACTAGTACTACTGATACTACTACTACTACTACAAATTCCTTCAAATTCTTCAAATTCCTTCAAATTCTTTAAAAACTGATACTACTACTACTGCTACTACCACAACTACTACTACTGATACTACTACTACTACTGCTACTACTGATACTACTACTACTGATACTAGTACTACTACTACTACTACTACTACAAATTACTTCAAATTGTTCAAATTTTTCAAATTTTTCAAATTCTTTAATATTTTTCAGCTATTTTTTCTCTTCTGCATGGATCTTCTGCATCTTCTCCTCAAATCATTCTGCAGATTAGCATTCTCACTCGCTGTTGCGTAGGAACAGCTTTTTCTAGTTATTATTATTATTCCGTCGGCGTGTAACTACTCCCACATACTTCAACCGATTTCAACAATCTTGGTGTCAAAACGTTCAGCTCCTTCCCGACATTCCTGCTATATCTCATCATTATTCTAACTTTAATACTTTTTAAAATATTTGTACTTTTTGTGCGTACTTTTTTCCCATTGAAATGAATGCAAATTCCTTCAAATTCTTCAAATTTTTGATATTCCTTCAAATTCCTTCAAATTCTTTTAATCATTCTTATTGTTCAAATTGTTCAAATGGTTCAAATGGTTCAAATCTTTCAGATTTTTCAAATTTTTTCATATTTTTCAAATTTTTTCAAATTTTTCAAATACTTCAAATACTTCAAATTCTTCAAATTTGTCAAATTCTTCAAATTTTTCAAATTCCTTCTAATTCTCCTGATACAACTGATATTAATACTACAACTACAACAGATACTACTCCTACTACTACTACTACTACAACTGATACTACTACTACTGATACTACTACTACTACTACTGATACTACTACCACTACTACTACTACTAATGATACTACTGCTGCTACTGCTACTACTACTGATGCTACTGCTGGTACTACAACTACTACTGATACTACTACTATTACTACTACTACTACTAGTACTACTGATACTACTACTACTACTACTACTACTACAAATTCCTTTAAATTCTGCAAATTCCTTCAAATTCTTTAAAAACTGATACTACTACTACTACTGATACTACTCCTACTACTACTGATACTTCTACTACTACTACTGATACTACTACTACTACTACTACTACTGATACTACTACTACTACTGATACTACTACTACTAATGATACTACTGCTGCTACTACTACTACTGATACTACTACTACTACTATTACTACTACTAATACAACTACTACTACTACTAGTACTACTGATACTACTACTACTACTACTACAAATTCCTTCAAATTCCTTCAAATTCTTTAAAAACTGATACTGCTACTACTACTGATATTACTACTAATACTACTGATACTACTACTAATACTACTGATACTACTACTATTACTACTAATAATACAACTACTACTACTACTAGTACTACTGATACTACTACTACTACTACTACTACAAATTCCTTCAAATTCTTCAAATACCTTCAAATTCCTTCAAATTCTTTAAAAACTACTACTGCTACTACTGATACTACTACTACTACTGATACTACTGATACTACTGATACTACTACTACTACTACTGATACTACTACTACTACTGCTACTACTGATACTACTGATACTACTACTACTACTACTGATACTACTACTACTACTACTACAAATTACTTCAAATTGTTCAAATTCTTCAAATTTTTCAAATTCTTTAATTTTTCAGCTATTTTTTCTCTTCTGCATGGATCTTCTGCATCTTCTCAAATCATTCTGCAGATTAGCATTCTCACTCGCTGTTGCGTAGGAACAGCTTTTTCTAGTTATCAGTGAGAATGCTATACAGCATTCTCACTTATTGTTTTCCTGTTTTTCTTTATTATTATTATTATTATTATTATCAGTGAGAATGCTATACAGCATTCTCACTTATTGTTTTCCTGTTTTTCTTTATTATTATTATCAGTGAGAATGCTATACAGCATTCTCACTTATTGTTTTCCTGTTTTTCTTTATTATTATTATTATTATTATTATTATTATTATTATTATTATTCCGTCGGCGTGTAACTACTCCCACATACTTCAACCGATTTCAACAATTTTGGTGTCAAAACGTTCAGCTCCTTCCCGACATTCCTGCTATATCTCATCATTATTCTAACTTTAATACTTTTTAAAATATTTGTACTTTTTGTGCGTACTTTTTTCCCATTGAAATGAATGCAAATTCCTTCAAATTCTTCAAATTTTTGATATTCCTTCAAATTCCTTCAAATTCTTTTAATCATTCTTATTGTTCAAATTGTTCAAATGGTTCAAATGGTTCAAATCTTTCAGATTTTTCAAATTTTTTCATATTTTTCAAATTTTTTCAAATTTTTCAAATACTTCAAATACTTCAAATTCTTCAAATTTGTCAAATTCTTCAAATTTTTCAAATTCCTTCTAATTCTCCTGATACAACTGATATTAATACTACAACTACAACAGATACTACTCCTACTACTACTACTACTACAACTGATACTACTACAACTGATACTACTACTACTGATACTACTACTACTACTACTGATACTACTACTACCACTACTACTACTACTAATGATACTACTGCTGCTACTGCTACTACTACTGATGCTACTGCTGGTACTACAACTACTACTGATACTACTACTATTACTACTACTACTACTACTACTAGTACTACTGATACTACTACTACTACTACTACTACTACAAATTCCTTTAAATTCTGCAAATTCCTTCAAATTCTTTAAAAACTGATACTACTACTACTACTGATACTACTCCTACTACTACTGATACTTCTACTACTACTGATACTACTACTACTACTACTACTACTGATACTACTACTACTACTGATACTACTACTACTAATGATACTACTGCTGCTACTACTACTACTGATACTACTACTACTACTATTACTACTACTAATACAACTACTACTACTACTAGTACTACTGATACTACTACTACTACTACTACTACAAATTCCTTCAAATTCCTTCAAATTCTTTAAAAACTGATACTGCTACTACTACTGATATTACTACTAATAATACTGATACTACTACTATTACTACTAATAATACAACTACTACTACTACTAGTACTACTGATACTACTACTACTACTACAAATTCCTTCAAATTCTTCAAATACCTTCAAATTCCTTCAAATTCTTTAAAAACTACTACTACTACTACTGATACTACTACTACTACTGCTACTACTGATACTACTGATACTACTACTACTACTACTGATACTACTACTGCTACTACTGATACTACTGCTACTACTGATACTACTGATACTACTACTACTACTACTGATACTACAAATTACTTCAAATTGTTCAAATTCTTCAAATTTTTCAAATTCTTTAATATTTTTCAGCTATTTTTTCTCTTCTGCATGGATCTTCTGCATCTTCTCAAATCATTCTGCAGATTAGCATTCTCACTCGCTGTTGCGTAGGAACAGCTTTTTCTAGTTATTATTATTATTCCGTCGGCGTCTAACTACTCCCGCATACTTCAACCAATTTCAACAATTTTGCTGTCAAAACGTTCGGCTCGTTCCCGGCATGCCTGCTATATCTCATGGTTATGCTAACTTTTATACTTTTTAAAATATTTCACTTTTTGTGCGTTTTTGGTTGCTCCCATTGAAATCAATGCAAAATCCTTCAAATTCTTCAAATTTTTCATATTCCTTCAAATTCCTTCAAATTCTTGTAATCATTCTTATTATTCAAATTATTCAAATGGTTCAAATGGTTCAAATCTTTCAGATTTTTCAATTTTTTTCAAATTTTTAAATTTTTTTCAAATTTTTCAAATATTTCAAATACTTCAAATTCTTCAAAATTTTCAAATTCCTTCTAATTCTTCTGATACAACTGATATTAATACTACTACTACAACAGATACTACTCTTACTACTACTACTACTACTACTGATACTACTACTACTGATACTACTACTACTACTACCACTACTACTACTACTAATGCCACTACTGCTTCTACTACTGATGCTACTGCTGATACTACAACAACTACTACTGATACTACTACTATTACTACTACTACTACTACTACTACTAGTACTACTGATACTACTACTACTACTACTACAAATTCCTTCAAATTCTTCAAATTCCTTCAAATTCTTCAAATTCCTTCAAATTCTTTAAAAACTGATACTACTACTACTACTGATACTACTCCTACTACTACTGATACTTCTACTACTACTACTGATACTACTGATAATACTACTACTACTGATACTACTACTACTACTACTGATACTACTACTACTACTAATGATCCTACTAATGATACTACTGCTGCTACTGCTACTACAACAACTACTACTGCTACTACTACTATTACTACTACTAATACAACTACTACTACTAGTACTACTGATACTACTACTACTACTACTACAAATTCCTTCAAATTCTTTAAAAACTGATACTACTACTACTACTGATACTACTACTACTACTACTGATACTACTACTATTACTACTACTATTACAACTACTACTACTACTAGTACTACTGATACTACTACTACTACTACTACTACTACTACAAGTCCCTTCAAATTCCTTCAAATTCTTTAAAAACTGATACTACTACTACTACTAGTGATATTACTACTACTACTACTGATACTACTACTATTACTACTAATAATACAACAACTACTACTACTACTACTACTACTACTACTGATACTACTACTACAAATTCCTTCAAATTCTTCAAATACCTTCAAATTCCTTCAAATTCTTTAAAAACTAATACTACTACTGATACTACTGATACTACTACTACTACTACTACTACTACTACTACTACTGATACTACTACTACTAGTACTACTGATACTACTACTACTACAAATACCTTCAAATTCCTTCAAATTCTTTAAAAACTAATACTACTACTACTGATACTACTACTACTACTACAAATTACGTCAAATTGTTCAAATTTTTCAATTTTTTTAAATTCTTCAATGTTTTTCAGCTATTTGTTTTCTTCGGCATGGATCTTCTGCATCTTCTCCTCAAATCATTTTGCAGATTAGCATTCTCACTTGCTGTTGCGTAGGAACAGCTTTTTCTAGTTATTATCAGTGAGAATGCTATACAGCATTCTCACTTATTGTTTTCCTGTTTTTCTTTATTATTATTATTATTATTATTATTATTATTATTATTATTATTATTCCGTCGGCGTGTAACTACTCCCACATACTTCAACCGATTTCAACAATTTTGGTGTCAAAACGTTCAGCTCCTTCCCGACATTCCTGCTATATCTCATCATTATTCTAACTTTAATACTTTTTAAAATATTTGTACTTTTTGTGCGTACTTTTTTCCCATTGAAATGAATGCAAATCCCTTCAAATTCTTCAAATTTTTCATATTCCTTCAAATTCCTTCAAATTCTTTTAATCATTCTTATTGTTCAAATTGTTCAAATGGTTCAAATCTTTCAGATTTTTCAAATTTTTTCATATTTTTCAAATTTTTTCAAATTTTTCAAATACTTCAAATACTTCAAATTCTTCAAATTTTTCAAATTCTTCAAATTTTTCAAATTCCTTCTAATTCTTCTGATACAACTGATATTAATACTACAACTACAACAGATACTACTCTTACTACTACTACTACTACTACAACTGATACTACTACTACTGATACTACTACTACTACTACTGATACTACTACCACTACTACTACTACTAATGATACTACTGCTGCTACTGCTACTACTACTGATGCTACTGCTGATGCTACAACTACTACTGATACTACTACTATTACTACTACTACTACTAGTACTACTGATACTACTACTACTACCACTACTACTACTACTACTACTACTACTACAAATTCCTTTAAATTCTGCAAATTCCTTCAAATTCTTTAAAAACTGATACTACTACTACTACTACTGATACTACTCCTACTACTACTGATACTTCTACTACTACTACTGATACTACTACTACTACTACTACTACTACTACTGATACTACTACTACTACTGATACTACTACTACTAATGATACTACTGCTGCTACTGCTACTACTACTGATACTACTATTACTACTACTGATACTACTACTATTACTACTACTAATACAACTACTACTACTACTAGTACTACTGATACTACTACTACTACTACTACTACAAATTCCTTCAAATTCCTTCAAATTCTTTAAAAACTGATACTGCTACTACTACTGATATTACTACTAATACTACTGATACTACTACTATTACTACTAATAATACAACTACTACTACTACTAGTACTACTGATACTACTACTACTACTACTACAAATTCCTTCAAATTCTTCAAATACCTTCAAATTCCTTCAAATTCTTTAAAAACTACTACTACTACTACTGATACTACTACTACTGCTACTATTGATACTACTGATACTACTACTACTACTACTGATACTACTACTACTACTACTACTACAAATTACTTCAAATTGTTCAAATTCTTCAAATTTTTCAAATTCTTTAATATTTTTCAGCTATTTTTTCTCTTCTGCATGGATCTTCTGCATCTTTTCCTCAAATCATTCTGCAGATTAGCATTCTCACTCGCTGTTGCGTAGGAACAGCTTTTTCTAGTTATTATTATTATTATTATTATTCCGTCGGCGTGTAACTACTCCCACATACTTCAACCGATTTCAACAATTTTGGTGTCAAAACGTTCAGCTCCTTCCCGACATTCCTGCTATATCTCATCATTATTCTAACTTTAATACTTTTTAAAATATTTGTACTTTTTGTGCGTACTTTTTTCCCATTGAAATGAATGCAAATTCCTTCAAATTCTTCAAATTTTTCATATTCCTTCAAATTCCTTCAAATTCTTTTAATCATTCTTATTGTTCAAATTGTTCAAATGGTTCAAATCTTTCAGATTTTTCAAATTTTTTCATATTTTTCAAATTTTTTCAAATTTTTCAAATACTTCAAATACTTCAAATTCTTCAAATTTTTCAAATTCTTCAAATTTTTCAAATTCCTTCTAATTCTTCTGATACAACTGATATTAATACTACAACTACAACAGATACTACTCTTACTACTACTACTACTACTACAACTGATACTACTACTACTGATACTACTACTACTACTACTGATACTACTACCACTACTACTACTACTAATGATACTACTGCTGCTACTGCTACTACTACTGATGCTACTGCTGATGCTACAACTACTACTGATACTACTACTATTACTACTACTACTACTAGTACTACTGATACTACTACTACTACCACTACTACTACTACTACTACTACTACTACAAATTCCTTTAAATTCTGCAAATTCCTTCAAATTCTTTAAAAACTGATACTACTACTACTACTGATACTACTCCTACTACTACTGATACTTCTACTACTACTACTGATACTACTACTACTACTACTACTACTACTGATACTACTACTACTACTGATACTACTACTACTAATGATACTACTGCCGCTACTGCTACTACTACTGATACTACTATTACTACTACTGATACTACTACTATTACTACTACTAATACAACTACTACTACTACTAGTACTACTGATACTACTACTACTACTACTACTACTACAAATTCCTTCAAATTCCTTCAAATTCTTTAAAAACTGATACTGCTACTACTACTGATATTACTACTAATACTACTGATACTACTACTATTACTACTAATAATACAACTACTACTACTACTAGTACTACTGATACTACTACTACTACTACTACAAATTCCTTCAAATTCTTCAAATACCTTCAAATTCCTTCAAATTCTTTAAAAACTACTACTACTACTACTGATACTACTACTACTGCTACTATTGATACTACTGATACTACTACTACTACTACTGATACTACTACTACTACTACTACTACAAATTACTTCAAATTGTTCAAATTCTTCAAATTTTTCAAATTCTTTAATATTTTTCAGCTATTTTTTCTCTTCTGCATGGATCTTCTGCATCTTTTCCTCAAATCATTCTGCAGATTAGCATTCTCACTCGCTGTTGCGTAGGAACAGCTTTTTCTAGTTATTATTATTATTATTATTCCGTCGGCGTGTAACTACTCCCACATACTTCAACCGATTTCAACAATTTTGGTGTCAAAACGTTCAGCTCCTTCCCGACATTCCTGCTATATCTCATCATTATTCTAACTTTAATACTTTTTAAAATATTTGTACTTTTTGTGCGTACTTTTTTCCCATTGAAATGAATGCAAATCCCTTCAAATTCTTCAAATTTTTCATATTCCTTCAAATTCCTTCAAATTCTTTTAATCATTCTTATTGTTCAAATTGTTCAAATGGTTCAAATCTTTCAGATTTTTCAAATTTTTTCATATTTTTCAAATTTTTTCAAATTTTTCAAATACTTCAAATACTTCAAATTCTTCAAATTTTTCAAATTCTTCAAATTTTTCAAATTCCTTCTAATTCTTCTGATACAACTGATATTAATACTACAACTACAACAGATACTACTCTTACTACTACTACTACTACTACAACTGATACTACTACTACTGATACTACTACTACTACTACTGATACTACTACCACTACTACTACTACTAATGATACTACTGCTGCTACTGCTACTACTACTGATGCTACTGCTGATGCTACAACTACTACTGATACTACTACTATTACTACTACTACTACTAGTACTACTGATACTACTACTACTACCACTACTACTACTACTACTACTACTACTACAAATTCCTTTAAATTCTGCAAATTCCTTCAAATTCTTTAAAAACTGATACTACTACTACTACTGATACTACTCCTACTACTACTGATACTTCTACTACTACTACTGATACTACTACTACTACTACTACTACTACTACTGATACTACTACTACTACTGATACTACTACTACTAATGATACTACTGCTGCTACTGCTACTACTACTGATACTACTATTACTACTACTGATACTACTACTATTACTACTACTAATACAACTACTACTACTACTAGTACTACTGATACTACTACTACTACTACTACTACAAATTCCTTCAAATTCCTTCAAATTCTTTAAAAACTGATACTGCTACTACTACTGATATTACTACTAATACTACTGATACTACTACTATTACTACTAATAATACAACTACTACTACTACTAGTACTACTGATACTACTACTACTACTACTACAAATTCCTTCAAATTCTTCAAATACCTTCAAATTCCTTCAAATTCTTTAAAAACTACTACTACTACTACTGATACTACTACTACTGCTACTATTGATACTACTGATACTACTACTACTACTACTGATACTACTACTACTACTACTACTACAAATTACTTCAAATTGTTCAAATTCTTCAAATTTTTCAAATTCTTTAATATTTTTCAGCTATTTTTTCTCTTCTGCATGGATCTTCTGCATCTTTTCCTCAAATCATTCTGCAGATTAGCATTCTCACTCGCTGTTGCGTAGGAACAGCTTTTTCTAGTTATCAGTGAGAATGCTATACAGCATTCTCACTTATTGTTTTCCTGTTTTTCTTTATTATCAGTGAGAATGCTATACAGCATTCTCACTTATTGTTTTCCTGTTTTTCTTTATTATTATTATTATTATCAGTGAGAATGCTATACAGCATTCTCACTTATTGTTTTCCTGTTTTTCTTTATTATTATTATTATTATTATTATCAGTGAGAATGCTATACAGCATTCTCACTTATTGTTTTCCTGTTTTTCTTTATTATTATTATTATTATTATTATTATTATTATTATTATTATTCCGTCGGCGTGTAACTACTCCCACATACTTCAACCGATTTCAACAATCTTGGTGTCAAAACGTTCAGCTCCTTCCCGACATTCCTGCTATATCTCATCATTATTCTAACTTTAATACTTTTTAAAATATTTGTACTTTTTGTGCGTACTTTTTTCCCATTGAAATGAATGCAAATTCCTTCAAATTCTTCAAATTTTTGATATTCCTTCAAATTCCTTCAAATTCTTTTAATCATTCTTATTGTTCAAATTGTTCAAATGGTTCAAATGGTTCAAATCTTTCAGATTTTTCAAATTTTTTCATATTTTTCAAATTTTTTCAAATTTTTCAAATACTTCAAATACTTCAAATTCTTCAAATTTGTCAAATTCTTCAAATTTTTCAAATTCCTTCTAATTCTCCTGATACAACTGATATTAATACTACAACTACAACAGATACTACTCCTACTACTACTACTACTACAACTGATACTACTACTACTGATACTACTACTACTACTACTGATACTACTACCACTACTACTACTACTAATGATACTACTGCTGCTACTGCTACTACTACTGATGCTACTGCTGGTACTACAACTACTACTGATACTACTACTATTACTACTACTACTACTACTACTAGTACTACTGATACTACTACTACTACTACTACTACTACAAATTCCTTTAAATTCTGCAAATTCCTTCAAATTCTTTAAAAACTGATACTACTACTACTACTGATACTACTCCTACTACTACTGATACTTCTACTACTACTACTGATACTACTACTACTACTACTACTACTGATACTACTACTACTACTGATACTACTACTACTAATGATACTACTGCTGCTACTACTACTACTGATACTACTACTACTACTATTACTACTACTAATACAACTACTACTACTACTAGTACTACTGATACTACTACTACTACTACTACAAATTCCTTCAAATTCTTTAAAAACTGATACTGCTACTACTACTGATATTACTACTAATACTACTGATACTACTACTATTACTACTAATAATACAACTACTACTACTACTAGTACTACTGATACTACTACTACTACTACTACTACAAATTCCTTCAAATTCTTCAAATACCTTCAAATTCCTTCAAATTCTTTAAAAACTACTACTGCTACTACTGATACTACTACTACTACTGATACTACTGATACTACTGATACTACTACTACTACTACTGATACTACTACTACTACTGCTACTACTGATACTACTGATACTACTACTACTACTACTGATACTACTACTACTACTACTACAAATTACTTCAAATTGTTCAAATTCTTCAAATTTTTCAAATTCTTTAATATTTTTCAGCTATTTTTTCTCTTCTGCATGGATCTTCTGCATCTTCTCAAATCATTCTGCAGATTAGCATTCTCACTCGCTGTTGCGTAGGAACAGCTTTTTCTAGTTATTATTATTATTATTATTCCGTCGGCGTGTAACTACTCCCACATACTTCAACCGATTTCAACAATTTTGGTGTCAAAACGTTCAGCTCCTTCCCGACATTCCTGCTATATCTCATCATTATTCTAACTTTAATACTTTTTAAAATATTTGTACTTTTTGTGCGTACTTTTTTCCCATTGAAATGAATGCAAATTCCTTCAAATTCTTCAAATTTTTGATATTCCTTCAAATTCCTTCAAATTCTTTTAATCATTCTTATTGTTCAAATTGTTCAAATGGTTCAAATGGTTCAAATCTTTCAGATTTTTCAAATTTTTTCATATTTTTCAAATTTTTTCAAATTTTTCAAATACTTCAAATACTTCAAATTCTTCAAATTTGTCAAATTCTTCAAATTTTTCAAATTCCTTCTAATTCTCCTGATACAACTGATATTAATACTACAACTACAACAGATACTACTCCTACTACTACTACTACTACAACTGATACTACTACAACTGATACTACTACTACTGATACTACTACTACTACTACTGATACTACTACTACCACTACTACTACTACTAATGATACTACTGCTGCTACTGCTACTACTACTGATGCTACTGCTGGTACTACAACTACTACTGATACTACTACTATTACTACTACTACTACTACTACTAGTACTACTGATACTACTACTACTACTACTACTACTACAAATTCCTTTAAATTCTGCAAATTCCTTCAAATTCTTTAAAAACTGATACTACTACTACTACTGATACTACTCCTACTACTACTGATACTTCTACTACTACTGATACTACTACTACTACTACTACTACTGATACTACTACTACTACTGATACTACTACTACTAATGATACTACTGCTGCTACTACTACTACTGATACTACTACTACTACTATTACTACTACTAATACAACTACTACTACTACTAGTACTACTGATACTACTACTACTACTACTACTACAAATTCCTTCAAATTCCTTCAAATTCTTTAAAAACTGATACTGCTACTACTACTGATATTACTACTAATAATACTGATACTACTACTATTACTACTAATAATACAACTACTACTACTACTAGTACTACTGATACTACTACTACTACTACAAATTCCTTCAAATTCTTCAAATACCTTCAAATTCCTTCAAATTCTTTAAAAACTACTACTACTACTACTGATACTACTACTACTACTGCTACTACTGATACTACTGATACTACTACTACTACTACTGATACTACTACTGCTACTACTGATACTACTGCTACTACTGATACTACTGATACTACTACTACTACTACTGATACTACAAATTACTTCAAATTGTTCAAATTCTTCAAATTTTTCAAATTCTTTAATATTTTTCAGCTATTTTTTCTCTTCTGCATGGATCTTCTGCATCTTCTCAAATCATTCTGCAGATTAGCATTCTCACTCGCTGTTGCGTAGGAACAGCTTTTTCTAGTCAGTGAGAATGCTATACAGCATTCTCACTTATTGTTTTCCTGTTTTTCTTTATTATTATTATTATTATTCCGTCGGCGTCTAACTACTCCCGCATACTTCAACCAATTTCAACAATTTTGGTGTCAAAACGTTCGGCTCGTTCCCGGCATGCCTGCTATATCTCATGGTTATGCTAACTTTTATACTTTTTAAAATATTTCACGTTTTGTGCGTTTTTGGTTGCTCCCATTGAAATCAATGCAAAATCCTTCAAATTCTTCAAATTTTTCATATTCCTTCAAATTCCTTCAAATTCTTGTAATCATTCTTATTATTCAAATTGTTCAAATGGTTCAAATCTTTCAGATTTTTCAAATTTTTTCAAATTTTTCAATTTTTTTCAAATTTTTCAAATATTTCAAATACTTCAAATTCTTCAAATTTTTCAAATTCTTCAAATTTTTCAAATTCCTTCTAATTCTTCTGATACAACTGATATTAATACTACTACTACAACAGATACTACTCTTACTACTACTACTACTACTACTACTACTACTGATACTACTACTACTGATACTACTACTACTACTACTGATACTACTACCACTACTACTACTACTAATGCCACTACTGCTTCTACTACTGAGGCTACTGCTGATACTACAACAAATACTACTGATACTACTACTATTACTACTACTACTACTACTACTACTAGTACTACCGATACTACTACTACTACTACTACAAATTCCTTCAAATTCCTTCAAAGTCTTTAAAAACTGATACTACTACTACTACTGATACTACCGATAATACTACTACTACTGATACTTCTACTACTACTACTGATACTACTGATAATACTACTACTACTGATACTACTACTACTACTACTGATACTACTACTACTACTACTGATACTACTACTACTACTAATGATACTACTAATGATACTACTGCTGCTACTGCTACTACAACAACTACTACTGCTACTACTACTATTACTACTACTAATACAACTACTACTACTAGTACTACTGATACTACTACTACTACTACTACAAATTCCTTCAAATTCTTTAAAAACTGATACTACTACTACTACTGATATTACTACTACTACTACTGATACTACTACTATTACTACTACTATTACAACTACTACTACTACTAGTACTACTGATACTACTACTACTACTACTACTACAAGTTCCTTCAAATTCCTTCAAATTCTTTAAAAACTGATACTACTACTACTAGTGATATTACTACTACTACTACTGATACAACTACTATTACTACTAATAATACAACTACTACTACTACTAGTACTACTGATACTACTACTACTACTACTACAAATTCCTTCAAATTCTTCAAATACCTTCAAATTCCTTCAAATTCTTTAAAAACTAATACTACTACTACTGATACTACTGATACTACTACTACTACTACTACTACTACTACTGATACTACTACTACTAGTACTACTGATACTACTACTACAAATACCTTCAAATTCCTTCAAATTCTTTAAAAACTAATACTACTACTACTTATACTACTACTACTACAAATTATTTCAAATTGTTCAAATTTTTCCATTTTTTTAAATTCTTCAATGTTTTTCAGCTATTTGTTTTCTTCGGCATGGATCTTCTGCGTCTTCTCCTCAAATCATTTTGCAGATTAGCATTCTCACTCGCTGTTGCGTAGGAACAGCTTTTTCTAGTTATTATTATTATTATTATTATTATTCCGTCGGCGTGTAACTACTCCCACATACTTCAACCGATTTCAACAATCTTGGTGTCAAAACGTTCAGCTCCTTCCCGACATTCCTGCTATATCTCATCATTATTCTAACTTTAATACTTTTTAAAATATTTGTACTTTTTGTGCGTACTTTTTTCCCATTGAAATGAATGCAAATTCCTTCAAATTCTTCAAATTTTTGATATTCCTTCAAATTCCTTCAAATTCTTTTAATCATTCTTATTGTTCAAATTGTTCAAATGGTTCAAATGGTTCAAATCTTTCAGATTTTTCAAATTTTTTCATATTTTTCAAATTTTTTCAAATTTTTCAAATACTTCAAATACTTCAAATTCTTCAAATTTGTCAAATTCTTCAAATTTTTCAAATTCCTTCTAATTCTCCTGATACAACTGATATTAATACTACAACTACAACAGATACTACTCCTACTACTACTACTACTACAACTGATACTACTACTACTGATACTACTACTACTACTACTGATACTACTACCACTACTACTACTACTAATGATACTACTGCTGCTACTGCTACTACTACTGATGCTACTGCTGGTACTACAACTACTACTGATACTACTACTATTACTACTACTACTACTACTACTAGTACTACTGATACTACTACTACTACTACTACTACTACAAATTCCTTTAAATTCTGCAAATTCCTTCAAATTCTTTAAAAACTGATACTACTACTACTACTGATACTACTCCTACTACTACTGATACTTCTACTACTACTACTGATACTACTACTACTACTACTACTACTGATACTACTACTACTACTGATACTACTACTACTAATGATACTACTGCTGCTACTACTACTACTGATACTACTACTACTACTATTACTACTACTAATACAACTACTACTACTACTAGTACTACTGATACTACTACTACTACTACTACAAATTCCTTCAAATTCTTTAAAAACTGATACTGCTACTACTACTGATATTACTACTAATACTACTGATACTACTACTATTACTACTAATAATACAACTACTACTACTACTAGTACTACTGATACTACTACTACTACTACTACTACAAATTCCTTCAAATTCTTCAAATACCTTCAAATTCCTTCAAATTCTTTAAAAACTACTACTGCTACTACTGATACTACTACTACTACTGATACTACTGATACTACTGATACTACTACTACTACTACTGATACTACTACTACTACTGCTACTACTGATACTACTGATACTACTACTACTACTACTGATACTACTACTACTACTACTACAAATTACTTCAAATTGTTCAAATTCTTCAAATTTTTCAAATTCTTTAATATTTTTCAGCTATTTTTTCTCTTCTGCATGGATCTTCTGCATCTTCTCAAATCATTCTGCAGATTAGCATTCTCACTCGCTGTTGCGTAGGAACAGCTTTTTCTAGTTATTATTATTATTCCGTCGGCGTCTAACTACTCCCGCATACTTCAACCAATTTCAACAATTTTGGTGTCAAAACGTTCGGCTCGTTCCCGGCATGCCTGCTATATCTCATGGTTATGCTAACTTTTATACTTTTTAAAATATTTCACTTTTTGTGCGTTTTTGGTTGCTCCCATTGAAATCAATGCAAAATCCTTCAAATTCTTCAAATTTTTCATATTCCTTCAAATTCCTTCAAATTCTTGTAATCATTCTTATTATTCAAATTGTTCAAATGGTTCAAATCTTTCAGATTTTTCAAATTTTTTCAAATTTTTCAATTTTTTTCAAATTTTTCAAATTTTTCAAATACTTCAAATTCTTCAAATTTTTCAAATTCTTCAAATTTTTCAAATTCCTTCTAATTCTTCTGATACAACTGATATTAATACTACTACTACAACAGATACTACTCTTACTACTACTACTACTACTACTACTGATACTACTACTACTGATACTACTACTACTACTACTGATACTACTACCACTACTACTACTACTAATGCCACTACTGCTTCTACTACTGATGCTACTGCTGATACTACAACAACTACTACTGATACTACTACTATTACTACTACTACTACTACTACTACTAGTAGTACTACTGATACTACTACTACTACTACTACAAATTCCTTCAAATTATTCAAATTCCTTCAAATTCTTTAAAAACTGATACTACTACTACTACTGATACTACTTCTACTACTACTGATACTTCTACTACTACTACTGATACTACTGATAATACTACTACTACTGATACTACTACTACTACTACTACTGATACTACTACTACTACTAATGATACTACTAATGATACTACTGCTGCTACTGCTACTACAACAACTACTACTGCTACTACTACTATTACTACTACTAATACAACTACTACTACTAGTACTACTGATACTACTACTACTACTACTACTACTACAAATTCTTTAAAAACTGATACTACTACTACTACTGATACTACTACTACTACTACTGATACTACTACTATTACTACTACTATTACAACTACTACTACTACTAGTACTACTGATACTACTACTACTACTACTACTACTACTACTTCCTTCAAATTCCTTCAAATTCTTTAAAAACTGATACTACTACTACTACTAGTGATATTACTACTACTACTACTGATACTACTACTATTACTACTAATAATACAACTACTACTACTACTACTACTACTACTGATACTACTACTACTACTACTACAAATTCCTTCAAATTCTTCAAATACCTTCAAATTCCTTCAAATTCTTTAAAAACTAATACTACTACTACTGATACTACTACTACTACTACTACTACTACTGATACTACTACTACTAGTACTACTGATACTACTACTACTACTACAAATACCTTCAAATTCTTTAAAAACTAATACTACTACTACTACTGATACAACTACTACTACAAATTACTTCAAATTGTTCAAATTTTTCAATTTTTTTAAATTCTTCAATGTTTTTCAGCTATTTGTTTTCTTCGGCATGGATCTTCTGCATCTTCTCCTCAAATCATTTTGCAGATTAGCATTCTCACTCGCTGTTGCGTAGGAACAGCTTTTTCTAGTTATTATTATTATTATTATTATTCCGTCGGCGTGTAACTACTCCCACATACTTCAACCGATTTCAACAATTTTGGTGTCAAAACGTTCAGCTCCTTCCCGACATTCCTGCTATATCTCATCATTATTCTAACTTTAATACTTTTTAAAATATTTGTACTTTTTGTGCGTACTTTTTTCCCATTGAAATGAATGCAAATTCCTTCAAATTCTTCAAATTTTTGATATTCCTTCAAATTCCTTCAAATTCTTTTAATCATTCTTATTGTTCAAATTGTTCAAATGGTTCAAATGGTTCAAATCTTTCAGATTTTTCAAGTTTTTTCATATTTTTCAAATTTTTTCAAATTTTTCAAATACTTCAAATTCTTCAAATTCCTTCTAATTCTCCTGATACAACTGATATTAATACTACAACTACAACAGATACTACTCCTACTACTACTACTACTACAACTGATACTACTACAACTGATACTACTACTACTGATACTACTACTACTACTACTGATACTACTACCACTACTACTACTACTAATGATACTACTGCTGCTACTGCTACTACTACTGATGCTACTGCTGGTACTACAACTACTACTGATACTACTACTATTACTACTACTACTACTACTACTACAAATTCCTTTAAATTCTGCAAATTCCTTCAAATTCTTTAAAAACTGATACTACTCCTACTACTACTGATACTTCTACTACTACTACTGATACTACTACTACTAATGATACTACTGCTGCTACTGCTACTACTACTGATACTACTACTACTACTACTGATACTACTACTATTACTACTACTAATACAACTACTACTACTACTAGTACTACTGATACTACTACTACTACTACTACTACTACTACTACTACAATACTACAAATTCCTTCAAATTCCTTCAAATTCTTTAAAAACTGATACTGCTACTACTACTGATATTACTACTAATACTACTGATACTACTACTATTACTACTAATAATACAACTACTACTACTACTAGTACTACTGATACTACTACTACTACTACAAATTCCTTCAAATTCTTCAAATACCTTCAAATTCTTTAAAAACTACTACTACTACTACTGATACTACTACTACTACTGCTACTACTGATACTACTGGTACTACTACTACTACTACTACAAATTACTTCAAATTGTTCAAATTCTTCAAATTTTTCAAATTCTTTAATATTTTTCAGCTATTTTTTCTCTTCTGCATGGATCTTCTGCATCTTCTCCTCAAATCATTCTGCAGATTAGCATTCTCACTCGCTGTTGCGTAGGAACAGCTTTTTCTAGTTATTATTATTATTATTATTATTATTCCGTCGGCGTGTAACTACTCCCACATACTTCAACCGATTTCAACAATTTTGGTGTCAAAACGTTCAGCTCCTTCCCGACATTCCTGCTATATCTCATCATTATTCTAACTTTAATACTTTTTAAAATATTTGTACTTTTTGTGCGTACTTTTTTCCCATTGAAATGAATGCAAATCCCTTCAAATTCTTCAAATTTTTCATATTCCTTCAAATTCCTTCAAATTCTTTTAATCATTCTTATTGTTCAAATTGTTCAAATGGTTCAAATCTTTCAGATTTTTCAAATTTTTTCATATTTTTCAAATTTTTTCAAATTTTTCAAATACTTCAAATACTTCAAATTCTTCAAATTTTTCAAATTCTTCAAATTTTTCAAATTCCTTCTAATTCTTCTGATACAACTGATATTAATACTACAACTACAACAGATACTACTCTTACTACTACTACTACTACTACAACTGATACTACTACTACTGATACTACTACTACTACTACTGATACTACTACCACTACTACTACTACTAATGATACTACTGCTGCTACTGCTACTACTACTGATGCTACTGCTGATGCTACAACTACTACTGATACTACTACTATTACTACTACTACTACTACTAGTACTACTGATACTACTACTACTACCACTACTACTACTACTACTACTACTACTACAAATTCCTTTAAATTCTGCAAATTCCTTCAAATTCTTTAAAAACTGATACTACTACTACTACTGATACTACTCCTACTACTACTGATACTTCTACTACTACTACTGATACTACTACTACTACTACTACTACTACTACTGATACTACTACTACTACTGATACTACTACTACTAATGATACTACTGCTGCTACTGCTACTACTACTGATACTACTATTACTACTACTGATACTACTACTATTACTACTACTAATACAACTACTACTACTACTAGTACTACTGATACTACTACTACTACTACTACTACAAATTCCTTCAAATTCCTTCAAATTCTTTAAAAACTGATACTGCTACTACTACTGATATTACTACTAATACTACTGATACTACTACTATTACTACTAATAATACAACTACTACTACTACTAGTACTACTGATACTACTACTACTACTACTACAAATTCCTTCAAATTCTTCAAATACCTTCAAATTCCTTCAAATTCTTTAAAAACTACTACTACTACTACTGATACTACTACTACTGCTACTATTGATACTACTGATACTACTACTACTACTACTGATACTACTACTACTACTACTACTACAAATTACTTCAAATTGTTCAAATTCTTCAAATTTTTCAAATTCTTTAATATTTTTCAGCTATTTTTTCTCTTCTGCATGGATCTTCTGCATCTTTTCCTCAAATCATTCTGCAGATTAGCATTCTCACTCGCTGTTGCGTAGGAACAGCTTTTTCTAGTTTGTCCTTGCAGTTTATTCACTAATTGCCGAAACAGTGCGTATGGTTTTCTAGAAAGACAACAATAATATAATATCAGTGTCTGAATAATCCTCTACAAATGACTAACTAATATCTCACATGAAAACTGCAATATTAATAGTTACAAACATCTTTCCTTAGTAAATACACGGCAGGAGGAAGCAAATAGCATTACTTAGCTCTTAAGTGCGCACGTGTACAAAACATGTCTTAAACTAAAGGCAAACTGAAATACTCCGTTAAACAAACAATGTCACCGACTCCCAACATTACTTACTTGCATTTCACGCACACACATTGAAAGAAGGCGGCAACAAACTGCAACAGCTTGACGAAACCCACAAACGGTAAACTCTACAGCTCCTTTTTTTCTCTCTCTCCTTTTCAGTCTGCATGCTACCCTCCGGTACCTAAGCCCCGCCCCTTAAAGGGCTCTACACAGTAAACCGAATGGCAGCCTTTTTCACAGCCGCCCCCGTATTCACCTGTGAATACGAATAACAAAAAAAAGGCTGTATAAGAAAGATTAATCGTTCTTAGGCAGGGCAGGTAGGCTAACAAGTCTGGCCACGGGTCGAACATAAGATCGTCCTTTCACAGTCACTTCAGCTGATCTGATCCGAGTGTCCGGTCCAGGGAAAACTTGAGAAACTTTACCCACGGGCCAGAGGGCTCGCGGAAGCTGGTTGTCCACAATCATGACCACATCTCCTACTTGTAGATTGGCCGACTCAGTCTGCCACTTCTGTCGAGCTTGGAGCCCTGGCAGGTAGTACTTCAAAAAGTTCTGCCAGAAATGGTCGGCTAGAATTTGGCTATGCCTCCATCTCCTCCGTCCAAGAATTTCTGGGCTGTCGTAAATGACTTGGGGCAGCGAAGCATCCTGCCGGCCCATGAGGAGATAGTTGGGGGTCACCGGGTCAGGATCCGCTACCTCAGATGAGGTATAACCTAGGGGTTTTGAATTGAGCATCCCCTCAATTTCAATCAGAACGGTGTGCAGCACCTCTTCGGAGACAATCTGGGCTCTGATGACAACTTGAAGAGCAGTCTTCAGAGAACGAATTTCACGCTCCCAGCAGCCTCCAAAGTGTGGGGAACCAGGAGGATTGAAAATGAACTTGATCTGCTGGCGAGCTAATTGCTCTCTGATGTTGGGATGAAGAGCTTGGAATGCTACCTGCAGCTCACGTTCTCCTCCCCAGAAGTTTGTCCCCTGATCACACAGGATCTCTTTAGGTTTCCCACGCCTGGCTATGAAGCGTCTCAGAGCCATTAAGAACGCATCTGTGTCCATACTGGGTATCAAGTCAAGATGTACTGCTCTTGTAGTTAGACATTTAAACAGTATTCCCCACCTTTTTCATTACTGCGTCTGATCTTGATCCTGTATGGCCCAAAACAATCTACACCTGTGGAATAGAATGCCGGCTTGAGCAGACGCAGTCTGGCTGGAGGGAGGTCCGCCATCCGGGGTGGGTTAGGGTGACCTTTCCACCTTTTGCACTCAACACAGGATCGCTGATGACGACGTACTGCTTCACGTCCACGTAGCACCCAGTATCTCCTTCTGATCTCAGCAAACACTCTTTCTGGCCCGGGATGTTGGAGCTTACTATCATAATCTTGTATGATGAGTCTGGTCAGAGCGTGTCTGGGATCGAAAACGATGGGGTGAACTTCATCTACAGCCAGATCAGGATTCCAGCGTAAACGGCCTCCTACTCTGATGAGCCCTGTTTTCTCATCATACTCAGGTGCCAGTAAAAGAAGACGACTGGATTTGGCGATAGGTTTCCCAGCCTTTAACTGGGTGATCTCCTCCAAGAATGATTCCCTTTGGGCTTGTTGTAGAGCTTCTATCTCAGCAGCAGCATAGGACTCAGCAGTGAGAGGGCAGTTTGGGTCAGCCGCCCCGTGAAGCTGATGAGCGATAGCCTCTAAGTAGCTGTTCCAAGTTTGGTGCTGGCATGGATCTGGAACACTAGAGCTGCACGTAGTAAAACAAACAGCTTGTCGTTTCAGCTCACCTTCAGGATCACTCTGGGGTGGGGTTGGCAGATCAGGCCAGCAATCTGGAGCTAATTTCAGGAATTCAGGTCCATTTGTCCATCTGCTGCCCCTACTGATGTCTTGGATGGTGAGGCCACGAGTGATGTCGTCTGCTGCGTTGTCTCTCGAGGGCACATATCTCCATGTGGAGGTTCCCGTCATCTCTTGGATTTCCGCCACCCGAGTACCCACGAAAACCTTGTATCTGCAGGAGTCTGAACCCAACCAGGTTAGGACTGTGGCTGAGTCAGACCACAAGATGCAGCTGCGTATGGGAAGAGTTAACTCAGAGCTGATAACCTTGTAGAGCTGAGCACCTGTTAGAGCAGCACACAACTCTAACCGAGGAATAGATTGTTGCTTCTTTGGAGCAACACGAGACCGAGCGGCAAGGAAGGCAACCTCAACTTCTCCATCAGGACTCTCTGTCCTGAGATAAGCCACTGATCCATATGCCTGTTCGGAGGCATCACAGAATACATGGATATCTCTCATACAGTTGGGCTGGTCTAATCTGTGACTGGTGTAGCACCTAGGCAGAGTGATCTTGTGCAGCTGTTCCAGCTCTGCTTCCCATGCATACCACTTCTGCAGGGGGACCTCAGGGAGCTGTGGGTCATCCCAACCTCTCTGTTTCTCCCACAGGTGGCGTACAATAACTTTGGCTCGGGTGGTATAAGGCACTATGTAACCAAGAGGATCATACTGGCTGGCTAAAACTCTATAGATGTTCCTCATAGTTGCCACTGAGCAATCAATGTGTCTGTGTTTGTAAGTGAGGGTGTCAGACTTACAGTTCCAGTGTAGGCCAAGGGCTGGCTCTTGGATGTCGGACTGACCTTGACTGAGCCACAGCTCACAGCTGGATGACCTGAGGTCTGGAGGCAGGTGTTGGATGACATCTGGATCGTTACTGGCCCACTGCCTCAACTCAAAACCCCCATCGGCCAGGAGGTGGCGCAGTTTGTCAACCAATGTCTTGGCAGCTACTGGACATGCAAGACTCTGTAAACAGTTGTCTACATAAAAGGACTTGTTAATGGCAACATGAACATCTTCTTCAGGTTGACTATGGTCCATGACGTGTTTCTGCAATGCGAACGTTGCGCAACAAGGGCTACAAGTAGTTCCAAATGGAAGTACCTGCCACTCATAGACGTCAGGGGGCCTGTCTCGGTTCATGTCCCGCCACAGAAACCGAAGCAGGGGTCGATCTGCAGGTAGGAGCCTCACTTGGTGGAACATGCCACGAATATCACTGCTGAAAGCCACGGTATGTTCTCTGAAACGTAGGAGGACAGCTAGCAAGGGTGGACCGAGAGTGGGACCTGGTAAGAGGAGTTGATTTAAGTTGTAGCCTTGGTGTTGGAATGAACAGTTGTAGACCACCCGGTTCTTCCCATTATGTTGAACCATGTGATGGGGTATATACCAAGCTTCATCACTGGTCTCAGATTGATGATCCATCAACTTCACCACATAGCCAGATGTTACAAGCTTCTCTATCTCCATCTGATAAGCGGCAGCTTGTTCTGGCGACTTGGCTAGTCGCTTCTTTATACCTCTCAGGAGGGGCAACACTGCATCTGGTGTGGCTTTCAGAAGAGGCATGTTCTTGATACGAAGAAGGAGTGTAGCATAACGCTCAACACCACTGACATTGACTCTCACTGTCTGTTCTTGCAGGAGCTTAACTGCCTCTTGATCTTGCCGTGACCTAACTGCTAACTTCTCACTGCGGTAAGGGAGCACATCCATCTGCCATAACTTCTCTACACAGGAGAACAGCTCTGGGGGTGATGATATAGATGTGAAGAGGCAGTGACTCACCCTTGTGATGGATTCAATGGCTTGAGCTGGTCCCTGTAGCGTCCATCCAAGGAGAGTTTTCACAGCTGCTGGTCCACCAGGTGGTCCTAATCTGACTGGCTCCACAGGTGTAATGAGGTGTGTGTAATCAGCACCAATCAGCAGCATGGGACGAACTCTGTTTAGAGGAGGCAGAGGCAAACCTGACAGATGTTTATACTTCTGCTGGAGTGAGACAACTGGGTGGGAATGTTCTGCTAAACTCAGTTGCTCGGCTGTAAAGGCATTCTGGATGCTGTACACTTGGTCTGGGTTGGCTACTGGGGAAATTGTGAAAGACACAGCCGCCCCGTAGAGCTTCTCCACTTCCTGTCTGACTGTACGAAGAGCCAACACCTCTTTACTTCCTTTAAGGCCCAACTGTTTGGCAGCAGACTGAAGCAGGATTGTCCGCTCAGATCCATCATCTAAGACAGCATACGTCTCAAGGGACTTGTCACCGTTTCTCAAGAGTACCTTACTGATCTTCAGTAGTACCTTGCAGTTGTAGACTGGCCGGTCGACGCGCACAACTTTGTTGGCAGTGTTCACAAGGCAGCTTTCTGCTGAAGGTGGAACTGATGCTTGTTCCTCCTCTGCTCTCTCATTCACCTCATGCAGCACTAGCAAATGTCTCCTACCACAGGTTTTGCAGGGAGCTCTAAGTGTACACTTTGCCGCTTGGTGATTACGTCCACAACGCCAACACTTGTTATTCGTTTTAATCCATGTCACCTTCTGTTCTTTGCTCAAAGTCTTAAAGTTAGAACAGTTGTTCAGGAAGTGCTTTTCGTTGTCACAATAGGGACAGTAGGCCGTAACCTTCTCTTTTTCCTTTGACTTGTTGACAGCATGTCCAAGTGCAGGTGGCGATGCTACTCTATTTGTCCCAGAGACCTTCTCAGTGCTCAGGAGGATAGTAGCAGCCTTACTTGAGGGCTTGGGAGTGCGTTTGGTATCAGGCTTCTTGTTAAACGACTCCTCTCTCTTGGTGGGATTCATGCTGTCTTCCTGAATTTCTAGCTCGTATTCTAGCCAATCAGCGAAGTCAATAAGGGTAGGGATGGTTACTCTCAGGGGGTGGATAAATCTCTTAAAGCTGGCATTAAGCTCATAGGGAAGTTTACTTAAGAGCCTTGAAACATGAGAGCCGCACACTAACTCAATCTGACCTCTTTGCCCTAGTTGTTTTAACATGCCGACCAGTGACCGCACGTTGAGGGCAAACAGACGAAAGCTCTTAACATCACCACTGCGTATATTTGGACCATCCATTAATTCTGCAATCCGTTGCACTGCAAGCTTGTGAGGCTGTCCATACATCTTTGTGAGAGCCGACATTGTATCGGTGTAAGGGTGCCTTGAGTTGCAGTATGAGTCTGCTACAAGTGAAGCTTCTTCACATTGAAGGTGATCAGTGAGGATCTGGTACTTATATCTTTCAGTAGCATCGCCTGGTAATAAATTCTCTATGGCAATCTTCATGCGTGCAAACTCTCTGGGGTCTGGTGATGTGAATCTGGGGATAGTGGGCTTCGGTCCTCTGTATGTGGTCTCTCTCTGTGGCTCAATACAGCTGGGAACTTGGAAAAATGTAGGATCTCTATGTGAATAGGAAAATGTGCTCTGTTGCGGAGTGTCTGCATAATACAGACCATGAGGTAAACCACCTGATGTTTGAGGAACTCTAGGTTTAGTGAAATCTAACCCCAGATTTCCTTGGGAGCTGTATGTTGGATATTGCTGCTGTCGGTATGCTGGAGAATTGGTATGGGGTTGGTAAGGTCCATAACCACCACTATAAACACTTTGAGGTGGAGGAGAAGGGAATAGAGCCTGATGGGGTGCTGGCTGGGACTGTAAAGCAACCATCAGGCTCTGAAACTGTTTACGAAGCTCAGCGTTTTCTTGGCGCATCTCTTCGAGAGCAGCACTAAACTCAGGAACTTGGCTGGTCTGCTGCTCCCCGGTGACTTGCTCCATAGATTGACAAAGCTCTCGTTCTTGCTCCTCATCATCCCCCATGTTCATCATGTTGAAGCTCTGACTAATTGGTGGTGATGGAGATCTGTTAATTGGACATTCTAGTGCCCTTTCCTCCACTGATAACTCCCCTGCAGTTGCTGTCCGGAATCTACTCTGTGCTCCAGCTCCACTTAGGTCATAATCTGACAGGTAGGAAGGAACTGACGTTCTTCGTTTGGGTCGAGTGTCCAATGCCTTTGACTCTGGGTTCTGCATCTTTAAACAGCAATCTGCTATCCGGCTCGAAGGACCATTGAAAAATAAGGTTTCTATTTGCTAGTAGGAACGTTCAGATCGCTGTGGTGAGTCCGGTTAGAACTCCGAAGAAAGCAGAGTCGTACTCCAACTGGTGTAATTTGTCCTTGCAGTTTATTCACTAATTGCCGAAACAGTGCGTATGGTTTTCTAGAAAGACAACAATAATATAATATCAGTGTCTGAATAATCCTCCACAAATGACTGAACTAATATCTCACATGAAAACTGCAATATTAATAGTTACAAACATCTTTCCTTAGTAAATACACGGCAGGAGGAAGCAAACAGCATTACTTAGCTCTTAAGTGCGCACGTGTACAAAACATGTCTTAAACTAAAGGCAAACTGAAATACTCCGTTAAACAATGTCACCGACTCCCAACATTACTTACTTGCATTTCACGCACACACATTGAAAGAAGGCGGCAACAAACTGCAACAGCTTGACGAAACCCACAAACGGTAAACTCTACAGCTCCTTTTTTTCTCTCTCTCCTTTTCAGTCTGCATGCTACCCTCCGGTACCTAAGCCCCGCCCCTTAAAGAGCTCTACACAGTAAACCGAATGGCAGCCTTTTTCACAAGTACTATAAGTAATAGTAGTAGTATTAGTAGTAGCAGTATTAGTAGTAGCAGTAGTATCAGTAGTACTATCAGTAGTAATGAAAAACAGCTGAAGGATTTGAAGAATGTTATGAAAAAACTGAAGAAGTTGAAGATAGTTGAAGGATATTTGAAAGTTAGTATTACTAGTAGTACTATAAATAGTAGTAGTAGTAGTAGCAGTATTAGTAGCAGTAGTATCAGTAGTACTATCAGTAGTAATGAAAAACAGCTGAAGGATTCGAAGAATGTTATGAAAAAACTGAAGAAGTTGAAGATAGTTGAAGGATATTTGAAAGTTAGTGTTAGTAGTAGTACTATAAATAGTAGTAGTGGTAGTATCAGTAGTATCAGTAGTACTATCAGTAGTAATGAAAAACAGCTGAAGGATTCGAAGAATGTTATGAAAAAACTGAACTAGTTGAAGATAGTTGAAGGATATTTGAAAGTTAGTATTAGTAGTAGTACTATCAGTAGTAGTAGTTGTAGTATCAGTAGTAGTATCAGTAGTAGTAGTAGTAGTAGCAGCAGTAGTATCATTAGTAGTAGTAGTATCAGTAGTAGTATCGGGAGTATTGGTTTTTAAAGAATTTGAAGGAATTTGAAGAATTTGAAAAAATTGAAGAATTTGAAGGAATTTGTAGTAGTAGTAGTGGTAGCAGTAGTAGTAGTAATGGTAGTAGTAGTATTAGTAGTAGTAGTATCGGTGGTAGTAGTAGTAGTAGTAGTAGTAGTAGTAGTAGTATCAGTAGTAGTAGTAGTAGTTGTATCAGTAGTAGTAGTAGTAGTATCAGTGGTGGTAGTAGTAGTAGTAGTAGTAGTAGTATCAGTAGTAGTAGCAGCAATATCAGCAGTAGTAGTAGTAGTAGTAGTATCAGTAGTAAAAGTAGTAGTATCAGTGGTAGTAGTAGTAGTATCAGTAGTAGTAGCAGTAGTATCAATAGTAGTAGTAGTATCAGTAGTAGTAGCAGTAGTATCAGTAGTAGTAGTAGTGGTAGTAGTAGTAGTATTAGTAGTAGTAGTATCGGTGGTAGTAGAAGTTGTAGTAGTATCAGTAGTAGTATCAGTAGTAGTAGTAGTAGTAGTATCAGTAGTAGTAGTAGCAGTAGTAGTAGCAGCAGTAGTAGTAGTAGTATCAGTAGTAGTAGTAGTAGTAATAGTAGTAGTAGCTGCAGTAGTAGTATAATTAGTAGTAATAGTAGTAGTAGTAGTAGTAGTTGTATAAGAAGTAGTAGTAGTATCAGCGGTAGCAGTAGTAGTAGAAGTAGCAGTAGTAGCAGTAGTAGTAGTAGCAGTAGTATCAGTAGTAGTAGTTGTAGTATCAGTAGTAGTAGTAGTATCATTAGTAGTAGTAGTAGTATCAGTAGTAGCAGCAGTATCAGTAGTAGTAGTAGTAGTAGTAGTAGTAGTAACAGTAGTAGTAGTAATAGTAGTAGTAGCAGTAGTAGTAGCAGTAGTATCAGTAGTAGTAGTGGTTTCAGTAGTAGTAGTTGTAGTATCAATTCAATTTTCAATTCAATTTTCAATTCAATTTTATTTATATAGCGCCAAATCATGAAACATGTCATCTCAAGGCACTTTACAAAGTTAAGTTCAATCATATTATACAGATTGGGTCAGATTATACAGGTTGGTCAAAAAATGTTCCTATATAAGGAAACCAGTTGATTGCATCAAAGTCCCGACAAGCAGCATTCACTCCTGGAGAAGCGTAGAACCACAGGGAGAGTCGTCTGTATTGTACATGGCTTTGCTGCAATCCCTCATACTGAGCAAGCATGAAGCGAC